>OX365958.1:4657500-5147500 GCA_947247005.1 Spisula solida | reverse complement strand
ACCCAGGACCCACTAGGTGTACAATGTCAGGTGAGCGACCCAGGACCCACTTGGTGTACAATGTCAGGTGGGCGACCCAGAACCCATTAGGTGTACAATGGCAGGTGAGCGACCCAGGACCCATTAGGTGTACAATGTCAGGTGAGCGACCCAGGACCCATCAGGTGTACAATGGCAGGTGAGCGACCAAAGACCCACTAGGTGTACAATGGCAGGTGAGCGACACAGGACCCACTAGGTGTACAATGTCAGGTGAGCGACCCAGGAACCATTAGGTGTACAATGACCGATGTGACCAAAGACCCACTAGGTGTACAATGTCAGGTGAGCGACCCAGGACCCATTAGGTGTACAATGACAGGAGAGTGACCAAAGACCCACTAGGTGTACAATGGCAGGTGAGCGACCCAGGACCCACTAGGTGTACAATGTCAGGTGGGCGACCCAGGACCTATTAGGTGTACAATGTCAGGTGAGCAACCCAGGACCCATTAGGTGTACAATGTCAGGTGAGCGACCCAGGACCCATGAGGTGTACAATGTCAGGTGAGCGACCCAGGACCCATTTAGTCATTTCATTATATTTCCATGCCCTCTATCTCACAGTAAACTCTTCAAAATAAAATCCCTGTAACCTTAAACATAAAATACTAACTGACCTCAATTAACATAAATTGACACTTGACTTGTATAATTTACACAAAAATTTCTTTCATCTTTTCTTGCCTCAATAAAACATTATGATTGGTGTTATACTAAATGCTCATTGAAATGGATGTTTTGTTAAATTACTCAACTGTTACTGTTAAGTAATACAGGTTTGAAGTATGACAAATTCTTTCCAAATGTTAGAAAAAGGTTAAATTGCTCAAACAATTAAAACTAACCATATTTAACAATACTTACAGTTCATTACAAACATTGCAATACATGTAACATTAAATTCTATTTTTATTGTTTTAAACATCTTAATTGGAGAAAAATACATGTACCTTATTCACTAAGCAACATACATGTACTTATACCGAGAGTATCTTTAAAAAATAAGACATTAATAAGATTAAATGCAATATTTATGACTGTATATGTAATGTTATGTAAACAAATGGCTGACCTGAATAATCAATTTATATGTTATACAATTATTTTGAAGTACATTTTCAGGTAAGTCAGCCTTACCTTTGTATATTGAACAGCCTGACCCAAAGCACCATACGCCCATATAGGGTAACGTTCTTGTCGATGTACCAGACTATTATAGTCTACCAGAACAGGAAGTAGTCTAGCCGGGTATCGGAAGCCAGCGTCTAACTCATAGCACAAGCCTTGCATGTAGAGAAGATCATTTGGTACGACAAATTTAGAATCTTTCCATCTATGAGCACATACCTACAATATGAGAAAAACAGTTAAAGGCGTTTGCTGCAGTTTCTTGTTCACAGATCAAGCTCACCTCAATAACCTAGTGGTAGAGCATCCGCTTCAAGTGCGGGAGGTCTCAGGTTCGATCCCAAGCCGCGTCATACCAAACATGAAATAAAAATGGTATCAGAAATTCTTTTGCTAGACACTAAGCAAAAAAGGGAAACTGGCTTCTCTTCTCCTACTCTCGTGGCAATGGATAACATCAGAAATGAGGTGGCGAGAATATATTTCATAGAGTTTGAAAAACTTGTTTCACAATCGACCTTAAATAAATTAGTATAAATTAAATTACCAATAATATTTTGAACTACTGGTACATGTGTATAAAACATTGCTGAATGTACATGTAGATTATAATCAAGATGGATAAAAGCATTCCAAATAATAGAATTTGTTCAAACTTTGTAGACCTACCTTAACATAGTATCATGTCAAAACAAAAAAAACTACAAAAATATTCATACGTTATCAAACTTGTTTTAGAGTTATCTGCCCTTGAAACAAGTGTTTTCTCCTATGTTACAAATTCAAGAGCAGGTAACTCCTAAACAAGCACGGTGACCTATGATTATTTTTGTATTTTTCTGTTTCTAGTTTGAATCGAATAATGCCATATTTAGGTACATTGGTCGCACATTTCGCTAAAAATCTTTTGAGTTAATAACTTCTGATTTGTTCTTCTGTTGCAAATGCTATATACATGTGTTATGTTGTGTAGGGGAGGGAACCATTGGAGGCATGTCCATGCGTCGAACACCTGTGCCATATACTGTGTAGGGGAGGGAACCATTGGAGGCATGTCCATGCGTCGAGCACCTGTGCTATATACATGTGTTGTGTAGGGGAGGGAACCATTGGAGGTATGTCCATGCGTCGAGCACCTGTGCTATATACATGTGTTGTGTAGGGGAGGGAACCATTGGAGGTATGTCCATGCGTCGAGCACCTGTGCTATATACATGTGTTGTGTAGGGGAGGGAACCATTGGAGGTATGTCCATGCGTCGAACACCTGTGCCATATACTGTGTAGGGGAGGGAACCATTGGAGGCATGTCCATGCGTCGAACACCTGTGCCATATACTGTGTAGGATAGGTCATAACGTGTATGCCATTGGCTGACAACAAGTTTGTTTACAACAATTCTTAAGTTACAAAAGTAAAAAGCATGTGTAACACAAGTAGATGTAGATGTACAACAACAACTAGGACTTACTGCAAATCTATCATTATTTGGTGATACATCGACAGCCACACCCAACCATTGGTCTTTTTTATCATGGTCAAATACTTTAGTCACGCCATAAAATGTTCCCGCCACACGTACATTACCTGAAATGATATGAATGGACAATGTTAATCCTAAAACATCGGCCTTTTCCGTTGCCATGTCAATCGTTTAACATCGACCATCCCCGTTGTCATGTCAGTCGTGAAACATTGGCCATTTCCATTATCATTTCAGTCGTGAAACATCTTTCATTTCCGTTGCCATGTGAATAGTGAAACATCGGCTATTAACATTTTCTTCGATATACTTGTAGATCTAGCTGTTCAGTAGCTATAAAGAATCTAAATTTTTAACGTAAGAGCTTTGATAAAACTCTAAATACACCAGATCTGTTGAATTTTATTTGTTGCCTTGTTTTTCACTTTAATCTTTTAAAGAAGGTCATGCTATGCTATAGAACTGTATTGAATACATATTTTTCTATATAAAAAAGTCATTGACCGTAACTTTTGATGGCTTCACTTTTACTTAATAACGTATACATCATGTGATAGTATTTGACATTATGCCAGAGCAGAGATCACTCCGCAGTATGTCGTTTGTCAAATGCCGAGCAAATCCTTTTTATATAAAAGTATGACAGGCATATGAGTGCCCCACCAATATTTGAACCCGGTCGCCAGATTAGATGACCAGCGCTCTAACCACTGAGTTACGGAGGTACTCGAAGACGAAGTTGTTTGGTGAAGGCTTCCAAGCTAATCTATTGGACCATGTGATCATATTTTAAGGTCAAAATGGATTTAAAGGTTGTTTATTGACTGTAATCACTGGCGTAATGTCAGTTACGGATCATGACACAAAATAAAGATAACAATTTACCAGATGTATCCACAACAACTTCGTCACACCGGACACTGTCGCCATCTACTGGACATTTCAGTAACACTCCTGGCGTCTGTATACCTTGCTGCAGGGGATCGTTCGCTTTTGGTGCTCCAACCAATAACCTAAATGAGTAAAAGTAGAGTACAGATGGAAGCATTTTGTTACAGGTAGGCATACATGTAGTAAAAAGAAAATAGAAAAAAGGACAGGGAAGGCAGCATTCAACTTAACCAGTTGAGCACAGAAAAATATAACAAGAGGGCCCAAAGGGCCCTAGGTCCCTCACCTGTTGTAGTTTCGCATGCACACCTCAATGGTGACCTAGGTAATCATTTACATTTACTGAGTAAGATTCAAGAAAATTCAGCCTCTATTGCAAGTTTTCTTATGACTTGACCATGTGA
Organism: Spisula solida; assembly: GCA_947247005.1. Taxonomy (NCBI): domain Eukaryota; kingdom Metazoa; phylum Mollusca; class Bivalvia; order Venerida; family Mactridae; genus Spisula; species Spisula solida. Next base: position 5,143,553 of record OX365958.1, on the reverse strand, counting down.
CCTAGATTTTGACCCCTGGTGGCCCAATATCAAACTTGATCTAGAATTTGTTGAGATGACCATTGTGATCAAGTTTCTTAAAGATTAAGTCAACATTGTGACCTCTAGTGACTACACAAAGTTTTTCTATGATTTGACCTTGTGACCTAGTTTTTTACCTTGGATGACCAAATATCATACATGACCTAGATCTTATTGAGATTATCATTGTGACCAAGTTTAATAAAGATAAAGTCCAAATTGTGACCTCTAGTGACTACACAAGGTTTTTCTATGATTTGACCTTGTGACCTAGTTTTGGACCCTGGATGACTAAATATCAAACTTGACCTAGATTTTATTAATATGTTCAATGTGACCAAGTTTCATAAAGATGAGGTCGAAATAATGACCTCTAGTGACTACACAAGGTTTTTCTATTATTTGACCTTGTGACCTAGTTTTTGACCCCGAATGACCCAATATCGAACTTAAGCTAAATTTTTATGGCATGATCATTGTGACCAAGTTTCATACAGATAAGGTCGAAACTATGACCTCTAGTGACTACACAAGGTTTTTCTATGATTTGACCTGGTGACCTAGTTTTTGACCCTGGATGACCCAATATCGAACTTGACCTTGATTTTGTTGAGATAATCATTGTGACTAAGTTTCATATAGCTTAAGTCCAAATTGTGACCTCTAGTGACTACACAAGGTTTTTCTATGATTTGACTTAGTGACCTAGTTTTTGACCCCAGATGACCCAATATTGAACTTGGCCTAGATTTTGTTGACATGATTATTGTGACTAAATTTCATAAAGATAAAGTTGAAATTGTGACCTCTAGTGACTACACAAGGTTTTTCTATGATTTGACCTTGTGACCTAGTTTTTGACCCCAGATGACCCAATATCAAAATTGACCTAGATTTTGTTAGGATGATCATTGTGACCAAGTTTCATAAAGATAAGGTCGAAACTATGATCTCTAGTGACTACACAAGGTTTTTCTATGATTTGACCTGGTGACCTTGTTTTTGACACTGGATGACCCAATAACGAACTTGAACTTTATGTTGCTGAGATGATCATTGTGACCAAGTTTCAAAAAGATTAAATCAAAATTGTGACCTCTAGTGACTACACAAGGTTTTTCTATGATTTGACCTACTGACCTAATTATTGATCCCAGAAGACCCAATATTGAACTTGGCCTAGATTTTGTTAACATGATTATTGTAATTAAATTTCATAAAGATAAAAATGAAATTGTGACCTCTAGTGACTACACAAGATTTTTCTATGATTTGACCTAGTGACCTAGTTTTTTACCCCGGATGACCCAATATCGAACTTGACCTAGATTTTGTTAGGATGATCATTGTGACCAAGTTTCATAAAGATAAGGTCGAAACTATGATCTCTAGTGACTACACAAGGTTTTTCTATGATTTGACCCGGTGACCAAGTTTTTGACACCAAATAACGAACTTGACATTTATGTTGTTGAGATGATCATTGTGACCAAGTGTCAGAAAGATTAAGTCAAAATTGTGACCTCTAGTGACTACACAAGTTTTTTTTATGATTTGACCTAGTGACCTAGTTTTTGATCCCAGATGACCCAATATCAAACTTGGCCTATATTTTGTTGAAATGATCATTGTGACCAAGTTTCATAAAGATTAAGTCAAAATTGTGACCTCTAGTGTCTACACAACGGACGACGGACGAAGAGTGATCACAAAATCTCACTCTGTCACTTTGTGACAGGTGAGCTAAAAAGAGGGCCCAAAGGGCCCTAGGTAGCTCACCTGTCGTAGTAGTGCATGCAACCCAGATTTTGTTGAGATGATCATTGTGATCAATTTTCATAAATAATAGGCTAAAATGGTGACCTCTAGTTACTACAAAGGAATTTCCTATGATTTGATCTAGTGACCTAGTTTTTGACCAAAGATGACCCAATATCAAACTTGACCTAGATTGTGTTAAAATAATCATTGTGACAAAGTTTAAAAAAGATTAGGCTAAAATTGTGACTTCTAGTGACTATACAAGGTTTTTCTTTGATTTGACCTTGTGACCTACTTTTTGATCCCGGATGACCCAATATCGAACTTGACCTAGATTTTGTTGACATGATCATTTTGACCAAGTTTCATAAAGAGAAGGTCAAAATTGTGACCTCTAGTGACTACACAAGGTTTTCTATGATTTGACTTTGTGACCTAGTTTTTGACCCCGGATAACCCAATATCAAACTTTTGACCTAGATTTTGTTGAGATGATCATTGTGACCAAGTTTCATGAAGATAAGGTCAAAATTATGACCTCTAGTGACTACACAATGTTTTTCTATGATTTAACCTTGTGACCTAGTTTTTGACCCCGGAGGACCCAATATCGAACTTGACCTAGATTTTGTTGAGATAATCATTGTGACCAAGTTTCATGAAGATTAGGCCAAAATTATGATCTCTAGTGTCTACACAAGCAAATTGTTGACGGCGACGGACGAAGAGTGATCACAAAAGCTCACTGTCACTTTGTGACAGGTGAGCTAAAAACATTACATACATTTTACCACAATTGCACTGCACAGTGCCCAACAAATAACTGAACTAGCCTGGTTCCCGTCCCAAATCTAACAGTTTGCCAATCCAATGTTTGGGGACGGGAACAAGACTAATAACTGATCGAGAAAACGAACTTTTAACCACTGAAAGCAGGGACGTTTCAAAACTTCGAAAGCCAAAGTCTCCGCTGTCAAAAAAGCGCAATAAAAAAGCTGATTGCCCTTTTTTGTATGTTACGTTTTGTACATTTTAGTGTGTCTCAAACCAGTTGGTCAGATCGACAGGATACGTACAAATAAATGTAAATCTTTCGTTCATATCACAGGGCAGATTAACATACCAGATGATACCACATGTGATCCAAAAACTAGCGTACACATGTGTGTATGTAAACTATATATTATGTTGAGTATATTATTTCCTTTGTTGGAACACACCTGCTATCAAGAATGTATTGCACGTCTCTGTCAAATACACCATGTATTGCTGACATTCAGTGTCATTGGGTTGTTACTTGTGTGTTTTATGTCGTATTCAAATAATTAATATGTCAATTATTTATATGTCCACGATCGCTATATATAGTTGACCATATTCAGTTAGTATTGCAACTAGTTTTGGTATTAAAAACAAAAACAAATCGGACTGGGAAGGTACTACTCAGAAAAAACACCAGACTTCCGAAGCAACAAAAAGAACACACACACAAAGAAAGTTTACAGACACATGACAAACATAACAAGAGGGCCCAAAAGACCCTAGTTCGCTCACCTGTGCGCATTGATCAACTAGAACCATACTTAAACTGACCAAAGAACTAAGGTCTTTGAACTGACTTAATCACAATAGCTCACCTTGTCACTATGTGAGCTAAAAATGAACATGAAAAATGAAACGAAACAGCTACCGTACGGTAAAACAAGAGGGCCCAAAGGGCCCTATGTCGCTCACCTGTTGTAGCAGTACATGCAAGACCTATGATTTGACCTAGTGACCTAGTTTTTGACCCCGGATGACCCAATATCTAACTAGACCTAGATTGTGTTGAAATGATTATTTTGACCAAGTTTCATGAAGATTAGGCTAAAAGTGTGACCTATAGAGACTAAACAAGGTTTTCTATTATTTGAACTTGTGACCTAGTTTTTGACCCGAGATGACCCAATATCAAACTTGACCTAGATTTTGTTGACATGATCATTGTGACCAAGTTTCATAGATATTAGGTCAAAATTGTGACCTCTAGTGACTACACAAGGTTTTTCTATTATTTGACCTTGTGACCTAGTTTTTGACCCCGGATGACCCAATACCGAACTTGACCTAAATTTTGTTGTGATGATCATTGTGATCAAGTTTTATAATGATTAGGCCAAAATTGTGGCCTCTAGTGTCTACACAAGCAAATTGTAGACGGACGGACGACGGACAACGGACGGACGACGGACGAAGAGTGATCACAAAAGCTCACTCTTGCTAAAAACACGACACCTGACATCTGCTCAGCTCTGACCACACCGGTTACCGAAAACATTAAGTTTAGAAAGCAAGACTCAAACTCCTAAGCAACGTCACCGCTTCGCAACGTGTGAGGTAATCGCAGTGAGGAGCATGAACAGTATGTCTATTATATTTTCGAGTCTTTTCCAGAAATACGTGCTTGGTATAATAAGGCACATCTAACAAAACTCGAAACATGTATGATGTTGCGTACAAAGCTATTTATGGGCTTGATTATTATACAGATAAAAACACGCAACTCCAGCAGGAAACTTTTTCTGTGTTTATAGAAGACAATTAGCGACTCATAATTGCCGTGGTAAATAACGTTTAATTATGGTAACTGAAAATGTCAGGGTTTCGGATTTACTCACAATGTATGTGTATATATACTGGTAAATGGTGCATTATAACATATGTATGAAACGCCATTACAATTCGAAAATATTTCTTAATACAAAAAAGAACGTCTCTGGAAGTTTATGTCTGGATGATACGGCATGCCTGGTGGTTATGTTATTGGGGTCCCGTGTTCAGCTAGCATACATGTATGAAAAATGGTGTAACAAATGTCTGGTAACACTGTGTCTTAATGACTTATGCACAACATCGGGGAAAAACAAGTGAGTCGTGCTCTACTGTTCCTGACGAGTGCTGCATTCCCTGTCCGAGTAATATTATCTTTCTGTATGTATGCAAGCATTTCCAACACAACTGTGAGACATTCATTATTGTGTTTAATATGCAATAGAATCAAGTGTTGGATAAAAACAGAAAAGGCTCAGCCATGCCAAAATCACAAAGAGTTTATAAAGTTTCATATTTTTCTTGTTCATTTTTGTGTTTCATAGTGGCGTATGCTTTTAGTCTTTGATTTGTACTTGTATGTGCATTTTGTGCTCTGACTAACTGTTGAATGCTGCTTCCCTGTTCGTTTTGTTATTTTCTTTTTGGTCAAAAAATCCTTCAAAATCCGCCTAATACATGAATTTGATAGGCCCTAGTGTACGTACATTTGATCAAGCAAACAATGACATGTATAACAGTAAAGACAACACGAGTCACAAACATACGTAAATGACAGCTGCACATTGCAGCACAGTAACTTCACTAAATTGGTCGGTTAGAGGTCATTCATCCCAAGATCGGGGAGGGGGGGGGGTAATATAATTATATACATTTGTAATTGAACGGAAAATTATATTTGAACTGTCGTCACCAATTAATGCATTGTCAACAGTTATCAATTAAACATGGCTGAATGCTGACAAAACTGTTTCAGTTTCTTGATGTGTGCTACAAACAGACTGGTTGGTCATAAAAGCGTCGTTGTTTTTAACTTGTAAATAAACAAAAATAATACGACAACATGTAAAACATTTCATTTTTTAAATAATAAACAGTAGCCCGCATTTTTGTGTTGATGTTGTAAATAACTATTTACTTCCGGTATAACAGTGTGAATGCATTACCGGTAATAAATTGTAGCGGCCCCGAGGGGGTTACATATTCTGTCTTGTCAACTTTGTAGGGTTCATAATCAGGTAATCAGTAATATTCACTAGTAGTATATTCACTATGATTGAGATGGTTTGACATTATACATGGTAGATGTGTTAGTAACTTACAGTATTATGTAGACATATCTAACTATTTGTCCCATTTGTATTCGCACATGTGACAATTTTTTTACCATTGGAAGGCATGGGGACTCCACGTAAAATTGTCCATATGATAATAACTATTTGAGATATTTCTTATGTGCAAACATATTTTGTAGTTTGATATGTCTACAATATAATGCACTAAATTTCATAGTTGTATCTTTATGGGATCAACCCCCTTTTTAAAGGTTTTTAACATGACTATCACTCACATTGAACAAAGAAGGAAATGAACGGATTTGATATCAAACTTGGTTACTTTCTTGTCCGTAGTTCTTTTGTTTCTCGGGGAATACATTTTGTGCAAACTTGATTAATAGTTTAATTTCTTCCCGTCAGATTGGTGTTTTGATATAAGAAATGTGATAATTAGATCGATCAGATTAAAACCGGTATAACACCAGTCAAGGGAAGGTAACTGTGGTCGACTTGAAAACACATTCAATACAAATGGGACAAATAGTTGGATATGCTTAGAACAAATGTACAAAAATGTAGTTGTAAAATCATTTATTCCTGGTGGTTCATTTTTCGTTGATTTCGTGATTTAGCTTGACCACGAAATTAAATCCCTAGGATTAAGTGACTTCTCAAATGCAAGGGGTTTCCCCTTTCATGTTTTCTAATCCACGAATTATACATGACTGTATACCCCACAAAATGGCATTTTACAAACATCCACGAACTTTAATGCCCACGAAAATAAGTTATTTTTCAGTATTGCTTTCGTCACACGCGTATCAACTTAATTTATCACAGCAACTTATGAAGGCCATATATTACATTAATGTATTTCCATCACATATGTCTTGCGGGTTTTTAAACACTTTGGGTGTTATCTCCTAACCCTTTAACCCATGGAATTAGGAAATGTAGCGTGTTGCAAAACAAAAACTATTTAATGATATATACAGTAAAAAAGCCGATTAATATATTTGATTTGTACTATCATAAAAATGATTTTGTGTATATGTTTCTTGCTATTATATGTTTGTATTAAGTGTGTATATATTTCTTGCTATTATATGTTTGTATTAAGGCCAAAACAAAATGCAATTGATGTTCTAGGAACCCTACCTACCCAATGTTCTAGGAACCCTACCTACCCAAGGTTCTAGGAACACTACCTACACAATGTTCTAGGAACCCTACCTACACAATGTTCTAGGAACCCTACCTACACAATGTTCTAGGAACACTACCTACCCAATGTTCTAGGAACACTACCTACACAATGTTCTAGGAACCCTACCTACCCAATGTTCTAGGAACACTACCTACACAATGTTCTAGGAACCCTACCTACCCAATGTTCTAGGAACCCTACCTACACAATGTTCTAGGAACCCTACCTACACAATGTTCTAGGAACCCTACCTACACAATGTTCTAGGAACACTACCTACCCAATGTTCTAGGAACCCTACCTACACAATGTTCTAGGAACACTACCTACCCAATGTTCTAGGAACCCTACCTACCCAATGTTCTAGGAACCCTACCTACCCAATTGTTGTCCCTGTCCTAAACATTTTTAATGCCATTTTGCTATAAATCACTGTGGATCGTTGAATTTACAGTGCATAAGATCAATACAATAATTTTAAAAATTACGTATTCCTTCCTTCCCTATATATATCACAATCACAAAATTAATTCGTTTTGACCGAAATGGTGGTAGCAATTGACATAATATACACATGTATACATTATACATAATACCGTTGAAAAACTATATCACAATCTTCATCATTGGTCATAATCTTTTATCAGTTATTCAATTTATTTAATGCTAACTGATGAAATATGGAGTTCTATCAGTGAAATAAAACGTATATCAGTCACTGGCTATCACCTACAATGTGACTGATATAAGCTGGTGTTTGCCCCCATTAGTGACCATATTATTAAAGTACTGTAAGGTTATTTTGAACTATTCGCGGTGGTTTAATGTTCGTTAATTACGCTGATTAACTAGATCACGAAGATAAACCCACTCGAATAATTGACATAAAAACGAATCCAACAAACCACCAAAAGTTACCATTTTACCATAATCCGCGAAATTTATTACCCGCACAAATTCATGATTTAACAGTAACACAACAATATAAATAGCTTTGACCCTCAAACCATCTTGACACAACGAATGACTGTCATATCCGAAAACTGACACATCAACAAAACACGATTCATTACCCAAATAAGCACATTTCGGACCAGCATAAGCCTTGAATAATATATACAATGTATAGAGCGGTTCGAATATTTACTTTGTTTACATGATATGACAACAACAACAAAATGACAGTTGGATCATAAGAACTATATATACATGTATGTACTAATAATAAACCATGATTTAATCTTGACGAAATGTCACTATTCCTAGCATTCCTAGCGTGTGATGGGTATGAAAGCTATGGACTTCACTGATGTCAACATGTGAGGGGTATGAAAGCTACAAACTTCACTGATGCCAACATGTGAGGGGTATGAAAGCTACGACCTTCACTGATGCCAACATGTGAGGGGTATGAAAGCTACGACCTTCACTGATGCCAACATGTGAGGGGTATGAAAGCTACGAACTTCACTGATGCCAACATGTGAGGGGTATGAAAGCTATGAACTTCACTGATGCCAACATGTGAGGGGTATGAAAGCTATGAACTTCACTGATGCCAACATGTGAGGGGTATGAAAGCTATGAACTTCACTGATGCCAACATGTGAGGGGTATGAAAGCTATGAACTTCACTGATGCCAACATGTGAGGGGTATGAAAGCTATGAACTTCACTGATGCCAACATGTGAGGGGTATGAAAGCTACAAACTTCACTGATGCCAACATGTGAGGGGTATGAAAGCTACAAACTTCACTGATGCCAACATGTGAGGGGTATGAAAGCTACGACCTTCACTGATGCCAACATGTGAGGGGTATGAAAGCTACGAACTTCACAGTTACTTCCCAGCATGTGAGGGGTATGAAAGCTATGAACTTCACTGATGCCAACATGTGAGGGGTATGAAAGCTACGAACTTCACTGTTAATTCCCAGCATGTGAGGGGTATGAAAGCTACGACCTTCACTGTTAATTCCCAGCATGTGAGGGGTATGAACTAAAAACCAGCATAATAATATTATACAACAAATGTACATGTAACGGTCCAGGTATTGAGACGTATAGTGGTGTATCTAAATGTCGAGTTTCGAGTCCAAAAATATTATCGAGTTGCAAGTTCCGTCCGAGCGTTATGCTGGTTTTCAAAGTGTACAGACTTCAGAAGGATATCGGGAATATAATGTGTCAATGAGTTATGTACCTATATATACATGTATATATATATATATTATATATATATATACGAGTAATTTCTTCAATATATATACGAGTAATTTCTTCAATATATATACGAGTAATTTCTTCATATATTCATGCATAAGAATTATTCCCAATGATGCTTATACGTGTCTTAAATTCGTTTGAAAACGTTCCTGTGTCTGTCTCCTGTGTCTGTCTCCTGTGTCTGTCTCCTGTGTCTGTCTCCTGTGCCTGTCTCCTGTGTCTGTCTCCTGTGTCTGTCTCCTGTGTCTGTCTCCTGTGTCTGTCTGCTAGGCGCTGTCTCCTGTGTCTGTCTGCTAGGCGCTGTCTCCTGTGTCTGTCTCCTGTGTCTGTCTCCTGTGTCTGTCTGCTAGGCGCTGTCTCCTGTGTCTGTCTCCTGTGTCTGTCTCCTGTTTCTGTCTCCTGTGTCTGTCTGCTAGGCGCTGTCGCCGCTTGTGTATGGCTTTGAATCGTCTGTGCAGTGTCCATGTTTAGAATTTAATGTATATTGACATACATGTTGTATTACTAGTATTTACCTAACTAGATGACACATTCACATAGAATTCGAGTGTTTATTTTTCCTAAACTTCCTGCTATTCATCGCTGTAATATTAACAAAACCAATGACAACCATGACTGTCAATCAACGTACACTAAATTTTGAAAAGGGCCTCGAGCTAATTGGAGTAATTAAAATAATTGAAATTATTATTGACATTCGATTTCAATTAAAATACTTATACATTATACATACTTGCGCAGTTCATTAGTATTAAAGACTAGCAGACAGCGGTCATCAGGGTACTGTTTTATCAAAGCACTTACGAACATCTTAAAGTTACGCATAAATTTAAATTCTCTATAATTCTTAAACAACAGTTACTGCAAATTGGTGAAAGATACGATTTGTAGGAGTTCTGTAACTGAATCATTAATAGTATTGCAGCTCCATTTACTACACTTGATCAATGTAAACAAATAAAATAACGAAGAATTTAAATTTATTCGTAAGTTTACGATTTCCGTAAATGCTTTGATAAAACAGCACCCTGCTCCAGATCTCCCGAAGCATCTCAAGTAGATGTCTCAGCTCAAATTGAGATTTTGCTCAAATGAGAGTCTGGTTTTAAAATAAATCTGAAGTTCGAGCTCATGAAATGTTTCTGTAATTAATACAGAATAATGTTTCCGTTTTGTGATGCCAAATTTGAGTAAAAGACACAAGACCGTCTATTTGTGATCAGATTTAACTCAGATTGAGCATTTCCGAAGATCGGGGCCGGAATATAACAGCTAAAGCTGAAGTGCCAATTATAATTCTTAGTAAATCACAATTAGTTCAATTAAAGCGTTTTGTGATGTAGACACATCTATGCTATACTAAAAGGGCCTAAATCACAATACGATCAATGATGTTTCTCAATGATGACGTATCATGATATCGCTTCTTTACTAGCACAATGACTGCTCCATATACTGGTACATGTGACTAGAAGCAGAAGCAATTGTTATCATTTGTCGAAATAATTGTCAAGTTATATTGACATGGTGTACCCTATAATAATAAAAAAACATACGAAACTGTGATTAAATAATTCACCTACATTTAACAGGCTCCTGTTTTAATAACCCATATTTGACGTACCCATTAATTGGATGCTTAATACAGGTTATGTTGTAATCCAGTATAGAACACACAATGATGACGTCATCAGGAGGTAGTGATTATTACTGAGCAAAAAACTCCAGATTTTAGCACCTTAAAACGAGACAATAATGGCCTTGAGACCACGAGTCTATGAGTAACAACAGTTAACCTAACGCTGACATTTTCAGTTTGTCAAAACAATGAAACGTGTGTTTGTAATTTGTAATTATTTCAGTACATAACCTACGCATGGTGCGTTTTGAATCATACATTTATAATGATAATACTAATACATGTAATGTATCTTATGATTTTCAGTGAACATGTATTGGGTTTTTTTGGTGTCCAACGGAGACTGAGATTGGAAAGTTTTATATGATAACACTATGTGAGGATCCGTCCTTGACGTCGCCTCCGTAATAATATACAGTGCAACCTCTCCAGAGTGGCCCTCCTTGACGTCGCCTCCGTAATAATATACAGTGCAACCTCTCCAGAGTGGCCTTCCTTGACGTCGCCTCCGTAATAATATACAGTGCAACCTCTCCAGAGTGGCCTTCCATAGAGCAACAGCCTCTATTAAGCAACCTAACCATTTACTTTCAAGTTTACCATTACAGTGCAACAACTAACCTGTGTTGATGTCTCGTGCATATTACATGCGAAACTTGATTATGTTAATATAGTAAACGCTACAGTTATAATAAATAGGACAGAAAAAAACAGCTCACTCAACAGAAACAGCAGAGAACAGAGGAAGTACATCACGAGGACAATCAGAGAACAAGGGAAGTACATCACGAGGACAATCAGAGAACAATGGAAGTACATTACGAGGACAATCAGAGAACAAGGGAAGTACATCACGAGGACAATCGGAGAACAATGGAAGTACATCACGAGGACAATCAGAGAACAATGGAAGTACATTACGAGGACAATCAGAGAACAAGGGAAGTACATCACGAGGACAATCAGAGAACAATGGAAGTACATTACGAGGACAATCAGAGAACAAGGGAAGTACATCACGAGGACAATCAGAGAACAATGGAAGTACATTACGAGGACAATCAGAGAACAAGGGAAGTACATCACGAGGACAATCAGAGAACAAGGGAAGTACATCACGAGGACAATCAGAGAACAAGGGAAGTACATCACGAGGACAATCAGAGAAAATAAAAGGCACAGGTCAGATCACACAACACACAAATTAGAGCCATGTATAATTATGCCCAACTTGTCTATTACACACAAGACCCATCATTTTATTGCAATTTCAACTTTTTGCAAACATTTGAAAATAAATAACGCCCTTAAAAGTTATGTGAAATCGCATGAATCATTATGAATTTGGAAGGTGTAGACCTACATACTCGCACATGAGATATAAGTCAGAAATATTTTCAAATTCATATTCTCCATCCTAAAAGTTGGACATCTGTGAAGGCAAAGGGAAACATGGAAGACCCAAAACGACATGAAGGCGTACCGCCGTTGAAGCTGAAATAAAAAGAATTGGACATTCCTGAGGAACAGTGTAGAAGCTGTCCAAAGACAAACCCCGGTGGAGGTCCTTTGTTGCTGCACTACAAGACAGAAGGCATATAGGACAGTACGTAAGTAATATTTTCAAATAAAATGATATCACAACTTACCAGTTTGCTTGAGTATTCCGTAACATTGCCAGTGAATAGCCAAAATAAATCCCATTTGGTCCACGAAACACTTTTACATTTCTGGTGTCAACATTAAACGTAGAGACCGCGTGAAAGGTCAATACAATACATAGGCATATAAGCATTATATGCTTAAAACAACATCCCAAACATGGTGTTAATGTGCTAGATTTCATCACGGATATTTTTGATGCAGTCGAAGTAGTTAATCCAGATCTACTTCTGAGGAAATCGAATTAATTACTTAATCTGACAACAAGCCATTCCTAGGAATGTCACCACGGAAACAAATAAAAAACAAGCACACAACTGAAAAAACACGCACATACAAAAACCTTTTCAGAGATATATGGCGCGTATTCGGCAATTATCTGCAATTAAGTTCATGTGGTTATTACGCTACTCGAGTTAACAGCATGGAAACGGTCGTTCACTCGTGGCACAGTATTTCATAATAGAAGCAACTTGGTGTTTATTCCATAATAAAAAACAAGAATATCAGCTTATAATCCAAATGTCGCCTGAGTGTGATTTGTTTCCCGTTCACAATTAAATGTCAATAGCTCGTTCCTTGATGTTGTCACAGGCAGCAAAATGACATCACATAATCAGCAAGAATTAGGCAACAATTTAGTATTCGCAAAAGAAAGTATAAAAAACATTAAAAACGTGTATACACTGTTGCACATTCAAAGATATTCAGTTAATTACACGATATATAACTTCGTGGTATATAAATAAATATACGTTGCTAGTGCTAGTCAGTATTCACTATATTGATGTTTGATGTACGTACGAAGCCCTGGTATGTATGGTTGTATGTATACCGACCATATACGTTATAAACATGCCAGTATATATGACTAGATCATAAAATTCTTGTGATCACTCATACTGGACTAATCAACACCATACATTACAAGGATGGACCTCAGGTGAGTTATACCATAAACAACAACGTATTTAACACATCAACGTTAACACCAATACAACGTTAACACCAATACAACGTTAACACCAATACAACGTTAACTCCAATACAACGTTAACACCAATACAACGTTAACTCCAATACAACGTTAACACCAATACAACGTTAACTCCAGCAAATAAAAAACACGTTATGAACCCAGCAAGGCGCACACGTATATTCTCCTATTTAAACCCTTTCGTCCATAAATTAACCCATTAATTAATTAATGGTCCTAGATCCAGTGATTTTTCCTTCTCTCATTTTTATGATCTTTTTTTAAGAATATTTCATTTAATTCCAATTAACACACGATTGATTTTAATTGTTTTATCTCACACGATTTCTTTATATAAAATACGTACTTCAAATGAAGCAAAAAACGATAAAAAAGTTTGTGAATTATCGTACACAAGACATTCGCACAATTTATCAAACATCCAACATGTTTCCAGTCAATTCATCAAACGGATACTTCAAGTTTGTTGAAATAAATGTATGTGTTTAAAAGTTAATTTAACGTTGTTTATGAGTATGTTACGTTACGTTGTAAACCAGAATATGTAACGGGGAATTGTCACTACGTGATTGTGGTCAGATCTTGCCTTGACGGAAAGTATGGTCAGCCATCAATCAAAATGTCGGTCAGTCATCGATTTTGACATGTTCACTGATGTTTGAAGGGGGGTAATGTATTTAGAACCGGTGTACGGACCATGTATAAACACATTACACGTGCACAATGTCCCGAGGAGGTTTTTCACAGTCAGTGATCATAAATTGCCCAACTAAACACCAGTGTTTATTGACAGGCATAGAGTAAAAAGTCTTATTAACGACTCCAACCTCTAAAGAACATCTGACTATCTATTTTAGTTACAAGTTATATCGTGTTGGGCAACATATGTATAAAATGGTTCCTGAACAGTGAACATTGACGTTCACGGATGTGATACTTTGTCCAATTGATGCAGGTCATGAGGTGGGTAGTGGGTAATTATCGGTACCAATTGAAACAGAACTACAAACTATTTGTAAGTTTGAAACATATATTGTGCACATTGACAATCAATTGCGAGAAACCTGAATTATATACATCAACCGATTCGTCGCTATATCTTTTTTCCATTTTTTCACGAGTATTGGCGAAGCCATTAAGTATCACTTCAAGAATCAATACAACAGTTTTATTATACAACATTATATCGCATTTTGGGCCATGCTCTAAGTGTAGGCCCTGAACCTCTTTGAGTTTTCTTTGTAATTCTGGCTGACTGTGTCATTCAGGTACTTCCGGTTCAGGGTTGGCCAAACGTATCTGAAGCTGTACTTCCCGCTGCAGTCGTTTATACCTGTCTTGGTCCCGTTTTCTTTTTGTGGTCCTAGCTGTCTTGTAGGCCCTCTGTTTTCTTCTTATGAGTCGTTTGATGTTAGTATTCATCCAGGGGTTTGTATGTCGGGATGTTGTCATTTTCATTGGAACTTTTTTCTCAGTATTGCCCATACTCTAGTTGGGGTCTTATTGTACCTTGATAAACTGTCTTGAGTATGCGCTCATTTGTCCCCCACTTAGTTCCTGCTAGCTTTGTCACCATCGCAACTGCTACGAGTACCCTGAGTTATGATACTTGATGTATAGCCACTAGCCAGTCTGGTAGTAGGAGCTATATTTTTTGTATGGCCAGCATGTTAGTCTTAGCAATACTATGCAGCACATTTTGGAGAAAAATGACTAGCAATATAATGCAATCATAAAGAGTATAAATTGTATAGAACTGGACAAATAGTTTGCATTTTTTGGATGATTAACGGCAAATGTATTTTATGAGCTACTGTGACCAGTTCTTTCTCACCAGTTAATCACGGTAATCTTCCGTTTATAGGCCATCATCAATCTTAGTTCTTACATATAAACATACTTACACACTGACAAGCAGTTGAAACTGGACTGAGAAGGAAATTTTGAAACTAAATAATCATGTTCTGAAAATCATGAGGGATAAATGTTCACTATATTTAAGAAATAATGAATATGTACCTGTGTTTTATCATAGAATAAAGCACAGTCATGGGGCTCGGATGCGAAGTAATTAATAATTTAATGTATGCATCTGAACCAGTGACTGTGCTATATTCTACAATAAAACACAGGTACATATTCATAACTGCGATTCTAACATAGCCAATATTCCACTTTGACAACACATCAAAAATAAAGTAAAACCTCGTTATTTCGAGGACCCATCGGGACAAGCCAAATGCTCGAGTTAAGCCAGTTGCTCGAATTATCAGAATTATATGATGAATTGCTGTTAAGACTAAGTGTTACTGCGTTTTACCACGTAAGTGTTTGGTGCGGGTATTTGGTTGCAACTACGGATATCGTCATTGCTTATCATTTTGTGCTGACATTCGTTAAATGTTACCTTTGTAGGTGAAATCATGCATAATGTTCTATTGGAGTTGATTTACGACCATTAAGTGATCAAATATTCATGGTTTTGTGATTGTTTCTCTGACTTGGATAAGGTTTACATTTAGATCGGTGAATCATAAGAGTTACACGCGGCGTAAAAATTACTTTCACTATAACAAATGTTGAAATTTCTCATAATTAACGCCTTGTAATTAATTTGTATTATTCAACCTTGCCCTTTGACACCTTTATCGTAGACAAACAACCGGTTTAAGTGTTGGTGGTTATGCTATTGTCATAAAATAAGATAATCACGATGTGTGAAAATCACGGACCGCAGCAACATTAAATCTGACAATTTTTCGGAGGTGTGAAATTTCGCTCGGATGATTGCCTCGAGATAAATTAACTTATTATCGTTGAAAATTGTTGAATGGACCGACACCTGTGCTCGAATTAGATCGGATGCTCGTAATAACATTACTCGAATTAGAGGGATAAATTAATGAATAATATAAAGCAAACTCTCCGGGACTTTGAAATTTGCTCGAATTAGGCCGGTTGCTCGAATAATCGCTGCTCGTATTACCGAGGTTTTACTGTAGTTACAGCTGCACTATTTTCTTCCTCGGAACGCTATATCGGTTATTTGCCATAGCTGTGTTTTAATGGTAATTCATGCACACTTTGGTTGCCTCTATGTTTATACAGGTGTAACTGCTGGTTGTGTAAGGATCGCAAATTTGATAAGTTATTGAAATATTATGCAGGTAGTCCTTTGACCTAGTTTTTTAACCAAAACAAATGTTTGACTTAACACCAAATAAAGGAACAAAACTTGGTATATTTCAAGATGTTGTTTTATTATTAGCACATTAAACATAATAATAATTATACAGTAATGGTGTATGAAAAAGAACACACAGATGCCAATTGTTAACAAAAACAAGAAATAAATACTCACACATTACAATCTCATTAACATAACAGATAACACAATAAACCCCTCAGGGATTACACTTTATTAGTTGACTTCCTCACATCAAACATTCACCTCACAAACTCTCCAAGCTTGTTTAAAGCAGCCAGACCATGGATACAACACAGGGAGACTGTCTAAAGCAGATGGATGTTACAACATCAACATCGCAAATAAATGAGTCCATATAAAATTGCACACATTACATGTACTAGAATGCAAATAGATCGCAGTTTTGCGTGATATACCGGTGAATAGATCACAGTTTGTCGTTCATATGCATAGTTATTAATTCCTACACATATGAACTCTAAACCGTGATCTAATCACCGATATATCACGCAAAACTGCAATCTATCTCCATAGTAAATATAGCACGATTACATTTGTATATAACTTAAGAGGAGATATTGCTACACAAAATCAAAATCTGCTTTATTTATCATTTCTGAGTATTTAGGTGTTTAAATAGCATGTTGAAAGTTTAATACTTCATTTTGTAAATGTTTAATACTACCCTTGATTTCAATCTTTTACAAAAATATAGGTACTTTTGTGTTTGTTTTTGTACTGCAATTTATCACACTACAGTTATACAGTATCATACAGGGTGATTCAAAATATCTGTCACACTGTTCAAATGAAATAGTTTTGATATGTCTAAGTTTAACCAAAAATAGATTACACCCCCAAAACACATGTGTTTTTAAGTTTTATGTGATATAAGATATAATATACTTGTATGTATATTTTTGTAAACACATGGAATTATATTTCATATTAAATTTCCAATATTTTGTCTGATGAAGACGTCAATGCTTATTTAATGAGGCTTTAACATTTTGCCATCTTATATCCATACAATTTTCTGAACACATTTAATAGGCATGTGTGCCTTTCATCTACATATCTTATCATAGCCAGGCTCATATATTTGCATTATTATGATGCTTATAATTGGAGAATGGCTTTCCCAACAGATCTTCAAAAAAATTGTTGCTTTAAATTATGATTTGAAAGTGACGTCTTGGAAACCACATATTATTCATGACATTGTTTTTGTCACAATGATGTCAACATCATTCCTGTAGTTTACATTAGATTAAACTTTATCATATAAACTTTCAAATAATACATGATACATATATCTTGTACAGGAACAACAAGTTATAAAAGGTTGAAACTGGGACAGATATTATGAATCACCCTGTACTTGTGTATATTGAGTGGTTTTCCACTATAATTGTATTCATATTCTTATAGTCAACATGAGTGCCTTTAGATGTAAGAATGTCACAGGAACGGCATACATAGTCTAACACATAGACATACTATTACAAGTCTTGGCCAGTACTTTCTAAACTTAATATATGTCCACCATTACTGGTATTAACTTGCAGATGGTATGTGTTGCCATCAGGAGTGACAACTTCAACAATTTGACCATCAGAGTCTGTGATTATCTGCCCTTGTATATCTAAAAGTTGACCAGTCGGTACATCAACAGTTTCTTGTATGGCTCCAGTTATCTGGTTCTCTAATTGATTCACGAGATCAGAACTCGTCACAATCTCTGTACCGCTACCTAACTCAGACAGATTCTGCTTGAGCGACACTAGTTGTATATTCAATGATGAATCATTAGTTAAATTACCAGTAGATGATGATATAGCATTGATCACTTGACTTTGCTGTAAATTTTGGAACAATTTCACGCTGTCTGAGTTCACCTGCTGACTGGTGTCGATATTCTGTGAGGTTGAGTCGGTCAAATGAGGAACATGTTCAGTGTACTCTGGCTCACTTGATGGTATGAGAATATGTCTGATATCTTCTCCGTTCAGATTGACAATACTCACAGTGTCACCACCATCCACATTCTCCAATCCTGAAATTAAATAATACAACTACAGTCAGGTCTCGTTACAACGACAACCGATATACCGACAATTTCGTTAGAACAACATCAATTGGTGGGGACTAATTCTATACAACGTTAATGGAATCTGTTATAATGACATATTCATTTACCGACACTGACAGCAAACAAGACCTGTCCACGAACAGCGCGATCCACTATTCGCAGCGGCATGATAGGATAGTACAATCATTATATATTCAAAACAAAATGCTTCATAACAGCAGCATTACCCTCTGCTGTGTAGAGGTTGGGGCTTCTAAGTCGAAAAAGGGGGATAATTTGGACAAATTATGCAGGACTGTTACCTACTCATGTGTAGGTCCTCTAGGTCATGATGGCAAATAAATAAGCCTTTCTTAGTCCAAAACGGGGCATAATTTCAACAAAATGCTAAATAGTTATCTTCTCCAGTGTAGGGGTTGGGGTCATGCTGGTGAACAAGTTTGCGAAGTATCAAAGCAATATATCAATGCACTTTGAAGATATAAGAATTTAAAAAAACCTGTACCTAAACTTTAACATTTGCATTTTCAAGTCCAAAAGGGGGCATAATTTCAACAAAATGCTCGATAGAGTTACCCACCCCTGTGTAGGGGTCATGATGGAGAACAAGTATGCAAAGCAATATGTGAATGCACTGAAAATATTTGAGGTAAATAAAACCTGTACCTAAACTTTAACATTTGCACTAAGTTGAAAAAAGGGGACATAATGGGGTCAGGTGATACAGGTGTGTGGGGAGTGTTCATATACAACATCCATGCAAGTTTGGAAGCTTTGTAGCAAGCCATAATGATGCTAGAAGAAATGGTCAATTTGGGTTAACCAGGACGGACGGACGAACGGACGGACGAACGGACAGGTGAATCACTATATGCCTCCCGATCTATTGATACGGGGGCATAAAAAAGTTGCCCAAGGGTAAACCCGATGCACCCACCTGATTTTATGCAGTGAATATGTGCTAAATCATTATTAAGTTTTTTCTATATATCTCTTATACAAAATTAAGGGACTCTGGGGCAGGGTCAATATTGACCCAGGGGTCATGATTTGAACAATCTTGGCAAAGGTCCACTACACAATGCTTCATGCTAAATATCTAAGCTCTATGCCTTCTGGTTTCTTAGAAGAACATTTTTAAAGGTTTTGTTACCTGGTTGGGCAACCAGAGTTCTAGATGTGAGCAATTTTTAAATCCCCCTATGTCAGGAACATCCAGGCAAAATTTCATCAATATTGGTCAAAAGGTTTCAGAGGAGATGTCATTTTGAAAGTGTGGACAGACGGACGTACTCATAAGACGGTATTTGTGGGGTTTTCTTTTGTTCTTTCTTTTGTTTGGTTGCAACCCACAAGTAGCATTTTGCACCCCACAAGTGACGGAATGAATGGAATCTAAAAATAGCCTATTGTTCCACACCCCACAACTACCGGTGCATTCGTACGGACGTACGGATGTACGACGGACGGTGAGTGATCACAATAGCTCACCTTGAGCACTTCGTGCCCAGGTGAGCTAAAAACTATATACCTCAAAGCAAGGTTCATCAAAAAAATGCCATATCTAGTGGTAATACTATTTCAAGAGAAAATCTAACATTCTATCGTCATTATTGGTCATTTGTGAAAAACATCCTGATTCCTTGTATTTACTGGATGTCAGATCTGATTTTGAGAGAGATAATTGGGCTTTACTCAATGACCCCTAACCTAATAAATAAATACCATTCTGATAAGGTGATACAGTAAAACTGTATTTATAGACCATGTCTCTAACACCCTTCCATTTAAATATGCTCCATATGTAGAGAGGTGTCTGGTTCATTATGGAAGGATAAGTCAGTACTGGTTAGGATACTGTTTAGGAAAACTGGTCAGATGAATCAACCACTGATACAACTGTTGAGAAATACCATTTCTCAAAATTCTGTTGGTTATCTTAAAATCTACTTATGAGGGATATTAAATTGCTACAATAAATCTACCTCTAAATTATATGAAAAGCATGTTTAACAGTTTTCCATACATGTTGATATCAATGAATTAACAACCGTGTAAAATTAACATTTTACTAAAATTTACAAAATCTGACACAAATGTACCAGTACTTTTTTCTAACCTTGAGGATGAAACCTTTATAGACCCTTTAATGGTAGTGGGGGATGATGTTATTTAAGCAACTTGAAGACCTTATTTTATAGACTGAAGAAAACTTCATTTTCTAGGAAAACTGGCTTAAACTTCTAAGTTTTTTAAGGGCCCTAGGTCACTTACCTGTCGTGGTAGTTCATGCAGGCCCTTAATGGTAATCAAGTAAATGGCCCAATATCAAACTTGACCTAGATTTTGTTGAGATGATCATTGTGACTGAGTTTCATAAAGAGTTGTGACCTCTAGTGACTATGCAAAGTTTTTCTATGATTTGACCTTGTGACCTAGTATTTGACCCCGGATGACCCAATTTCGAACTTGGACTAGATTTTGTTAAGAGTCATTGTGACTGAGTTTCAAAAAGATTAAGTGAAAATTGTGACCTCTACTGATTATGCAAGGTTTTTCTATGATTTAATGGACTAAGAGTGATCACAAAAGCTCACTTTGTGACAGGTGAGCTATAAAGCCATACAAATGATAATTATCAGCCAAATTTAATTATTAAACAATAAATCACCTTGTATATAGACATCAGGAATCTCTCCTATTGTCTGTATTTGACTGGTAAGATTCTGTAACTTTTCATTCAAATCATTGATATTCTCTGACGATATCGTGATAGTCTGGATGGCATTGGCGTCCTCGTCGGCGGCAATTTGACCTTGATCTCTGACAAACTCCGCCTGTTGATCTTCGGGCATCAGTGTCTGTATCGTTTTGATCTGTCCGTCATTCGAGAGATTTTCACCGTCATGCTGTCGAAGATGACGTTTTAAGGTATACTTTGAGCTGAAGAATCGCTTACATGTATTACACTGGTCAACGTTAGTTTTATGATGAACGCCACGTAAATGTCTCTGTTGGACAGCTTTTGTTTTAAACATTTGACCACAAATATGACATTGGAATGATCTCTCAGTAGAATGGACTGCCTTGTGTTCAACCAAGTGTGCCTGAAAACATGAATAGTAATATGAACAAATGCACTGCATCAAGTAGGGAATTTCCCATCAGGTCTTTGACACTATAGTCTTTGGCTCCCAGACAGAACCACATAGAAGGCATAGCGAAAAAATGCTTAGTCATTTATCATTCTTTCTTTAAAGTTCAGATGCGAAAACTTTAAAAGGCTTTTAGTCATTCGGACTGGCAGAAATAAAAATGTTGTCCGAATGAACATTTGTCAGCCCGATCAAAATGAAAATATATCTGTCTGTGGATAATGCACGTTTTTCAATTTGTTTAATTCTAGGTCTACTTAATTCAGGGGTTACTAGTTTACATATAATTAGATATAAACACATATATAACAACTGATTTCAAATAGGCCTAATTTGATATTTTACCTTTTTATAATGGGTTGCATGAGCATATCAGACAGACTACTTTTGTTCCAGAGAAAAGGCTATTTTCATTTCAATTAATCACATTACGATTAATTATCAAACATCTTTAATATTAATCACCTTTTCTTGTTAAATAAACTCTGTTGCAAATCATCAAAACATAAAAGATATTCAGACGGAAAATTCTGGGTTTTATTGTATCCAATCACAACAACATTTAATTAGTTTTCGCGACCTTTATCCCGCAAATATTTTTACATTTTTTGACGATTTAGGAGGGATTTCTTATTACATCTCGGCGAGGAATTACGAAATGCATTTGTGTTACTTTCTTTACAATAACCTACAACTACGATGTGGAATTATCACCGTCCGGTCCGGATACGTAAAGACCCGAAACGGACTTTATATTAATTGTATTGCAAAGGGAAGTAACTGCTTTGCAAAAAGAAGTAACCAGAACATGTGTCGTTTTTATTAGATATTAGATTGGTTG
The DNA here is from genome assembly GCA_947247005.1 of Spisula solida. Classification (NCBI taxonomy): domain Eukaryota; kingdom Metazoa; phylum Mollusca; class Bivalvia; order Venerida; family Mactridae; genus Spisula; species Spisula solida. The sequence continues at coordinate 5,120,876 of OX365958.1, read as the reverse complement.
ATATTTCGCACATTTGAACGATTCCCGCTCGACTTACTTCGTAACCTCAGAGTAATCATGTGTCTCATTACCGTTTGAAGCATCGTTTATGCACTGAAAATGTTAAAATTGCCTTCTGAAGCGGGCAAAAAAATGGCTGCTATTTTTGTTTTTTAAAACTATGGAAAAGAGTGTCTTCCATTTAGGAGACGGGTTGCACAGCAACCATGGAAGACTGATTTATTTTTTTTATTTAAAGGTTTTTTGGCATAATAAATTTATTCTATAAATATTTAATTATAGTTTTATTCTGGTCTTTTACTATGATTGTTATTTATGTTCCATATTTAAAAAATAAAAATAGAATCAAGAACGGTTATCGATTTCTCGGTATCAAATTCCTGCTACCGGAAGTCGGAAACAAGAGTCCGTCTACCTAGTGACCATAGAGATCAGTCTGTCAAAAAAATAACGGCGTTAGCGAATGCAAAACTACAACAACAACAACAATCGTGCGTTTTCGCATGTAATCGTTACTGGGGATTCGCGACCTTGGGGAACTCCCCTATAATGTATAGTCCAAACAAATCACCCAGTTCCTCAACCTTTGTGAATGAATACATAATTAATATTAATACAATTATTCCTTGCCTGTTATTTAGATAGTAGAGTTTATAGTACTTACACCGTATGCATATTCCTAATACAGTCAGATCTCGATACAACAACACTGTTTGTTCCTGAGTAAAATGTCGATATAACGAATTTGTCAGTATACTGAATTTCACTAGTGACTAGAATTTTGATTGGGAGAATTGTTTTACAGAAATCAATTAATAATGCACATATAATTATAATTTATTATGTCATAAAATTATATTCAGCAAAATCAGCAGTATGAAATACTCATAATTACATAAAAATAATATCTTAAATAATATATAATGTTTTGAGAGAGCTCCAAATAAAGTGTGTCCAAATTTAAAGGTGTCCGGATACTACTACAGTACCTATAAAATATAACGCTCTAGGGAATAAATTGGTAATTCATTTTGTTAGAAATGTTACCAATCGTCTTTAAGAATTGATAATTAATAAATCAAGTCGAGAAATCTCGATTAACATCGTTTATTTCGTGAACCGCACAATTTCGAAAATACGAATATATGCGATGACTTCGCGCTTATATCCCTTGATTACGAATGCGCAAGCCTTTGTACACAAACTGTGATTCGACTGGGAAAAGTTCAACTATTATAATGACTGCAATTAAGGTGTTTTTCACAAGTATAATTACATAATTAGGTGCCATTCTTAGAAGGTGGCTTTGTGTAAAGCTGATAAATATGTCAGGTGTGAAAATATTCCCTGGTTAGTGTCAGTATATAGAGTATTAATTACTGTGTAAACTATCGATGTGTTCCCTATTTTTTGCTGTCGGTGTCGGTAAGTGAATATGTCGTTATAACGGATACAATTAACGTTGTATAGAATACGTCCCCAGCAATTGATGTCGTTATAACGAAATTGTCGATATATCGGGTGTCGTTGTAACGAGATCTGACTGTACTCGTTGCTTAAGAAAACATATGCTGAAATTAAATTATAGACAAGAATTTCAACTGTGAAGTTATGCTAATAGAAGGTTCGAGATTAATGTGTCAAATTAATTTGTTGAATAAACAAGAAATGCGTCCAATGCCTCCACTTGCAATTTGAGCATGTAAATGAGCCTTAAGTCAACTATACATGCTGACTATAAGCATAATTTCATCATTTCAAGGGCTACAACTCTGCAAATACAGGTCACTTCTTAATCAAAACATGTAGATCTATAACTTTGGATGAATTGTATATCACAAAAGCAAATGCACTATAAATACATTATTCTACAGTCTACTTAAAAGAAATTGGAATGCAACAATGCCAACAGCATCATTCTGCAAAACTGAAAAAAATAAACACTGTAGTCATATTTAACACATTTTACTTACCATCGTACGAAATCCCTTCTGACATATCTTACATACAAATGGTAGAACACGCTGAGATTTTTCGATGTGACACTCTTTATGAGCATTGAGCGCATCCGTTCTGAAACAATAGTATACTTAGAATATAACCTACCGGTACATTTTCCGCAAATGCAAACGTCGATCATAATCATTTAAATCGCTTCACTCTCTCTGTCCATTTTAATCATTAAAAAATTATTTAATATGTTCCGACTATTACATACAATACAGCATTTGTAGGCTTAATCTGGACCCACATACCTGGCCCCAAATTATTCACCCTGAAATGCAACTGCACTTGCTAGAATCTCCAATGTCATTGGACAAACTAAGTAGCTATCAAACACCAATATATGGTAGTTAGGTTATTATAAAATAACAACAATGCAGCAAAAACGCAGAACTTTACATAATTATTTTTAGTTTATTCATGGATTTAACAATTTAATTTGGTCATTTTGATACTTTTGACTGAATTTTACAGAATTACCCTTACACAAAATGTGGCTTTTTCGAAATTTCAATGGTCAAAAGCCCTACCCCAGTGTCAGATGGAACCCCTGTTAAACATGAAATATATGTAAGTAGGCGTACCTCTTGAATGCAGCTCCACACAGATCACAGAGATGAGGTCTAACATCAGAATGTTTATCACTGTGATGTCGTACAAAGTTTATCTTACGCTTTGTTTGATAGTCACATTTCGGGCACTGGTACACATTGGCAGCCTCATTCTCTGAATGTTTCAGTAAATGTTTGGAATACTGTCGTCTAACTGCTGTATTAAAGTTACAATAATTACAGTAATATGTCACAGCTTTCACTTTCATATGTTTGTTCTGGTGGGCAACGTAACACTTCTTGAACGTTGTGGTAAAATCACACAGTTTACATTGAAGTATCTGTTTAATATCGGTAATGTGAGACATCTTATGTCGCTGTAACACGCTGAGACGGACACTGCTGAAATCACACTTATTGCATTGATGCAGTTTTAAATTTGGGTTTCGTTTATGCAAATTCATATGGGCAGTGAAATGACTATCTCGCTTGCTTCGGAAAGAACATATTTTACAGAAATATTTATACGGCAGTCTGTCTTCATAGTACTTTTTAATATGTTTCATGTCGGCTGGTAGATTATTTGGCCTCATTGAATGTTTTGCTGCAAGTCTTTTATGATTTTTATTCAAATACAAGGTCTCTGCACTAACAGCTTTATCAGTACTGTCGTTAGTAGCAACAACTTCTTGACTGTCAGGATCATTTACACTTCCATCGTAAGAGGTTTTCATAGCATCCAAATCATCGTTATCATGATTTACGAACCATTTCTTCGGTCGCCCACGTTTCTTCCTACGAGGGATCTTGAAATCATCAATATTTTCATCGATTCCATCATCCATATGACCTTCATCTTTTACAAGTATATTATCATCACTTGACAGTTTCAAGGGAACTTTTACCAGTCTGCCACTTTTAGTCACTTTTCTTGTTCTACCGAGATCAGATCTCTCGACATCGGTTCTGTTAGTTTCCGCATATTTAGTCTTTACCGCATCCTGAACAGTATTATCATCGCCAAGCCCTGTTAATGCTTCATCTTGTTCATCTGAGCAATGTTCATTCTGAATCTTGGAGGTTTTAAACTTTGCTTCAGTAGCTGTATTTTCTGTTTCAATTTTAGTTTCATCAATGACTTGCGGTAGTTCCTCTGATGGTAAAAATGTCCTGCTTAAAATGCACTGAGATGCAATGATATTTTCTAATGAACCAACAAGGCAAACCACATTTTCATCGATTTGTGTCAATATCTCAACATCGGCTGGTTTTAGATGGTTAGTAAGAAAGTCATGCTTGTGTCCAGGAATAAGTTCAACGATAGTCTCTGACAGGGTTGCCAAAACTTTGGAGAAAACCTGAAAAATAAATTGAAATGATTATTTGAAGTTCTGGATTATATGATGAAGGAACAACAATTCTTGCCGGTGACAGACCCCTGGTCAATCTGTTAGTTTTCATCAATAATCTCTTGTTAGTTTGTTTGTTCGTATGCTTGCGATCGACTTAGACAATTTTAAGTGCATGGTCGTTTGGTTTTTTCTCAGCCAAATTGTTTGGAACATTATTAATTTCATAGCAAATTTAGATTACATAGTATTAAAACTATAAATATAAATTTGCCAAAAGACTACCTTTTAATGTATCCTAATAATTAATAAATAAAAAAATTAGTATTACCTCACACTTAATATCAGGCATCTTTGCAGTCACTTCCTATGTACAGCATGTCATATATATATATATATATAACCTGAAAAAAGACAGTACAACATCTTTAAACTTGTACTGTTTACATGAGATTTACGGATATGGCGCGTGCTGGTTTATTTATTGTTTTACTGATTATAACGGCCAATATTACCAGGTATTCGACTGGTTTTGTGTTTTTTTTATTGAATTGAACATGTACAGAGCCTAAAAATGCCAGAATTTGGCGTTCAATGCAAATTTCATAAACATTTAAAAACTTATGGTTTCGACGCTTAAACAGACATCCCTGTATCTAGATTGTGTCAAAATGGTTTGAATATAAAACCTCATGCCTCTTAGTCCTACCTTGATCTCTGAAAACCCTACTGTAGTCCAATTCCTCATTTTTATAATATGCATATCATACCACATTGTCATCATGAGTGTCATATCCCATTGTTACAAGGCATTTATGACAGTGGCTAGTCGTCCGGCACCGGACAGCGAAATTAGTCGTCCGGCACTGGGCGACTAGCAAACGCTACGTGCACATTCGCTAGGGAACCGTCTTTCTATTTCTATGCATTAGGCATCCAGAATTTCAGTTATTTTCTTGTGATAAGTATCACGTATGTTTCTACCTTATAATAAACTACAAATTCGGCAAGACATGTCAGTGCATTTTGTGACCGGTCGTGTCTCTCCGTATATTGCTGTTTACACAATAAACAAGGTAACTGACAGTTTGGAATGTCACTGGTTATAATAGCGTAAAAACAATGTTGCCATTTATGAATTGTATCATGGTTGGCCCTATTGTATATTGAATTTAAAATACAAACATTCAATTGTAAATTGTATTGTTCTGTATATATGTGTCATTAAAACTGCGAATGAAAAATAATTCATTAATGCCACATAAGCTTTATTTGTGACGCCTCGGCAAACTAACGTGCATAATTTGTTTGGCCAAATTGTCATCATTGGGTAAGTTTGCAAGTGATAAGCAAATTGAAAACAAAAAATAACATACTTATAACTTAATGTGTTTAAATTGTCTCTTTAATTGTATTGTATCTTTTAAAGTTAAAAGGTTGGCACGTTTTGGAACTTAATCTTGTGCATCATTAACTTATTTGTACAATAAAACTTTTGAAAAAGGTGTTATCCCTGAAGATTGGACACAAGCGATAGTAGTGCCGATTTTCAAAAAAGGAAGCAAAAAGGATCCATCAAATTATAGACCAGTTAGTCTGACATCAGTGGTATGCAAACTATGTGAAAGGCTTGTGAGAGACAAATTGATGGATCATATGAATACCAATGAGTTGTTTTCTGACACACAGTATGGTTTTAGACCAGGGCGGTCGTGTGTGGTTCAACTTTTGGAGATATTAGATGAATGGACTGAGTTATTGGATAAAAGCATACCTATTGATGTTATATACCTTGACTTTGCTAAGGCATTTGATAGGGTTTCTCATGATCATTTACTGTTAAAACTTCATAAATTGGGTATTCGTGGGAAAATGTATAACTGGATTAATCACTTTTTGAGTAATAGAACACAGCAAGTGCGAGTAGGGACTAAAGTATCAAATTGGACAGATGTCTTAAGCGGAGTGCCACAAGGGAGTGTTATTGGGCCGGTTTTGTTTCTCTGTTTCATTAACGATCTACCAGATGTTGTCAAAGGAATGGTAAAGATCTTTGCAGACGATACTAAGCTGTATTCACAAGTTTTAGATGATGATCAGTGTGAAAGACTGCAGGAGGATTTAGACAATCTGTGTAACTGGAGTGAGAAATGGAAATTGTCTTTTAATGCAAAAAATGCAAAGTTTTACACATTGGTTCCAAAAATGAAAACTTTAGATACTCAATGAGAGGTGCAAATGGCAATTATCAATATGTAGACCCAACTGCCTTTGAAAATGACCTTGGTATAACTTTTGATAAAAACCTAAACTTTGACCAACATATTACTAACATTACTAATAAGGCTCAAAGAACGCTTGGGCTTATAAATAGATCCCTTGAGTGTATGGACAGGGAGATGTTTTTACCACTATACAAGTCCTTGATTAGACCAGTACTGGAGTATGGATCGTGTGTTTGGTCACCTCATTTGAAAAAAGATATTAAGAGAATTGAGGATATACAACGAAGGGCAACTAAATTGATCCCATCTTTAACACAGTTTTCTTATGAGCAACGTTTACGAGAGTTAGGTCTGGTTACACTTGAGTATCGAAGAGATCGTGCGGACAGGATACAAATTTTCAAGTCTATACACAATCTGGACAATTTCAAATGGGACAAGCTATTCAACTTGTCACAGGCCGAACTACGTGGACATTACCTGAAGTTCGAGCCCAAAATGTGTTTTCATAATGTTAGACTTTACACGTTCAGTCAGAGGTCATTACCATATTGGAACAAACTCAGTGAAAAAACTATATCCGCCATTACGGTTAATCAGTTTAAGTCACTGCTGAACTGTGAGAACCGGAATGTGAATAAATTTAAACCAAGTGTTAATTAATGCACCCTGAGACATAAGATAATGTAAATGTATAAGAGAAGAGATAATTAAAGAAGAGACCGTTATTAAAGGGGCCAAGACAGCATAGCTAATATGACGGCCCGAAGATTCAGGTATTGTTCAAAGTTGTTCATGCTATGTCTGCGGTGAAATGTGAATTTAAGGTATTTATGGGTTGGCAAAAATTGGCATACTTATCACAAGAAAATAACTGAAAATACGGATGCCTTATGCAGAGAAATAGAATGACAGTTTCCTAGCCAATGCATGTAGCCTGACCGATGCCGGTCTAATTTCACTGAAGCAGTAGAGGAATTACGTAGATTTTGTATTAATATCAGAAATGTTTCGCTGAACTTTCTCGCACACCGACCTAGAAAAATTGATCGTGTAAAACTTGTTTTGCAACTAACACGTATATTTCTGATGTCTTTCGGTCAATAACAAATTAATCTTTACAATGACTTTACTGACAATACTCGATCAGCGCTCTTGTCGACAAAATATGCGAGAAAGTTTGCAATTGTCAACTCATTTTCCGCTGCGCACATAATCTTTCGACAATTTGAACGGTGGTTCCCAGCCTGATACATAAGAACTGTGTCGCGCGTTGAACGTTGGACCCAAACAAGGAATTCCGAATGGTTTATTTACATATCTGGTTCCAACGTTTAACGCGCGGCGCCGTACTTTCGTATTGATCAGGCGGCAAACTAGACAGATAAGCTGTCTGCAAGTGGCTGCTAAAAATTCTGACGGTCCAGCCACTACAGACAGACACTAACTAGACCAAAACACGGTCGGAGATTGCGCACGTTTTTTTAGCGCACTTTCAGCTCTTAAAAAATATATGAAAACGTCAAACCACTATGAAATATATAGCATGTATACGAAGAATGAACCTTTATCTCGCGATAGACACCGATAACATTTAAAAAAATGCACAGCAACGTGTCCATCCGACAACTTAAACACGGCTATATCGCAATTATGACCTCAATTTCAGCCATCGTTCTTGTTGTTATTGTTTGCGTCATACGGCATTCGCTTATCGACCAATCAGAATACTCAGAAATTGGCGCGCTCGATTTCTAACAAACAGACACAGTAAAAAAATTAATCGAGTCGAACCTTAAATGAGCTCGATTAAAGCTAAAACACAGAAAATTAACGAACATTTGTAGTGAAATTAATATGGTTTGGTTAGAAAACGACAAACAAACAAACAAGAGGGCCCAAAGGGCCCTAGGTCGCTCACCTGTCGAACTTGACCTAGATTTTGTAGAGATGATCATTGTGACCAAGTTTCATACAGATAAGGCCAATATTGTGACCTCTAGTGATTACACAAGGTTTTTATATGATTTGACTTAATGACCTAGTTTTTGACCCAAGATGACCGAATATCGAACTTGACCTAGATATTGTTAAGATGATCATTGTGACCAAGTTTCATACAGATTAGGCCAATATTGTGACCTCTAGTGACTACACAAAGTTTTTCTATTATTTGACATTGTGACCTAGTTTTTTACCCCAGATGACCCAATATCGAACATGACCTCGATTTTGTTAAGATGGCCATTGTGACCAAGTTTCATAAAGATTAAGTCAAAAGTGTGACCTCTAGTGACTACACAAACTTTTTCTATGATTTGACCTAGTGACCTAGTTATTGACCCCAGATGACCCAATATCAAACTTGACCTAGATTTTGTTGAGATGACCATTGTGACCAAGTCTCATAAAGATTGAGTCAAAATTGTGACCTCTAGTGACTACACAAGGTTTTTCTATGATTTCACCTAGTGACCTAGTTTTTGACCCAAGATGACCCCATATCAAACTTGACCTAGATTTTGTTGAGATGATCATTGTGACCAAGTTTCATAAAGATTAGACCAAAATTGTGACCTCTAGTGACTACACAAGGTTTTTCTATGATTTGACCTTGTGACCTAGTTTTTAACCCCGGATGACCCAATATCAAACTTGACCTAGATTTTGTCGAGATGATCATTGTGACAAAGTTTCATAAAGATTAAGTCAAAATTGTGACCTCTAGTGACTACACAAGGTTTTTCTATGATTTGACCTTGTGACCTAGTTTTTGACCCCTGATGACCCAATATAAAACTTGACCTAGATTTTGTCGAGATGTTCATTGTGACCAAGTTTCATAAAGACTAAGTCAAAATTATGACCTCTAGTGACTACACAAGGTTTTTCTATGATTTGACCTTGTGACCTAGTATTTGACCCCGGATGACCCAATATCGAACTTGACCTAGATTTTGTCGAGATTATTGTTGTGACCAAGTTTCATAAAGATTAAGTCAAAATTGTGACCTCTAGTGACTACACAAGGTTTTTCTATGATTTGACCTAGTGACCTAGTTTTTGACCCCAGATGACCCAATATCAAACTTGACCTAGATTTTATTGAGATGATCATTGTGACCAAGTTTCATAAAGATTAAGTCAAAATTGTGACCTCTAGTGACTACACAAGGTTTTTCTATGATTTGACCTAGTGACCTAGTTTTTGACCCCGGATGACCTAATATCGAACTTGGCCTAGATTTTGTTGAGATGATCATTGTGACCAAGTTTCATAAAGATAAGGCTGAAATTGTGACCTCTAGTGTCTACACAAGCCAATTGTTGACGGACGGACGACGGACGGACGACGGACGAAGAGTGATCACAAAAGCTCACTCTGTCACTTTGTGACAGGTGAGCTAAAAACACCATGAGTGATCGCTTTTTAGGCTCGTTTTAACGATTCGAATAATGTTCCGGTCGAATCCGGTCAATACGGATAACGGTCTTTAAACTTGCACTGTTTACATGAGATTTACGGACACGGTGCGCGCTGGTTTATTTATTGTTTTTTTCTGATTATAACGGCCAATTTTACCAGGTATTCAACGGGTTTCATGTTCTTTTATTGTATTTAACATGTACAGAGCCAAAAAATGACAGAATTTGGCTTAAAATGCTCATTTCATGAAAATTTAAAATGCATCGGATTTTGGGCACTTATGGTTTCGACGCTTATACGGGCATCCCTGTATAGATTGCGTCGAAATGGTTTGACTAGCGGGAAACCAGCGTCGAAAGATTATGACTGTGCAAGTCGTGTTTTGAGTTGAAAATTGCCAACTTTCTCGCAAATTGTGGAGGCAGGGGCGGTTATCGGTTTCTGTCTCTATCATCATCGTGAAGAGTAATGTGTAGTTGAGCAAAGGACACCAAATATTGGCAGGAAAGTTGCACAGTGAGTTAAACACGACCCGATATTCGAGGAAGGTGTGCGAGAAATTTCAGTCAAACATTTTTATCTTTGTGTTATTAAAGCTAGAGAGGCATTTTAAATAAAAACATCAAAATATGATGAGTAAAGTGTTTGAAGAACTGTCAAGTGAGTCAAGATTTAGGAATTTGAACACTGTTCAGTCTGACCAGTGCCAGTGGCAGTGCTGACCAATATTTACCTTTCAGGTCAAAATGTCCCACATCAACTTTTGTCACCAGATGATCCTCATGACAAACAAATATTTTCCAATATTTGATCATAATACTTTGTACAACTAGATAATGACGATTATTTTTGTTAAAAAATCAGCTGTCAAAACCGTTGGAGAAATTTATGTACGCACCGGTGACAAAGTACCTAAATAAGGTAAAGTAGCGTAACGATATATAAAGTGACAAAAAGATCTAGCGTAAAGAAGCATAAATACAGTAAAACCTCAAATAAACACCACAGCAATTATAAGACCACCTCAAAATTGCGACTACAAAAGGAATATAAATAATATCGTCACTACAGTAGTAGTTTGGGCAAGTTGAACAATTCTTTATCGTATTATTTTAAATGAGCTAGATAAAAAAAGTAGGCAGTGGCTAGCCGTCCGGCGCCGGACGACTAGACAGCGAAATTAGTCGTCCGGCATTAGAAATAGAAGTAGTAATGGAACATAGAAAGTTTCAATTACAGTATTATGAGGATGGGGATAGTATATGACTTCACTTTATGCTGAAAAAATGAAATTGCTGTGTTAGGTAATTGACAGTTTGGAATGTCACTGGTTATAATAGCGTGAAAACAATGTTACCGTTTATGAATCGTATCATGGTAGGTCCTATTCTAAACTCCCTGATTGCATATTGTATTTAAAATTTACAAAAAAATACAATTGTAATTGTATTGTTTTGTATATATGTGCTATTAAAACTGCGAATGAAAAGTAATTAATTGCCATATATCTTTGTTTGTGTTACTTCGGCAAATTAACGTGCGTACTTTGTTTGTTTTCCAATATGGCGGACATTATACGGAGATACACGGCCGGTCACAAAATGGATGCAGATAAATGCACTAATTTGTCTTGCTTAATTCGTAGTTTATTACAAGGTAGAAACATATGTGATACTTATCACAAGAAAATAACTGAAATTATGGATGCCTAATGCATAGAAATAGAATGACAGTTACCTAGCCAATGCATGTATCGTTTGCTAGTCGTCTGATGACGGACGACTAATTTCGCTGTCTAGTCGTCCGGTGCCGGACGGCTAGCCACTACCAAAAAAGTATTCTACAGTAAGGGAGCTAACTACGTAAGACACAGGTGATTGTTTAAAGAGAGATTAATTTCCCTTTTTAACTTAATGGTAAAATTTTGTTATGGGCGTCATCTAGTCAATTAACTCAGAAACTGACATGATAACTTTAAGTTATAGTTAGAACATATTAAGTAAATTTTAATGATTAAAAAGGTCGGAGAACTTAGAATATAACATTCTGCATTCTGATTGGCCGATAGAAATTAGCGCCAACGCATGACGTCAAGTCTGTGAAGAGAAAATTTTAATGATTAAATTTTCACAAATAACACTGTTTAATGTTTCACTCTTTCTTTAATATTTCGCCATACAGGCTTTATCAAAAATTATAAAGATTCCTTCTTTCCCTACATAGTCAGCTTGATTGTTCAAAAAGCATAAATAAAATGGCGCAATTTTGATAAACAGGATATGACGTCATGACGTCATTATTGACGTCAAACATTGTCATACAATATTGCGCCAAATTTGATTCAACAGATAAAAGTGCATTACAGTAAAATTCAACCAGGAACAATGGAAGCCAGCAATTGGGTTACAGAAAATATATGTAGTAATAACATTTTAAGGCCAAAACAAATAAATTTAATGATTCTACATAGTTTTTACATCAAATGTTGTCATGGAAAATTGCGCCAAATTTGATTCATAAATAAATTAAAGTGTATCACAGCAAAATTCAATGAGGATTAAAAGAAAAATGTCACTAAGTTATAGGAAAGTTATGTAGCAATAATCTTTGAAGCGAAACAAATTAATAGACTGGTTCTGCATAGTTCTATTATTATATTGCGCCATAATTGACTAAAAATATACCAATAAAACTGCATCATAATAAAATTCAATAAGGAACAACAACAACAGGCAACTAAATAATAGAGAATACATTATGCAGCAGCAATCACTCAATGGCAAAAAACAAACTTAAGGAACTGTATAAATGAAGGAATAATATCAACAGGCTTCAATTTGAAGTGGGAGATACAACTGGACACTGATAAAGTGATGCTTAGCAAATGTGAGAAAGTTAAAAAAGATGCATCTTTGAAACTGATGGAGATCACAGTACAAGCATGTTTGAACAAAATTTCTCAGTTGAGTGAGGAGGACTATGGATATACAGATGATGAATTGATGGAACAATTGGATATTGAGATGAGGAAGAAAAAAACAAAGAAACTTGAAAAGGTACGAAAACTTAACTTTGATATACATGATGAAAACATTTCACTTAAAGATTTCCACGTCCGAGGGATAGTTGCAGATGGAAACTGTTTCTACAGATGTGTAGCTCTAGAGTTATATAATTCTCAAAACAAACATGAAAAGGTTAGAAAGCAGATAGTAGAACATATGGAGAGCAATGCAGAATTATATGTGGAATATATAGATGGTAACTATAATACACATGTTGAACAACAACGGTTAAGCAATGGAAGTGTTGATTCATGGGCGACGGAGGCAGAGATTTATGCGACTGCAACCATTTATGGATCCAACATACAGATATATAAGGTAGATGGTAATCAGACACTAAAATTGAATTTCAAACCACTAAGAAGCAGTAAGATAAAGAAGCAGATGTTTTTAAAACTATCAAATGAACATTTTGAATCTAAGGGTTCGCAGAATGAAATTAGTAGACAAGAAAGGTCAAGAAGATCGTTTGACTGGTTTGATATGAAGGAAACTTCAACAATCTATCAAGAATATAAGGTATCAAGTGGTAGTGGGGTTTATACTGACACTGTACGTTTATCTAGCTGTGATAGAAGTACTAGTTTTGCTAATGATTCAAAACATGAAGTAAGCATGCAACCAGGTAGGCATACTCAAACTGAGAAGAAGGAAAAGGGAAATGTTAATGAAGCTGGCTCAACTATTATCAATCTTTCATCCAGGGAAATGAGTAATGATGAGATCTCTTTACTGTCCAAAGGATTGAAGTTCATCCCTTCTACAAATAGGTTAGACATTACAAAGGTTAAAAGTGATCTTGCTGAATGGGAACGTCGCATGCGATTGAAAGAGTACTTCCATGGAAGAGAACGTGACCATGAACCGGAGGAGAAGCCATGGATGAAGAAAGATAGTGATTTTACCCCAGACCCCGGAAGAGATAAACACTTGGACTCTTACATTGATTCAGTGAAAAAGGAAGTGCTAAATGGATTAAAAGAACGTGTGCCACCAAATATAAGCAAGGGGGAGCAAGAGGCAATTGAAACCCTTCTAAATGACTCGAATATAGTCATCAGACCTGCAGACAAGGGATCTGGGGTGGTAATTGTTGATGCTAATTCATATGTTAAAAAAATCGAAAAGGAAATGGATAGCTGTGACTCGTATACAAGGTCGGATGGGAATGGTCAACAGGATGCGATTAAGGCGGTGAAGAAGGTAACTAACAGACTACATAGAGAAGGACATATCTGCCAGGATTTGAAGAATTATCTAATACCTAAACACCCCGAACAAGCAAAACTAAAAGGCAATCCCAAAGTTCACAAGGAAGGAAACCCGTTTAGAACAATTGTGAATGGAATTGGCACGGCAACTGAAAATATGGCAGGTGTTGCAGAGAAAGAGTTGAATGAATTTGTAGAAGAGACTCCAAGTTACATTAGGGATACATCAGACTTCCTTAATAAACTGAAAGAGATTACCCAGCCCTTGCATAATGATGTCATCTTGTTTTGCTTTGATGTGGTGAAACTATATCCATCAATACCGAGACAGAAAGGTCTGATAGCCTGTGAGGAAGCACTTAAGCAGAGAGACAACCATTCAATATCTAGTGAAGCCATTATGGATATGATAAAAACAGTGCTTGATAACAACATCATAACATTCAATGATAAAGAGTACAGACAGACGAATGGGGTTGCCATAGGCTCAAAACTTGGAAGGAACTTTGCATGTTGTTACATGAGAAAATGGGATGAAGAGCTAGCTAAACACAATGTTCAACCTATTTTTTACAAAAGATTTATAGACGACGGATTTGGCATCTGGACTCATGGACAGAAAAAACTGTATGAATTTTTGAACCATGCAAATAGTATTGATAAGAACATTCAGGTTGAATTAAGGTCAAGCAATACAAAAATTGAATTTCTAGACACGATGATAACAGTTGATGACCAGGGCTATATACAAACCGACCTATACACCAAACCGACTGACAAACACATGTATGTGAATTACCGGTCCAACCACCCATCAAGTGTGAAGAAAGCTATACCATACGGGCTAGGAATTCGGCTAAAGAGGATATGTACAAGAAACAAAGACTATTGGTACCATCGACAGCAACTGAAGAAGCAACTTAGAAAAAGGGGATACAGTGGCAAGTTTTTAGAGAAGCAACTGTCAAGGGCAGATAGGACTGAAAGGGAGAGTCTCCTCAGCAAGAAAGATAACAGAAAGAAGGTAGATAGAGTTCCACTAGTACTAACATTTTCGAACCATCTACCAGATATCCACAGAATCATACGAAAAAATCTCCATGAACTACACAAATCAGACAATATGAAAGAGGTTTTTGAGCATGTCCCAATGGTAGCGTATAGACGTGGGAGGAACCTAGGTGACACACTGGTACATGGTAAAACCAATAGGGTCATGAGAAACCAATCGAACCCGAAACATAGATGCCAGAAAAAATGTGTTGTTTGTGATATGTTGTCCAGAGGAATGCACAATAAGGATTGTGGTACGACAGTGCAGGTAGACCGCAGGCAGGAGTGTGATATGTGGAATGTGGTGTACGGAATAAATTGCTGTAAATGTGACAGGGTGGTGTACGTGGGCGAAACAGGTAGGACACTGAAAGATAGACTGAAAGAGCATGAGGCGGACGTAAGACTGGAGAGGGAGAAACCGATTGCGGCTCATTTTGGGTCGGCGGATCATTGTGTTAACGATATGGGAGTTTGTGTGTTAGAGAGAGTAAAGGACAGTTCGAAGTGGTACAGAAAGATAAAGGAACTTGATTGGATCCAAAAATTGAACACTGAATGGCCTGTCGGACTTAACACCAAAACGAAAATGATATGGTATCAATGTTGATTATACCATTATGTTTTTAGGCCAAAAGACAAAGTAATATTGTGGGTCTGGTTACCTTTTCTTAAGTTTTATTTTGCCCCTATCCTAATAATTTTGTTGGCATGGCCTGGGAATAAGTGTGGTTTTTTTTCCTATGCACCTGATATTTTAATTATGTCTTAGGAATACAAAAAGGTTTTTACCCTTTATATTTATATTTTTATGGATATTCCACCATACAGGACCACCATATTACTTTGTTTTTTGCCATTGAGTGATTGCTGCTGCATAATGTATTCTCTATTATTTAGTTGCCTGTTGTTGTTGTTCCTTATTGAATTTTATTATGATGCAGTTTTATTGGTATATTTTTAGTCAATTATGGCGCAATATAATAATAGAACTATGCAGAACCAGTCTATTAATTTGTTTCGCTTCAAAGATTATTGCTACATAACTTTCCTATAACTTAGTGACATTTTTCTTTTAATCCTCATTGAATTTTGCTGTGATACACTTTAATTTATTTATGAATCAAATTTGGCGCAATTTTCCATGACAACATTTGATGTAAAAACTATGTAGAATCATTAAATTTATTTGTTTTGGCCTTAAAATGTTATTACTACATATATTTTCTGTAACCCAATTGCTGGCTTCCATTGTTCCTGGTTGAATTTTACTGTAATGCACTTTTATCTGTTGAATCAAATTTGGCGCAATATTGTATGACAATGTTTGACGTCAATAATGACGTCATGACGTCATATCCTGTTTATCAAAATTGCGCCATTTTATTTATGCTTTTTGAACAATCAAGCTGACTATGTAGGGAAAGAAGGAATCTTTATAATTTTTGATAAAGCCTGTATGGCGAAATATTAAAGAAAGAGTGAAACATTAAACAGTGTTATTTGTGAAATATTTGTCCCTAAATTGGACTTTATTCTGAGAATTAAATTTTCATTTAACCGCGAAAATGCGGCGTTTTCATTGGCTCATAATGTAGGTTATATTCTAATCATTGATAAGATAGTACTATACACTTGTACATCCAATTCGTGAGATTAGCTACGGTTTGTCCATCACATCTGGGACGAATAAAAAAAGTCCCAGATGCAGATTAAGTCTAGACAAAACTTTAATTCTCATGCTCAACCCAATAGAATTTTGTTCTCAAACGTCAAATGTATCAAACAGTATTTTATAATGTAATATTGCGTTTTGTTGAAGCTGTTGTATAATATTGATTTTAAAGTTTTTCATGCTCAACTCACCTCAACTTGAACATGACATTTAGCCACGGAAACACATTAGACTGTGTATGTCCGTGATTTAGCTTACTCCTTTAGGCCTACTGTACAGTGCAACAATAGAGTGGTTTCACGTTACGTAATCATATCGCTGGCGGCCATCTTGGGGGGATAAACTGATAAGCTTAGCCAGACTTGACCTCCAGTGTATATCAAAAATATAAATTCTGCATTCTTGTTGAGTGTTAAAATACCATATTGTAAGATAAGGCAAGCATATCAGACAATGACAAATATTTTCTATTGTCAGATAGAAATATAATTATTATTGCTGGATCCCACAGAATCAACCACGGTCTCACTGGTACAATTCTTGACAACATTCATTTGTTCTAATACTTTTGTTAAAGGCACTGAATGTATAGTGTTTAGCCCTTAAATTGGTTGTGAAGTGTTTGAAATACTGTGTAATCTATACATAATTATTAAAAGATAATTAATACATTAGTTCTCGTACTAATTATACCCAAATTTCAGTCATTCTGACCTGTCATAGTGATACACAACTTGAAAGATTCAGTTTATGGATGGTATGTTTTATTAGTAACCACATTTGTCAAGGTCCGGTCCTGTTGTGATCAATACTGCAACAGTACATGTCAGTGTAGGGACTTGAGTTATACTTAATATTACCGCCAATATATTCTCAATAAATGCATGCACGCATCTACAAACTTTAATTCACACGGAAATGAAATGACGTTGCGCAAGGTCCAAAGTTTAGAATATACCAAAGATACTCAAAATTTGTACAGATCAAGTTAAGTTTATTTGATTGCGTTCGACTGGCACAGCCTTAAGGTTATCCGGTTTATCCCTGTCCAATAGATCAATGACTTCTGGCTTCGAGGGTTACTCCAGTCAATCAATTGTTAATTGTTCAAAGTATGTACACACATATAATCTTAAGTGCTTTTCATATCATTTAAGCTACTTCAAATATATTTTCAACATTAGTCACACTTAGGCCTATACCTGGGTCAATCCGACCGCCGTCCGATCATCAGATGGCTCTTACTATGGACCAGAGGCCGGGCGGGCAACAGCCAGTCGTCGGGCGGCGTGCGGAATAGGTCTACTGGCATGCGAGGTATTACCGGACAGAAATGGCATAAAAAGCTTCATGTCAAGTTAAAAATCGATTTTTACCCAGAATTTTTGGTGCTGACACATACCTGTGTTCAAGGCCTTCCTAAAAATAGAATTCCCGAAAAATGACGTCACCATAACATCCAAATTTAGGGGCCCAAAAAGGGGCACTTTTTACGCTTTTTTCAACGACGTTCAGCAGGTATTACCGGACAGTCGGTTTCAACCATTTTTAACTTAAAATTTGGAAACTTATTATAGGAAATGATTTAAACAGGGTTCGTACTTCCTATTTATGCGAAAATATGTCACGATTTTCGTAATAACAACTCGTGACGCGCCATGTTTTCCCGCCAGGTGGCGTTCTGTGGTAGGTCAGATGCCGTAATATACCGTACATAACATACCGATCAAAAGTCGATTAAAACGATTAAAAATCAACTCAAAGTATTTCAGACTTATGGATAAGATCTTAAAAAGGGTTACTCAACTGATATCCGTTGACAAATTTCGTAATTAACAATATCCTGCTGAAATTAGAGCTGGTATAAATGGAAGAAATTAAATTTAAAAAAAAAAAAGATAAAAATTTTGACGCTGCGAGGAACCGATCGCGGGTCCTCTCGCTTCATAACCTAGGACGTTAACCACTCTACTATTCACTCTTTACATAAAATGAAGCTAATTAATTTAACCGTATAAAATCAATGACGCACGCGCTCAGCTCGTGTTATTTTGCGCATGCGCACACGATGGTGATTTCCCCAAGCGCCGCTAAAGTAAACACGCAGCCGCGTACGACATTTTGGATTAATAGACAATGTTTTGTTAATCTTGAATATTTTTTTTCTTCTAGATTTATTCAAAACACGCTTCTGAGTGATTAGGTACAAATTTCAATACATAGCTCCAGAAAATAAGCGTCTAGGACCAGTTGTCCGGTCATTACTGCTGTCCGGTAATACCTCGCATGCCAGTAAGTAACCTGGGTCAGAAATCACCGGACGATGTTCGTATATACGGGGTGTAAAGGATGCTTAGGCATCATGCGGGAATTCAAGTCATATATAGCTCAAACCCTACAATGCCTCAGATGGACAACTCGCTCGGGCCCGATTGAAAGGATACTGTCAGCTCATCAAACCGCGATCGGATTGGATACGTATCCAAGTATAAAACTTTGGGTCTTTTTTTGAAAACTGCAATGTTACTCATCGGCCGGTGTTCACACGATGTCTATAAACTTCAACCTGTACACATCGGACACACGGACATCGTCCAGCGTCCAGATATAATTTGTGACCCGTGTATAAAACTGAATGAGCTGGTATCACCGTATGCCATCATCTAATGAAAGTGCTCTAGGTAAAATCTATATTCATGGATAATACAAATATTTTCTAAAAAATCTGTTTGCATTCTGAGTGTCTTCCGAGTGCATATTAAATTTGATATATTCATATCCATTCTTGTGGTCACATAATATAGTGGCTTCTGGAATTGACCTGAGTATCATGCTGGGTTAAAAGGCACATTGAATATCAAGGAATATACTAACGTTACAAATTGTCTTTCTAACGACATTCTGTCGACATTCCGACTCAACCAAAGGGACACAGCACATTATCAATATACTATGAATAAAAAATTGGGGTATATATAGGCTTAATAATAATTTATTAAGCCTATATACACAAAATTATATAATTTTTGCAGTATATTAATTACTTGCTGTATCCCTGTGGACTCATCATACTTTTTACGGGGCTGTACATAAAAACTTTCAAATATTGACTTAATTTCCTCCCGAACATATCTTGAGTTTTTATTTTATTTCCGTTCCAACTAATTCCTGTTGCTTCAAGATTTGTATGACTGGGGTATCAAGGGCTTGGCTTAAAATATAGTAATTCAAAATATCTGTGTATGCCTTGTGCTTTAGAGGACGGGCCAATAGGCTGGACCATACAGGCTTTTGTTTTTTAATTTATTTTATATGTATCCATGTGTATCTGTTATAGCATTTTATATCATCAATATGTTTCGTCTTTATCTGTATGATCTACTTGTACAAATAATTATTGAGTCCTTATGTTTCATATTTCCAACATATGTTGCAGAAATTAAGATGCTATCTGTATTAATCTCTATGACAATCACTGGTTTACAAATACATGATACATTTCTGTCCCCCAAGATGGCCGCCAACCGGTGCATAGGTAAAATCACCTAAAGGTGAAACCACTCTATTAAAATATCATTGTTTTATCAGTAAATATATACAATGTAGACTAAGTGTTTTCTACGGAATCCTGTTAGTGCCATTTTAAATATCGTGTATCGCCCTCCAAGGGCGAGACACGAGAATTGCGCGAGGCAAGAAACGAGACACGAGAATTAGACGCGATATTTAAAACGAGACACGAGAATTGCACGAGGGTTGAAACGAGACACGAGAATTAAAAATTGAATTCTCGCGTTTTTAATCTCGCCCTAAGCCGACAACTTTTGCAAGTTAATATCTAATATCGTGCAATTCTCGCGTATCGTATCTTGCCTCGCAGTTGAATATCGCGCTCGTTTCAAATATCGCCTCCTTATCTCGTGTCTCGTCTCGCGGCGATACACGACAATGCTGTCGCCCAATTCTCGCGTCTCGACCGGTGTGCCAGTTAAAATTTCTTACTGACACCGCCTAGAATTGGGCGACAGCATTGTCGTGTCTCGCGGCGAGACGCGAGAATTGGGCGACAGCATTGTCGTGTTACGGTGTATCGCCACGAGACACGAGAATTGGGCGACAGCATTGTCGTGTATCGCCGCGAGACGCGAGAATTGCGCGATAGCATTCTCGTGCCTCGCCTTCAATTCTCGTGTCTCGCTTTAATTCTCGTGTCTCGCTGACCAAATAGAAACGCGAGGCAAGAGAATTGCGCGATATTTGCACGATAGCATTGTCGTGTCTCGCGTTGGATTCTCGTGCCTCGCGTTGAATTCTCGTGTCTCGTTTTAACTATCGTGTCTCGCCCTTGGAAGTCGAGACACGAGATTAAGACGCGATATTTGAAACGAGCGCGATATTCAACTGCGAGGCAAGATACGATACGCGAGAATTACACGATATTAGATTAGATTAGATATTAACTTGTAAAAGTTGTTGGTCTAGGGCGAGATTAAAAACGCGAGAATTCAATTTTTAATTCTCGTGTCTCGTTTCAGGCCTCGCGCAATTCTCGTGTCTCGTTTTAAATATCGCGCCTAATTCTCGTGTCTCGTTTCTTATCTCGTGTCTCGCCCTTGGAGGGCGATACACGATATTTAAAATGGCACTAACAGGATTCCGTAGTTAAAGGCTATAATCACGACGTTATTTTAAGAGGCGACACATTTAAAGGGACTGCCTCACGTATTGGTGTATTGCAAAAATAAAATTAAGTTGTCAAATATTTGCGTAATTTTGGTATAGTTTCCTGTATATCCCATAAACAACCACATTGACATAAAAATAACTTGGGAAACATTGGCATTTTGTAGTTATTTATCATTTTTACACCCAAAATTCTATATGGTATTAATACCCTTTAGAATATAACCTACATTATGAGCCAATGAAAACGCCGCATTTTCGCGGTTAAATGAAAATTTAATCATTAAAATTTTCTCTTCACAGACTTGACGTCATGCGTTGGCGCCAATTTCTATCGGCCAATCAGAATGCAGAATGTTATATTCTAAGTTAGTTAGAACATATTAAGTAAATTTTAATGACTAAAAAGGCCTCGCTTCGCTTCGCTCGCTCCGACCTTTTTAATCATTAAAATTTAGTTAATATGTTCTAACTATAACATAGAATTAGCACTACTATCACTTAAAGTGCCTGGAATTTGTTTCCATTCGATGTAAGCGAATTGCTAAACGAACCAAATACCCCACAGATGGTTCGGCTATAGTTTGTTGAAGTTACAGTTTGATCATGTGTGAATTACATATTTAACAAAACATTTTGGAAGGAAACTCATCGATATTTTCAAAAATACTGAGTGCCAAATATCAATAGTGATTTAAATTGCTTATATGCCATAAATCTTACATAAAGCAACCACCAGTTATGGCAAGCCAAATGTCCAATAATTTCGTAAACCCATGTTCACGGTCGTAAAACCAGGTTTTACGGTCGATAAACTAGGTTTTACGAACGTAAAACCAGGTTTTACGAATGTTAACCCATATTTTCGAGCGAAAACATAGGATAACGTCGTAAACTATAGTTCACGCTCGTAAACATAGGTTCACGTTCGTAAACATAGGTTCACGTTCGTAAACCTATGTTTACGGTCGAAAACATGGGTTGTATTTCGTAAACTATGGTTTACGAGCGTGAACCAGGGTTTACCAGCGTAAACATAGGTTAATGGTCGTAAACATAGGATAACGACCGAAATCAGTAGTTAAATCGAGAAACCTAGTTTATCAAACGTAAAACTAAGATTTTCAAATAAACTATGAATTTCGGGCATAAACATGGGTTTACGGACGTGAACCTATGTTTACGGGCGTGAACCTATGTTTACGAACGTGAACCTATGTTTACGAACGTTAACCCATGTTTTCGAGCGTGAACTATAGTTCACGGACCTGGCATGTATTTCTTGTGTCCAGTTATAACGTGAACCATGGTTTACGGTCGAAAAATTAGGATTAACGATCGATAAACTAGGTTTTTCGAACGTAAATGCAAATTAAGCTGTTTTTTCAATCGAAATCATAGGATAACGCCGTAAACTATAGTTCACGCTCGTAAACAAAGGTTCACGTTCGTAAACCTATATTTACGGTCGAAAACATGGGTTGCAGTTCGTAAACATAGGTTCACGCTCGTAAACATAAGATAACGACCGTAAACCACAGTTTACGGACGTGAACCCATGTTTACGAGCGTAAAACCAGGTTTATCGAATTGTATTTATGATTTTCGACCAGTATCTATGATTTACGAGCAAAGCCAATCAAAACATCGTACTTCCCAAATAGGAATCAAGAAACTTGAAATATTTCTCAGAAGACCAAAATGGTGGACCCATGTTCACGGGCGTAAACCCATGTTTACGGTCGAAAACACAGGTTAATGTTCGTAAACAATGGTTTACGCTCGTGAACCGGGGTTTACGAGCGTAAACATAGGATAACGGCCGTAAACATAGGATAACGGTCGAAATTCATAGTTCAATCGAGAAACCTAGTTTATCGAACGTAAACCCATGTTCACGAGTGTGAATTATGGTTTACGACTGTTATCCTATGTTTTCGCTCGAAAATACAGGTTAACATTCTTAAACCTGGTTTTGCGTTCGTAAAACCTAGTTTATAGACCGTAAAACGACCGTGAACATGGGTTTACGCAATTATTGGACATTTGGCTTGCCATAACCATAGCGTACTAATGCAGACTCGCCGGGATGGCCATTTCGGCCGTCCGTAGTTTTCGACCTAAATGCCCAAATTCGGGAATTTTGCTGTCATGGGTACACAGGCATCCCAGACTACAGGATATTACGGGCCCAGGGTCGGGCCCGCTAGACCCCGTTAAAGAGGGCTTTGAACGTAGATTTTACAAAGTCCTACCCGCCATTGCGGTACGATTCCCTGTGGAATTGCATTAACATTTAGCGCCAAAAAGTTTTTATTTTTCTATAGCAGGAATATAAGGCTAGACAAAGGGGTCAGAACCAATGCCCTAAAGAGGCCAAAAAGTAGGCATGTTAAGCTAAAAAAAAAGTTTTTCGCGCAAGGGTCACCGTCACATCGTCATTTCCGGTGACCTTTAGTCGAAATGTTGACAATTGTTTCTACTTTCGGTTTGAGGTAGGTGTGTAGCATCCGGATGTATCGAGTTTTTATCAGTGCTGCAAGTCAATAGTGTCTCAGGGACGGGGTATAGGGATCATATGAATTTCTCATACCCCCCCCCCCCCCCTAAAAAAATCGTGGTAGCGGAAAAGATATGAGCTAAAAACCTACAAGCCCGCGGACGCTAAACATAATTTGCAATTGGGATGGCCTAATTTTGTCAATGTGCCTGATGTCTGGATCTAGATCAATGCGTTGTAGGATCTAACGGCTTATCATCTCATTTGTTCATCACACAATCAAATTGTTTAGCTTCATTTTATGATGTGTTGGGCATTTGTCATGTATAATTGTCACTGTTTGTGGTATGTGATGTTTTTGTGTTTTTCTGTGCCCGGCTGGTTAAGTTGAGTGCTGCCTTCCCTGTCCGATCTTCTATTATCTTTTTTCAGCCTTCAGTTATTTTTTGGGCTCAAATTGAAGTCATCAGCAATATACCGGATTTTTTCAGCACTTTGAAGATACAAACAAACTTGCTATTTCCTTTGTATTATTTAAACGCTTGAA
The DNA here is from genome assembly GCA_947247005.1 of Spisula solida. NCBI lineage: Eukaryota > Metazoa > Mollusca > Bivalvia > Venerida > Mactridae > Spisula > Spisula solida. The sequence continues at coordinate 5,096,586 of OX365958.1, read as the reverse complement.
AAAGTAGTCCCTTTCAAACAAATATGTTTTCATGCATGACATTTGCAAGGTACCAATACTTTGATACACCGCATGCAGACGATATTAGACATTCAAATGATATATGCATGTAACATATACCCAAACATTTTCCTTATACTGTTATGCTAATATTTAGACCAAATAAAATACAGGTTCACCCTGAAATTATCAAGATATAACATTTTGTATGACCCCACCCACCATATTTCATGCTTTAACGATGTATAAATTCCTATAATGTAAACAAACTATTTTTGAAAAAATATTGTCCACCATATAACTGTATAAATGCACGATTTAAATACATAAACACTCAAAAAAAGAAATAAAAAAAGACATGCTCCCAGTGTGGTTTGAACCCACGATCATCAGGAATATGTCAAAATTATTTCAAAATTAAACAAAGGGAGATATTTTCAAAACAGAGCCATATAGAGTTATGGTTCTTGATCACTACACTTCTCCTAGTTGCTGTCTATTCACCTACCAAGTTTCAAGTCAATAGCTCTACCTCAAATAGTTTTAGAGTTATGCTCTGGACATTTTTTTAAATTAAACAAGGGGAGATAATTTCAAAACTGGGCCATTTAGAGTAATCGTTCTTGGTCACTTTACTTCTGCTAGTTGCCATCTATTCAGATACCAAATTTCAAGTCAATACCTCAAATAGTTTAAGAGTTATGCTCCTGACAAGATATGGGACGGACGGACGGACGGACGCTTACTATTACTATATTATTACTATAATTATATCTTCGCCTTCGGCGGGGATAATCACCTACTTAGTTCATGAAGTGTCACATGTAAAATTGATAGAAATAAATGTCCTCTTAATGGGAGAGAGTTATTCCCCGGAGGAAGGGGTTTCCTTAGGGGCTCATCAAGCCTTCAGAAATAGGACTGGGCTAGCTTTTGGGACAGTGTTTAAATGTGTACAATAATTATGTATGCATTTTATCTACAATGATCTTGAATAAAATCAGCCCAAAATAATAGCACCGGGTGCTTAGCCGGTAGTATATATCATAAAAAATATATGTCAGAGCGACGATATTTAATATCGACTATTTATTTGTTGTCGAGTCGCCTGCAGTGAGCCCCAAGTTTAATTTTACTTGTAAATCGACTTGGTCACGGCTTGCACGAGTTTTTCCATATAAGGATATTGGTTTAGAATGTGTTTAGAAATTTTCTATTCATAGGATTAGTGGCAGTCAAAACAACCTATTCACTACTATAGCTCGTATTGTAACTTTGGACGGTCATCCTTCAGTACCCATTGATCAATATACACATGCAGACGACCTTTAAAAATCACCACGTGGTCAAATCTAAACCATGGACTCGGGTAAGATTTTCCTCTTTATTTTAATAGCTCCACTATTCGTAGAATAAGGGGAGCTATGGCAGTCACCCGAGCGTCGGCGTCGGCATCGGCATCGGGGAATGCTTATGTTAAAGTTTAAGTAGGGCCTACCAAAGAATACAGGCCGAGAAATATGATCTTTGGGCCTACATGTTTTTTAACCTCTCATATTTTCTCAAGTCCTTAGTGATATTGCTTTCACACTGTGTATACTTGTTCACCATCATGATCCCCACCCCTACATAGGGATAGGCATTTTATCAAGCGTTTTGATGAAATTATGCCCCTTTTTCAACTTAGTGCGAATGTCAAAGTTTAGGTACATTTTTTCTTAGTATAACGTAGGCCTCTAGTTGTATGTGTAGATATATGCAGGTCTCAGCATCTACATGTATTAAAGTAGATCTCTAGCTGTATGTGTAGACAATCGCATCCTAGACAATTGCAGGTCTCAGCATAATCTTGAGTAGATCTGTCTGCTCAGATGGGGCCAACAAACGGACTCAATCATAAAAATTATCAAAGTAGGCCTACTTATTTTACCTAGATTTCTGTTAAAACTTCAAAGACTCGATAATAAATCAAGTTATTTATCAATTCAGACTTGAAATGCTATGCAAAAATGTCTAGATCTACTGTAGAGAATCACGACAAACCTTCGTGAGAGAATGGAGGTTGGCCTTAATTTTTTTCTAAAGTGTGGAGACCCCGAATGACGGGAGAGCTTTATATACCAGCCAGAAATTGGTCTGATCGGACGAGAGTGCTTGCGTACTAGCAACCAGAATCCCATACCAAGAACTAAGAATTTACAATAAAAACACATTAAAACATTTGACAATCGGTCTGAATCAATAGAACAAAATTTAATATAGGGACCCATAAATGAAAATGACCCAAACAACGACAGGGGTCTACAAGTTTGACGATATTACAAAATTGGTGTTCTACCGTTGCTATGGAGAACAAATAACATGCGCACCGGTCTAGCGAGAACTTCCGGATACAGAGGCTGGATCGCGCTAAGCACGACGAAAACAGCTGTAGGTCAGTAAAATAGCGGATTACCCGATCAAGTACTTGTTCTACAAGGAAAACCATATTTTAAATACTGAATAAACGTGAATAAACGTGAATATATGATGTCATCACCATTCGATGCTGAGAAATTAGCATGAACGTAAGTGCACTCAAATCGTTTCGTACCCAAATTTTCCGGACACTAAGTCAATTAGTGAACACTTATAGTGTAAAAATAAATGATAAACAGTTGTAGAATAACATGTGGTAAGTCAAACCTGTGGCACCACAGTATGTTGGTAAAGCATTAAATTTATAGCCGTCGGTAGAAGCCTTTATAATTGGATTTATATCGTAATAGCGGACTCGACCGCTGCGTCACTCTATTCTTATACTGACTGCACTATAGTAGTACAGTCGTTTCTGCTAATTCTGCACATCGGCTAATTTTGCGCATCGGCTAATTCTGCACATCAGATAATTCTGCGCAGTAAATTCCTTGGTTAAGTTTTGTGTTTAGGTCCACTTTTCTCAGACACTATGAGGGCTATTGCTTTGAAACTTTCAAAACTTTATAATTTACCATCAATACCTGATTATGTCAAGCATGACCCATAACTCTGACCAGCATTTTGCAAGAGTTATAGCCCCTTTTTTCACCATCAATACCTCATTTTTTTAAGCAAGACTTATAACACAGCCCTACTTTATGCAAGGGTAATGGGCCTTTTTTACAGTGACAATGATCAGATGAGCGTCTTCACCCGCAAGGCAGTGCTCTTGTAATTATTTACATGTGACGCGCGAGCAAAACCACTGGGCGTGACGATTTGATTGACAATTTGTTGCAACGATACCACAACAAAAAAACAAATTAAAGTAAAGTGTGTCGTATACGGTACCACACCTTTATGATACAGAACATCTTGGCGCCATCGACTTGCTTTAAGCAGATAATGTCACGTTTTATCATGGCAAAGTAGTTTAACTATCTTCTGTCGACGAGATTTAGACTAGTCGAGTGTTTTCAAGAGGCAATTTAAACCTATGATTGTCTGCGTCAGGACAATACAAGCGCGTAAACATAATGACACCAAATGAATGGTTTTTTTAAAGACGCCACTTCCGGTCAAAAATATTTTCTGTTATACCTACAATTTGAAGGCAATGATGCGTATGATTAAGTAATTTCGCTAAAATATACATTCCCTAACATTTTGATTTATGTTCATTTTGACCCGTGTTGAAAATTGCTTCATTTTTTCGGTCTTCTTATCCTGAAATATTCCATTATTGACTTCCTGTTACGGGTTTGAGATGCCATAGACATAAGAAATATATATTCTTTACCATCGGACACAATGCAGTGTATGCTTAATGGGCAAAAACTTGCTGACAGCTTATGTTGAGCCTGTGGAGGTCATTGCACTTTTACTTGTGAAACTAAATTTGAACGCAGACACAAATGGTCATCAAGAAGTGCATCATCAAGCAGCAACTTCTGATCTTTTGTATTGATAAGTGTTTTCCTAATAGATGTGTGTAACAATTCTACAACCCCTTATTTTCCCGCCAATGTGGCACAGACGCCTGATTTGAATAGCTAGTTGCAGCTTATAAATGCATTATTAATTTTGTGAATTGGACATCGTCGATCATTATACAAAATGTAGCATAAAAATTGTGATTTTTCCCATACGTTAACGGGACGAAAACCATGCATAAACATAAAGATTCACGCGAGAACGCGCTGTTAACGTTCAGTTTTACGTATGCTCATTTCAGGGCCTCACCGACGAAAATAAACGATTTTACAGCGTCTTATGAACTGCAATTCCCATTTTATTTGTATATGCTAATTAATTTCTATAAGATCTTTAATAATTTTAAACAAACCCGCATTATCCATGTTTTCTTGATATTTGCCGATCCCGGAAGTCGACGCTCATAACAAAAACTGTTATGACGTAACGTTTATTTTCGCGACGTTACGTTTGTTTATGCGACGGCGCCACAAAATCTCCCGCCAAAATGTAGTTATTTCCAAATATTAACGCATAAATTGATGTTTTGTATGCTATAATAGCGTTTATGCATGCTTTTTCGTGCTGTAACATCTGCAAAGTCCCTTGGGAGCGTTGGTGCTCTCGCCCTAACAGGCTTGGGCATCAACCGTTCCTCGGGACTCTGCAGACGTTATAGCACGAGAAAGCATGCGTTAACCCTACAATACTGTTCATGGTTTGGTTTTGTGACCATCTAAACCTTGATTACAATGAAATTTGCACATGTATTGATTTCATCACATGCAAAATTTCAATAGAATTGAAGCACCTTAACTGGCTTAATTTATCAAAATCCCACTGTTGCGTTTTTAAATCGGTTATTAGTGTACACATTTTTCAAAAAACAAAATATCGCGAAAACTCGATACAATGTATTCAAAACGTTGATGTATTTTGTAAACTCTCCTGGTTTTTGACATTTCCAAAATCACTAGTGTCAATTAAAAAAATCTAGCCGAGCAACTGCCATGAAATTTGGGATAAAACTTCTATAACAGTGGTTGCATGTACGAAAACAGTATGTTGTTCAACTATTTTTTTCGTATAACTTAAAAATGAAAAAACACATATTTTAAAATATCATTTAAAAATACATATAACATGCATATTCTATAACCACGGAAATACATTAGACGGAATGGCAACTCATTCAACTCCCACTATTTTCCTATATAGGCCGCCATATTGGAATGAAATATCGCGATCGGCTTACTTGTACGAGACTTAGCAAGACTTGACGAGATTCTCAAGTTGGCGCTATTTTTCCCGCTAGCCGCCGCCATCTTGGATTATTTCACCAATTCAGCCTGATTTGTCAATGAGATATTTGTTTTCATTTAAAGCAACTCTTCGTCTAAATAAGCAAAGATGGGTGTTTATTTGTTCCGTTGTGTGTTTGGAACGTTTTTAAATAGATAGTCTGGACGATTCATCTGTCAATTGTGACATAGACCACATTTTCTGTGACCTATCCTGATCGATAAATTTTCAATCTACGGGTTTTGGATTGCTTCCGATATTTACTTTTTTAAATCCCTAAGGAAACTTATTTGCGACTGTTTTTCTTATAAATCAATATTTTTTGTGATCTTTGGGGTGTCCTCTATTTGTTGAAAAGGATCAAACCACTTAGTTTTGTGGTTTTGACACGAAAAAAAGATTTCTTTTGGATAAGCCATGTTCACAATTATCGTCCTACCGAAGCGCGCAATGCATTATGGGTAGTCAGGTCATAATTAGGCTATTTTTAGACCTGCTTATCCGTTCTGTGTATATCCGTGCTATAACAAACGTTATCGTGTGATTACGTATATACAAAATTTCATGCATGCAAAGTTTCATGTAATTAAATGTCAAACTTTTTCCCCAAAATCTAGAAATATCTTAAAAACTAGCCAAAACTGTTATGGGTTTGCACAATTACTACCATGAGTTTGTTCATAAAAATCAGGTGTTTGATACCTGATCGTGTACAGAAAAAATGAAGAGTTGTCAATCACCTGAAACAGAGAAATACAAATCACAACATGCCCATAATTGGCCGCAAGAAATTAGGTCTTGTAAACCAGCAGCCATCTTGTTTTATGACAACATTTGACCTAGTTTAACATATATGTACGACCATTTGCATTGTTTACATTTGCCAATGAATGTTGTTTTTATTCAAACAGCACCACATTTCATTCTACGAATATAATAGTCTTAAGTATGCAAGACAAATGCCTGTTAGTTGCGCAGAATTACCTGACAGCACTGTACACTTAATTATCATTATAAGTCAATCATACTAGACAAGGTCACAACTCTAGGGTGGTTTTGTAAGGAGTTATGTCCCATTACAACATAGGTGTTTTGGTTAAAGTTTTTTTTAAGGTCGAAATATTTTGCTATTGCATCGAAACTTGACACATTTATTATTTATTGTCATTAGTTAACTTCACAAATAAATCTAGAATGATTTTGTAAGGAGTTTTGGCCCTTTTTAACTTTGACATTTTGTCTCAGAAGAAAGTCCAATTTGGGGACAAATATTTCACAAATAACACTGTTCAGTATTTCACTCTTTCTTTAATATTTCGCCATACAGGCTTTATCAAAAATTATAAAGATTCCTTTCTTCCCTACATGGTCAGCTTGATTGTTCAAAAGCATAAATAAAATGGCGCAATTTTGATAAACAGGATATATATATATATATTTTCTGTAACCCAATTGCTGGCTTCTATTGTTCCTTGTTGGATTTTACTGTAATGCACTTTTATCTGTTGAGTCAAATTTGGCGCAATATTGTATGACAATGTTTGACTTCAATAATGACGTCATGACGTCATATCCTGTTTATCAAAATTGCGCCATTTTATTTATGCTTTTGAACAATCAAGCTGACCATGTAGGGAAGAAAGGAATCTTTATAATTTTTGATAAAGCCTGTATGGCGAAATATTAAAGAAAGAGTGAAATACTGAACAGTGTTATTTAGACATTTTGGTTAAAGTTTCTTAAAAAATTTGAAACACTTATTTATTGTCATTAGTCAATTGCAATGCATAAATACCAAGATGATTAGAATGTTGCTAGGGGTGTGCAAAAGTTGATTTTTGGTGCAATAAAATAAAAATAAAATAATACCACTACGTGTTCTGACGTAACCAAACTCTTGTATTGTCTGTATTATGCATTGCACATTGTGGAAAGTCTTATGTACATGTATTGTTTGTGTTCTGTACATTGATTTCTAACATTATATTCTTACATTACAGATGATGTTTTGAATCCCGATCATGGAGTGGGCATTACACCTTTGAGTCAATAGTTTTCATGGGAGATGTCATAAACATAATTGAATAACACAGATAAGTGACTTAGTCTTTTAAAAACAATTCTCTATAGCATAGCTGCCTAAAATTTCGGTCCAAAAATTTGGCCAGCATAATCAAAGCAAAACGTTGTTCTACATACACTTTTATATAGGTATCAGCATTGACCCAAAGTCTATGGTAACCATATTTGTTTGGACAAATCTCGTATTAATAGTCTGCTTAATCAGGTCTGTCACTTGTTTACAAATATTGCAATATCATAACATCGTATTTTTATTATTTTGAACGTATTAATCTGAGAAAAAGGCAGTGAAAACCGAAACCTTATTCACGAAGCCATATACTCATGTATACACGAAATATTTATCAAATTTAGACTTTAATAAGATAGTTTTAAAGTTTATATACACAATGTTATGTAGAGAGGTGACTGACCTGATTAAACGTTTACCAAAATTTAATCCATCTTGTTTTTACACGACCATATCAAAGGCTTTTTGTATGTAGATTGTAAAATACAGATATCTTACTAGTATATAGAACTGCTAACCTGAACTTTTATAACAGGTTTTCTATATTGCTGCAAGTTTTGTAAAATTAATGTATTTATGCACTCCTGCAAAAATGATATACGACTTTAATAATATTCATAATATACTGAGACAACTTTCAAGTCGCAAATAACTGATAGGCCTGCATGTATTCATTAACTGGTCAAAAAGCAATAGTTGACCTGTCCGTCCGTTCCTGGTTAACTCAAACTGACTGTTTCGTCTTACATCAGTATGGTTTGCTACAAAGCTGTAATACTTGCTTTAATAATCCCCCCCTATGTAACTGCACAGCTGGCCTTGTCATGGATGTAATGATAGGCTGCATGTGTTGGGTATTCTATCTTGTGTCCTGTATTACCACCTGAAAGTCAAGTCAAACTTGCCGAACACGGCTATGTGAAGCATCTTCTCTATTTGTTCTTCTCTATTTCCACCCAGTTAATGGCCGTTTGGTTAGTAGCTTTGTATTGCCAGTAACACTGCAAATCTTAATAAGTAAGTGTATAAGCACTTGGCTAGGGCTATGATTAGTCGACTGTCCAGAGATCATCTGCATATGCTGCTTTCCATTCTGACATACTTAAAGCCAAGTAACTGAACAATTAATGATAGGCTGAGTGTCTTGGGTATTTTATCTTGCGTCATAAATCACCACCTAAGTCAAACTTGTTTATTTAGAACACGACCATGTGGCACATCTCTATTTGTTCTTCTTTATTTCCACCCAGTCATTGGCTGTTTGATAAGTGGCGTTGTATTGCCAGTAACACTGTGCCTCTTAATTAAGTCAGTGTATGAGCACTTGGCTAGGACTGACCAGACAGAGATCATCTGCGCATGCTGTTTATCCATTCTGGGCCTTCTGACGTTCTTCAAGCCAAATAACTGAAAAATCATGGGCTGCATGTCTTGGGTATTTTACCTTGCGTCCTAAATCACCACCTAAATCAAACTTGTTTTTTTAGAACACGACCATGTAATGCATCTCTATTTGTTCTTCCCTATTTCTCAACGCCCAGTGAATGGCCGTTTGATTAGTGGCGTCGTATTGCCAGTAACACTGTGAATCTTAATTAAGTCTGTGTATAAGGACTTGGCCTGGGCTATGATTTGTCGACTGGCCAGAGATCATCTGCGTATGCTGTTTTTCCGTTCTGACGTTCTTGAAACCAAATAACTGAACAATGATAGGCTGCGTGTCTTGGGTATTTTACCTTGCGTCCCTAATCACCACCTAAGTCAAACGTGTTTATTTAGAACACTCCCATGTAATGCATCACTATTTTTTGAAACCCTAAACAGAACAATGTATCATTTTCTTTTTCCATCTTTTTCATGTTTCAAACCTTATTATTCATCATTTCTGTTCAGGATGAATTGATCCCTTTTAAATTTCAGTTTCTTTCAGCAGGGACTTGGGCAATTCATTTTCTCGTTCAGTTATATGTTGGGCATTGTGGCGCGTAATTGTGGCATGTAATGTTTTTATATTTTCTTAGCTCGGCTGGTTAAGTTGAGTGCTGTCTTCCCTGCCCGACTTTCATGATGACTTTCAGTTCCAATTGTTTTCATAGTTTGTATTATCCTTTGAAATGATAATTACAATGTATATATTTGGACGATAACAATTAACATAGTAAAACCCAATATATACTTATCAACACAACCCTTGAGCTTTAGTTCCTATCCAGCCTTTTCCAGATTTCTTTGATGGCAGGAAGCTGGGCTGTTCTCACCCATACATGTTAAACAGGCAAATGTTGGTTGTTAAGAATAGCTCCCTTAAACTCCAGATATTCTTCAGCTGGATGAAAGTGGTCATTGCTTTGTTTATCCTTGACTTAAAGTCTGCATCTGTTCCTCCCTGTTTGGTTATTAGTCCCCTACCGGTTTTTGACCGGAGGGGACTATAGGTTTGCCGTCCGTCAGTCAGTCCGTCCGTCCGTCCGTCCGTCAAAAAATCTAGATAAGGACATAACTCAAACAGTTTCCAAGCTAGGTTTATGAAACTTGGTATGTGGATAGAGGGCAATAAGGGGGTTATGCATGTCTAAATATATTTTGATTCTGACAAAAATTGTGGTTGCTATGGCAACAGAAACATTGAAAATGGCTTAAAACCGGTAGGGGACTTCTGTATTGCTTGAAATTCTCAATTACTAGTTAATACTGCCACGATCTGTGATTGATCAAACCATTTCAGAACTTATGAACTTATATTGACTAAACAATGACTTTAGTTTGTTTCAAAAGGCAAACACAATGTGTATCGGTGCTGTACACCGGGCACGTTAAAGAACCAAGGAATCTATTCGAAACGAGCTAGGGTAACGCACCTGGATTCCTTGTATCTCACCTCTGTCTCTTAATTGATTTTATGTCTGCCCCTGTCAGACACCTGCCAATAATAATCAGAAAGGATTGTCGGCAGTACAAAGCAGAAATAGAAAAATAATTATAATATGCATATTGAAGATAATATGTTCATGATTGCAATGACCTGTTTGTGGTATTAAGTTGTAGTAGTTTACAAATTAAATTTAATCAGACTCATTGTAAGAGTAATTTTGTTTATTTGCTGTGTTAGGTGTCTTAATTAAGAGTATACTGGAATTGCATCAAGTGGCAATGAAAATGAAAGGGCACGTGAATGAGGTTTTTGGTGAATGAGGGTTATTAAGGACCACATTCCATGCTAAAATATCTATCTTGTTACAAATTACCTTTATAAAATTAATAATTTATCAGAATTCAACAAGTTTTTGTGCAATTTTTCAATAATGTAAATGTCATTCTTATTGTTTTAAGGTTGGTTTTAAATGCATTTTATCATCTTTCACTCCTTGATATCTCCAAGTAATTAACTTCATTACATCCAATTTCTACTGAAGGCTTTGGTCAGGTTTTGTAGTGTGGTTGATCATTTACAGAGTAGTTACACATTTTCTATGTTACGGGGCGGGGCGAGTCAAAATTGTGGGAACGAAGGGTGATTTTTTTATTTTGAGGTGTGTTGTGGCCGGTCATCTACAGTAAGACATTTTCTATTTTACGGGATGAGTCACAATTGTGAGATTGAATGGTAGTTTCAAGAAAGTGTATTGTGGCTGTTCATCTACAGTAAGACATTCTCAATTTTACGGGATGAGTCACAATTGTGAGATTGAGTGGTAGTTTTGAGAAAGTGTATTGTGGCCGTTCATCTACAGTAAGACATTCTCAACTTTACGGGATGAGTCACAATTGAGAGATTGAATGGTAGTTTTGAAGAATGTATGTGGTCAGTTATCTACAGTAATACATTTTCTAGGTTACGGGATGAGTCATATCAGCTGCATATAAAAGCACTAGGTTCTTGTGAGTAGCATGTTCCCTTGGATTATGATGTGTGATGCCGGACGTTGTGGCTGGTCATCTTCAGTAACACATTCTCGATGTTAAGAGGATGAGTCACTTCATCTACGAATTGCACTAGTTCTTGTGTGTATCATGTTCTCCTTGGACTATGATGTAGGGTCCCGGGTGTCGTGGCTGATCAGGTCATCTACAGTAACACATTTTCTAAATTACGGGCTGAGTCACAGCTACGTACATGCACTATGTTCTCTTAGACAACGATGTGTTATGTGTGTTCAATGGTGTGTGTGCGTGTGTGTGTTTGTGGGATGTGTGCATTTGGTGGGGTTGAGGGGTGTGTTTGCGGGCGTGTGTGCTTGTGGCATGTGTGCTTTTGGGTGTGTGTTCGGTGGGCTTATGGGATGTGCTTGTGTTTGGAACGGATTAATAGTTAAACATCATATGATTTTTTATACTAAATGTATGGTTTGATTCCGTATTTTGATTGTTTTGAAATTTAGTACTATTTTTAAGTTTTGATTCTGTAAATTTTTTTTTTAAATTTTCAACACTTGTGTGTCAAAGGTACGATTACGTATCATAACTAAATACTTTAATAATTCAACTTAAATAAGCTCACATTCAATACATAATGTATTGCCCTCAGCCATATTATAAAGCTGTTTGATCCACATATTTATTAGTAAAGTGTCAACAATTTATGATTCATTACATTTCAATTACATTTTGTGTTTCATTTGTTTCAATTATTTCGGGTTTTGTGTTTTAAATATTTAGGTTTACTACAATGTTGAGTTTTAGGTCACATGATCAATATCCAGTATACATTAAGGCAGGGTCATTATAGGTTCTCCAGCCTCATTTTACACTTAAAATGGTGTAATAATGTATCATATTTTTACTTGAAACTTTTATTTATTGTTATTTTGAAAAGAACGAACAGGGGTGTTTGCGTCTGTAATAAAATGAAAGGGCTTTAGTCCAAATGGCTATTTGATCAAGTCCTATCTATATACCATTTAATAAAAACAAATTAATTCAGCCTTTTGATAGATAAACCGAGGTAGCTTTCTGTCGTTACATGACGAATGTTAACAGTTATCAACACATTTCTCCTGTCATTTACACAAATGATGTCAGCGCTTTCTTGTCTTCTCTATATGACACTTAATGCTAATGAATAAATCCTGCTTTTTATTTAATAAACTGAGATAGCTTTCTTCTATCATTACATGACCAGAGTTAACAGTGGCCAACACATTTCCCGTCATTTACACAAATGATGTCAGCGCTTTCTTGTCTGCTCTAAAAAACATTTCATAGTTATGGATAAATTCTGCTTTTCATTTACTAGTAATAAACCGAGGTAACTTTCTACTATCGTTACATGTGCCCAACACATTCCTCCTGTCATTTACTAAAATGATGGCAGCGCTTTCTTGTCTTCTCTAGATAACATTTAATGCTAAGGGATATTATGTTTTTCATTTAATAAACCGAGGTAGCTTTCTTCTATCGTTACATGACCAAAGTTAACAGTGGCCAACACATTTCTCCTGTCATTTACTAAAATGATGGCAGCGCTTTCTTGTCTTCTAAATAACATTTCATGGTAGTGGATAAATCCTGTTTTTTGTCTGATACACTGATGGTAGCCCTCTTCTGTTTTTGTCTCATGACAAACAATTGATAGCAGCTAAGAGCATTTTCTGCGTGCGCTTTCGTGCACTTTCGTTATTGGAGGTTGCGACTTTGATCCATGGCCGGATTGTACCAAAGGTGAATAAATCAGGCACCGAGACATTAATTTAAATGGTATCAGTACTTCCCTTGCTATACCCTCCACATAAAAGTGAAAAGATTTCTATCTCCCGTACCCTAGTACTGTCAATGTATACCATCATGATAGATATATGTTGTAAGAACTTGTTTCGAAATCGACCTAAACAAGTTGGTATAAACCAACAGCCAATAAGATATTCCCGTATTCATAGGATCATTTAACTAATAGGAGTTTTCATCTGTATTCTCTGGATAACATATGACAATGATTAATCTTTCCCCTTTCATTTGAAAAATTGTCCTCCCCAGATAACACTTGACAACAGCTGATACATTCCTTATGTATTTCATAAACTGATGGTAGTTTCCTTCTATCTTCTCTAGATAACATTTGACAGCGACCAATACATTTCACATTTGGTCATTTGATGCAGTCCTTCTTTTATTGATAAATTTGCGCTAGTTTTCTTCTGATAAAATGTAACAACTAGCAATACACTCATCCTTAATTGAAATTGTTAGAAGTTTACATCTGTATTCTCTAGATATCACTTGTCACCCACCAATAAATTCCTTCAATGGATTTCCCATTCAACGATTTATCACATTGCTTGATTATTTGATAACTTGATGCTAGTTTTCTTCTGTCCTTCAAAGATAAAATTTGATAACAATCAATATAATCCACTTTTCATTTTGATGATTTGGTTGGAATTTGCTTTGTTATTCTCTCTCTAGATTTCACCTGTCACCCGCTAATAATTTTAATCTTTGATTTGACAAACTTTCTATCCTAGATAACATTTGATAACTTCCTATCCTAGATAACATTTGATAACTTCCTATCCTAGATAACATTTGATAACAACCAATACCCCTCCGTAATTTGATGAATTGGGGAGTTTTCTACTAAAACGTGACGTGGTCATTGCTTCCTAATGGAAGTTATCTTGTCTTTCCTAGATAATATTTGATAACAAACAATACATTTACCTAACCTATGAACACTTGCTCTCATATTCTCTTGAGAACACTTGACAAATAAAACATTGATGTATTTAGTACTTACATCATGCTGATAATCACACAGATATCAATTTCTACTCATCAGTAGGAGTATTCAACAGGACCATACCAATAGATTTAAGGAGCACATGTCATGTGACCATCTGATAAACCCATCGCTGGCTTGGATAGAGAACATCGTAAGTACAAAATTATTAATTTGAAACTGTCTGAAAACTACTCCCAGCTTATGGAAAAACAAGCTTTTTATCCCCTTGTATCGAGTATATAGTGATTCACCTGTCGGTTCTTCCGTCCGTCTGTCTGTCCGTACGCACTTGTAGTTGTAGGGTGTGGAACAATAGGCTATGTTTAGATTCTACCGGTATTCATTCCGTTGCTAATCAGGTGCAAAATGTTGCTTATGGGGTTTTACAAACAAAAGGATGAACACAAGAAACCCCACAAAGTCAAGTCAGTGAGAATGTCTGTCCTGGTTAACCCAAATTGACTGTTTCTTCTAGCATTATAATGAGTTGCTTCAAAGCTTCCATACTTTCATGAATGTTGTATCGGAACACTCTTCACACGCCTGTATCACCTGACCCATTTTGGCCTTCACCTTCTCCTCATTTTGGACTTAGACTTATTAAGCGTCCAATTCTTGGTTAACCCAAATTGATCGTTTCGTCTTACATTATGTCCATCAAGGCGTTGCATTCAAACTTGGCATAATTTTTACCATCATAAGCCCCTTACATTTTCAAAGCCATGTAGCACTATCCAACATTTAAACAGAACTATGGCCCCTGATTGACTTAGTTTTGTTATGGACAAGGCTTCCATGGGGGCATTAGCGTCTATTCAACGCAGCCTTGTTAAACTTCAGTTTGTTCAACATGACCACTTCCAATTTTTATGAAAATAGGATCATAAGAAGCTCCTTGAGATGCAGATTTCAAATATGCATGAGTGTTAGTTAACCAAGTTCAATTTCAAAAGTGTATACTTACCTTTGGTGGTACTGTATATGCAATGAAATGCGTTTATTTCTGCATTAAACAAATACAGTTATAATTATATAAACTACTGATAGGATACATTTTTCACTGAATCAGTCTGTGTCGTTCATTACATGAAATCAATATCTTTCTGAAACATGTCAGCTGTTTTACAGTTGCACAGTTTATGGCACACAGGCTTGAAAACGACTGTTCCAAGTTGTTACAAATTTAATATCTATAAGTACAAACAAACTATAAAATGAGAGCAAATTAAATGCAAATCAAACATACATAATTATGATTGCGAGTGTTTCCATTTACCATTATGTATAATTTGCTCTGTCCAACTAGCACATATTTTATGTACTCATACAACTTTAACAATGCTAGTGTGTTACTGGTTTCTTCTTCATATTTCAGGTTTCCTGACATTATGAAAAACATTGCTACCTGCAGTAGCATCAAATTGGTAAGTCAGTACTGTTGAATGACTTATGTTTTCTTGTTTGATTTCATACTGTCTTAGCGATATGTGAATGGGTTTGCTAGTAAAAACTGATACTGTATGTTTTCATTGACAGGTCAATATGGAATACCTAAGCCGTTCTATTTCCCATTTACCAAAACATATTGGTATGGAAGCAGTCGTAACCAGGGAGAAGATAGACTTTAGTCTCCACACATTGAACTAAATGGTCAAGGTGTTCAGTTTAGTTTAGATTTCCCTCTATAAGAGCTTATCATTACATTTTGCCAAAATTCATGATCTCTTAATAACACTTAAGAAATAATGAATATGTATGCATCCGAACAAGTGACTATGCTTTATTTAAGATAAATCACAGGTACATATTCATGATTTCGATTCTAACATAGCCAATATTCTGCATTTGACAATACATCAAGACATTACCCGCTGCACTATTTTCTTCCTCGGAAGGCTTCTTTGCATTTTGAAGTTATTCAGCCGTAGCTGTGTTTTATCAGTAGTTCGAGCACACCGTGGTTTCCTGAAACCTCATACTTTAATACTGCTGTATAAGTGGATATATCCACGGGTGTTTGAATTTTACACATTTAGTATGCGGAAATATTGGCAGTATTGGAATTTCTTTGTTGCGTTCTTTGTAGGCCAAAATTTATGCTTTAGAAAATCGTAGCTAAATTCATGTCACTAACTTAATGACTTATGAAGTATATTATGTATCATATAAATAAAATATCAGATTGAACATATGAGCCAAATACTGATTCCTATACTATGTTACATATTCACTAAACCAGTTACATGTACCAGGACCATGTAGTGGTATACTGGTCAGAGTGTCGTCTGCCTTGGAAACCCAAAACTATAATACCTTTCTTGCATGACTCTTGGTAAATAAAGGTTTCAGGACAAGTTAGCTTGATAGGTAAATAAAGGTTTCAGGACAAGTTAGCTTGATAGTTTCCATATGACTGCTTTAAGGTTCCCCAGTGTGGTCTTATTATGTCCCCTGTCTTTATTAAGGGGTGTATTGCTGGGCACAAGTCCGTCAATCAACCTATCAATTTTGAGGATACTAGGTCAAAGGTCAAGGTGGCCGTGACCTTTAACTTAAATGACTAGTCCAAACAGTTTCCAATCATTAACTCGAGAAAAGTTGGGCCAAGGCTCTGCAAACTTTATAAAGAAGATTGATCATGATCAGTCGATGACCCCTATTCATTTTGAGGTCAATGTCACCATGACTTGACATGAATGGCTATTTGGCTGCCATAGGGCATGTTATTGAGATTTTGCTGTTCTATTTGTCATTCAGACCTAAGCACTATTGAAGATGAACCGAAGGACAAGACAGTGGGTGTGGCTATCAGAAATTTGAAGAAGAAATATTCGTCGAGCAATAAGATGGCTGTAGATGGTCTGAGTATCAACTTCTTTGAGGATCAGATAACATCATTCCTAGGACACAATGGTGCTGGAAATACTACAACCATGTATGTTCTCTGTTTGATATTGAAAAAAAAATCACTTTTGCATGGTCAAAATTTGTTATTTTGAAGTAGTTCACCATTTATTAGAGAGGTTGTGATACGAACGTGTATGACTACTTGTACCAGTAGCTACCCATACATGTATAAGTACATGTTGCAATTGGCTTGTGAAACATGACGTGTGCGTGACAGTTGTAACTGGATTTCTTTGTAAATCAATAACGAGTGTTTATATAAGAGACCATGGGCGATATAATCTTTTTCCTGTGCATGCGCGTACCTATGTGACATAGTACACATTATATTTTCGTGTGTCATGTGTTCATTACTTATAGAAACTACACATACCTGGATGACAATGTACCCCAAAATAGTATTCACATAGACGTACGCGTTACACGTTGCCTTTCACAACCTCTCTATTATCTTCCGAAAGAACGTCCTTTTACTATGTTCAAATTCTCAAATTCTCAAATTCAGCAAAATGAATCAATCCCCAAAATTTCTCATTTTGAAGTTTTTTTCTACCAGAGGGGACTTTAGAATAGTCCTCTGTCTGTGCGTCAAATCGTTAGTCCATCCTGGTATACACAAATGTTTTAGAGCTAGGTTTATGAAACTTGATGTGTGTCCACTGGGCAAATAAGTAGGTTCAAAAAATGTTTTATTCTGACGAAAGATTGAGTTACAATGGAAACTAGTAACTTTTGTATCACATGCAATAATTATTGCCTTGTTTATTTCAGGTCAATACTAACTGGTTTATTTCCACCTACAGATGGTACAGGCTTTATTCATGGTTAAAACATTATGCACAGAAATGAATCAGATCAGGCATAATCTGGGCACATGTCCTCAACATAATGTTCTGTTTGACTGGTAAGTATCCTTTTTCTTAAACTTAAGTTGTTTGATCAATACATATATATATATAGGTAGTAAGGTTGGCAACGAATATCCGAATAACAGGTTATTCGTTTTCTGTTCCGAGTATCCGGATAGCAAATTGGTATTCGAATATCCGTTATATCATTTGTAAACAATCGTACCGCAATACCTTAATGAGAGACAACATCGTTTAACACCTTTAACAATAGAATCAATTTGGTATCAGTGTCATTCTGTATATTGTGGAGGTTTGTTTTTGTTTTCTATACACAGGACTCCGTTAGATTCGCTGATGCGTTATAATCACTGCGGTATATTTTAAAGTTTGTTTTCACCGGACTATTATCAGCTTATATGTTTATGTTAGTAACAGTCCCTAATTTTAAAAAGTTGTCTGCTCAATTAGTAATTGAATAAAACCCGGTTTTGATTAATTTCATCTAATTGCGCGCATTCACAAAACGTGATAAATCATGTTTGAGGGGGTTACGAATCTGGTATTTGTCTTTACGCCGTATGTTACAAACATTCTTTTCTCATCAGTAGTTAATTATTATCAAGTTAATAGGATTCGATAAAACCAGAAAAATAGCTGACTACTCGTTCTGTGACATAAAATGTGAGTCTGTCTGATATTGGTACACAAAGACGATGTTGGTCGCGAAATTAGGCTACATTTCATGCTGTGCTCAATGCTTGGTTCAGTTTTGATACGGATATTCGGATATCCGTTTGGATAGCGATCTGGCTATCCGGATACCGATTTTGGTATCCGTTGCCATCCTTAATACACTCAAACGATTTAAAAACGCACCACTTAAGAAATATAAATGTTATGGATGAAAACGTAAATCTATGGTTATTTAACTTTGGGAGAATTAACTTCAGTCTATACGCAACAAGCTATGTCAAGTTAATGTAATTATCGCGAGTTTGAAATAAATTATGATATGGTTACCAGAAAATGAAAGTTGCAATTTCACTAGTGAGTATATGAACCTGCTGCATTGATGTATGCACGGGACCGCTCCTCCTCAATGATAACATACATTACATAATAGAATTTATGTTATGTGTGATGTTTTCCCACTCTTCAAGCAGCACTTAACTTAAATTATAATGATATGTGGCTGCGGCTGCCTGGCTCAAACCGTATAACCGGATTCAGAATCTAGATGTGCTCAGTGTGTGAGCTTGAGATGGTTTCAAGTCAAATTTAGAATAGCAATTTTGGTGATTGTCGTCAATATGTTAGGATATTTCTCGCGTTGGGTCTACGACACCTCAAACCAATGCCACAAAGATGGTTGAAGACAATACATTCGCAAATAAAGCTCGAAACGGACGAAAATCGTTCCAAATTGTACTTAAAAGATTTTCCTTTTTTTGATAATTATGAAAGGAAAAATGCAATAATGTACTTTGGACTAATCCACTGACACCCGGCATTCGTCTGACACTGTGTGCAGTCATGCTGAACCATTTCGAGTGACGCCGCCTTTGTAATGTTGCCTCCTGACTCGGGGTCATAACCTTCGGCTGGTCTGATCGTGGTCGGTTTTTGACTTTGCCATTTGCCAAGAATCGATGTTCTAAGCACACACTCGATGTGTGGTGGCAGCTGGACCGTCATGCTACGACACCATGGCTCATTTTAGCTTGTAGCATACCCAAAAGCATCCGAAAAATATTTCGAGCTTATCGCAGCAGAAAAAGACCATTAGAAAATATTTTTATGTTGTTTTTTTAATGTGTAAACCTACAGTGTACAATTGAAAGTCAATATCGATCCGTTATGTTGACGCAATCGAGCTGCACTTGCAAAACATGCAAAATCAGAGAAGTGTTCCTGGTGGGGTATTCCGAATTATAAAATTTCCATTTGCTTTGCCTTAGTTAAAGATTATGAACTGGAGAGAAACTGTCAACTATTAATTTCAGCCTAAAATGAATTTTGACAAAATTCAGTTATTTTTTATACTGGTGTGTTTTTAAATCTGTTGAGTGTAGGTAGTCAGTATATTACAGAAAAAAGGAGCCGTTGACGCAACTCAATGTTATTTTGTGGGTGTGGATCCAAGAGGTTTTAAATTTTGTGTGGTTGTGTTTGGATTAAATAATTATAATAATACATGTAATTGAAATCATGACCTCCACAGGTGGAGTAGTTTTCTTATTAGCTATATTCATAGTATCCACATGTGGAGAAGTTGTTTCATTGGCTTTGGTCTTAGCTTTATTCATATTCTCCACATGTGGAGAAGTTGTCACATTGGCTTTGGTCTTAGCTTTATTTATATTCTCATGTGGAGAAGTTGTCACATTGGCTATGGTCTTAGCAATATTCCTATTCTCCACATGTGGAGAAGTTGTCACATTGGCTATGGTCATATCCTCCAGATGTGGAGAAGTTAAAACATTGGCTACAGCCATGTCCTCCACGTGTGGAAAATATGTCAGTTGCTTGCTGATGAATAGTTAGTACTGATAAATTGTGTACTCCTAGAAAACTGTCAAGTTAATAACCATGCTGTAACCTTTGTAGGTTAACTGTGGAAGAGCATATGTGGTTCTATGCTCGTCTGAAAGGAGCATCTTCTATAGAAGTGCAATCAGAGATGGAACAAATGATTAAACATGTTGGATTACCATACAAGAGGAAATAACTCTCCTGTAATCTGTCTGGTAGGTAGTACATGTTTTATTTTTATGCTCACCAAAGGATGAGCATATAGTCGCCACTTTGTCCGCTCTTCCCTCCGTCTCCGTCACACTTTTGTCTGGGCCATAGCTCATATACAGTATTAGAGATATCAAATTAGAACTTCATAGGTGAATAGATCTCATTAAGGGGAAATGCAGTGCAAAAAATGATAACTTCATTCCATATATTTTTAGTTATTCCCCTTCGTAATTTTTCATACTTCATTCTTGTCCGGGCCAAAACTCATACAGTCTAAGAGATATCAATTTAAAACTTCATAGGTGAATAGATCTCATTGAGGTGAAGTGCCGTGCACAAAAACCATTACTCTTCATTGCATATTTTTGGAGTTATTCCCCTTTCTAATTTTTATGCCCACCCATCTTTAATGGTCGTACCAAATGGTTTCTGTCCAATAACTCAAGAAAGCTTTGCCATAGGATCTTCAAACTTTACATGAGGGTTTGTCATCAACAGTAAATGATCCCCATTGATTTTGAAGTCAGTAGTTCAAAGGTCAAGGTCACTGTGACCTTCACCATTTCTGACTATTCAAATATTGGTGTATTGCAACAATAAAATAAAATTGTCAAATATTCGTGTAATTTTGGTATAGTTGCCTGTATATCCCATAAACAACCACACTGACATCTAAAATAACATGAGAAACTTCGGCATTTTGTAGTTATTTATTATTTTTACCTAAAACATTCTATAGGGTATTACCCTATAGAATTAACACTACTATTACTTAAATGGCCTGAAATTTGTTCGCATTTGATGAAAACGAATAAAAAAACGAACCAAATACCTCACTGATGTTTACGCTGTAGTTTGTTGACGTTACAGTTCAATCCTATGTGAATTACATAATTCACAAAGCATGTTGGAAGGAAACTTAGCAATTTTAGTACGCGATATCGAAAGTGGTTAAAATTGCTTATTTGCACCAAATCTTTCATAAAGCAACCGTCAGTGGCTTTCTATTACATGTACATCAATACTTGGTTAGGTTGGAAAATCACGATATACAAAATTTTTAGCCTAATCTGTGAGGCAGCACCTTTAACATAAATGACTTTGGCTGCAATGGGGGCACACCTGTTTTACAAACATCTCTTGTTTATGTGATATTATGTATGTATATTATAGGTAGTATGAAGAGGAAGTTGTTTGTTGCCATAGCATTTGTTGGAAATTCTAAAACAGTCATACTTGATGAGCCTTAACTGCTGGTGTAGATCCTTATGCTAGGAGAGCTATCTGGCAGCTACTTCTCAAGTTGAAAAAAGGTATGTAAGTTTTTGTCATGTATAAAGTTAACTTTGATTCAACTGTTGGGCAGAGTATGTTTAAGAAATAAACTATGAAAAACTGTTGTATACCGGCTGTTATACAATGGTTTGGAGTTCTGACGCGTAGGAATTAACCACGAAGGCCGTAGGCCTGAGTGGTTAATAACAAGCATCTGAACGACAGCCGGTATACAATGGTTTTGAATATTTTATTTCGATTCTAACATGATTTATATATTATTAAGTCAGTGTTATTTTGTGAGATCTATGGTGTTTACATTACTTGTTTACCTGCATGATGTCATAAAAACGAAGTGACGTCATTTTCATTGTATATCGGCCGATACACGACATTATGATTTGTTCTTTGTATATATAGGCAAAATCACCAGTCATGTTAGAATCTTCCATAACATTAGCTATAGTCGTGTATTCAAGGTGTGGAGAAGTTCTTAGTTGTTTTTTACTGAAGATACCCGTGGAAACAGCAAAAAGCTGTCTATGTCAGCAATTATTAAGTGGTCTTTTAATACAAGTTTGTCTGTATTTAGATGATCCCATGTCGTATTTCAGGTCGCACTATTAGCCTCTCCACACATCATATGGATGAAGCGTACGTGTTAGGTGATAGAATAGCTATCATTTCTCAAGGTCGACTCTGATGTGTCGGCTCAAGTTTGTTCCTCAAAAATCACTATGGTAACCGTTACTATCTGACAATGGTTTGTGGTGATAAGGAAGTTGATGAAGATGCTATATTAAAGGAGCAGCTGATGGCCGCTCCTGAATGACCAATGTCATCTCATAGTATTTGATCTCTAACAAATGTTGTGGTATGTTGCTATAGAAACACTAATACGTTTTTATGCCCCTTTATCTACTGATGCATATAGTGATTGTCCTGTCCATCAGTCTGTTCCTCTGTCCATTTGACCCAAAACTTTCAAGTCCATTAAGGCATAGCTTTCAGACTAAGCATACATGCTAATCATCATAAACACCTTGCATTGTCAAAGCCATGTAACACTATCCAACATTTCAACAGAATTATGGCCCCTGATTGACTTAGCTAGTTTTTATGGACAAGGCTTCCATCGGGGCATAAGCGTTTATTGAACGTAGTCTTGTGTTGATACATAAGTAACCATTTTCTATTACGTTTACCTCTTCAGAGCACCAACTTCTCTACAACAACAAAAATGTATGTTTCCCAGTGGGTGTTGCTCTACAGAAGAAGTATATCTAAATAATATCTCTGAAACAATTCTGATCCCCACGGCCTTTGTGCATTGCCATAGACTCACTGGAGACAAACGGAAATGGCTGAGCTTTAATGATTTCCCAGTAACCACAGAAACAATTGATTTTTGAACTTCACACAAGGCTTCGCAGTAATAAAAACTTTAATGGCTAGGATAGATAACTCTTTCCAGCTGTTAATTCAAAGTTGGGACCTTTCTAATCTTAGAGTTCTGACAGACACCTACACCAATTACGAACCATGTCTAGTAAGTCCAACAATAACACAACCATTTAATGCAAAATATGTCCCTTTTTACTCAGAAATATTCCTGCTATGGCTAAACATGTATTCTAACAGCACTTTTTTCTACTTTTCTAGATTTTAAATGTTCCTACCCCATGTAGGCCTTCCAACGACTTGACCAAAATCGTTGCTGTTGTCTCACACAACTTGGATTTACAAGCACAAATGTGACGGATGGTACGTTGATTGCTGTATTTCAAAGAACTGTGCGAATAAAATGTGACTGTTTATAAAATGTAAGGAAAAGGTTGCATTGGACATAATTATTTGGTCCATAAAGGACTGTGGTCCGTAAAAGTGACCAGATTGTATGTGTTGCTTTGTTTGGTTGTTTTTACTTGATTCCATCTTGGACGATCAACAATTAATTGTTAGACTATCATCAGATTATTTCATTAAAACAGGAGGCAGACTATCGATTTTGTTTGACAGTTGCCGGAATTTGCAAAATCTAGAACTGGCAAGAATAATAGAGGTGGAGAAGATACTCTAGCAAATAATCTGTTCTTGTCGTACAAATAAGCACAATGTAAACTTCACAAACTTTGATGAGGATCGGCAAAACAATATTCCCGTTGCATTTTAAAAGTCTGGAGCGAAAACTTTGCCATTAATTTACATAATGGCGTCATTTTCCAGGGTGAAACATACAACATGTAACATTTTGTTTTCTAAAAAGCCGATCAGTGCATCTTATGAAATTGGCAAAATATCTGCAAGGCAAAATTTGTTCACCCTTGTCAAAGTTTGAGTAGTAAATATTTGTGTCATATAGATGAGTGTATAATTGTTATATACTCAACAAAATACACAATGTCCTATTTTTATCTAAGATTAAAGCAACTTACGTTGACTCTCTTTTCACTTACATGTCTCATGATATGTCAAATCATGAATGGTGGATACTTTCTTTTTGTTGAGTATACAACAATTACTGTGGGAAGCTAAAGACTAGCCTGCGTACTGTTTTATCAAAGCACTTGGGGGAAAAAATAAACTTGCCTTACTTCAAATTAAAGTTCTTAATTACCGTATTCTTTAAAACCTACACATTGGGGACAGCTCTTTGAGTTCCTGGTCTGATTCAAAACTAATTTTGCACCACCCTTTACCATACGTTTTAGCTGTTAGGAAGCTATGAAGAATACTTTGAACGCAAGTTTAAGATTTCCATAAGTGTTTGCATAAAACAATACCCTGGCTAGCTACCTTATTAAAGATTGTAAAAAAATATCCCAACAGCTAGAGCATAGACCATGTCAATTCCTTGGAATATCACCAACAAAAAACTGTAAAAACATCAGTAACAACCGCTGCATAGTCAAAAACATTTCAACATCAACAACAGTTGCCAGGTCTAACTAACATTATACCAAATATAGCAACAACATTAGCAGCACTAGTAGTAAACTGCTAGTCGACCCAAATATCCTCATCATCCGTAGTAAAACAGCAACCTTGTTATACCCGCAATATGTCATCATCAGTAGTAACAGCAACTACCTGGTAATAACCACATTATGTCATCATCACCAATAACAGCAACTACCTGGTTATACCCACAATATGTCATCATCACCAGTAACAGCAACTACCTGGTTATACCCGCAATATGTCATCATCACCAGTAACAGCAACTACCTGGTTATACCCGCAATATGTCATCATCACCAGTAACAGCAACTACCTGGTTATACCCACAATATGTCATCATCACCAGTTACAGCAACTACCTGGTTATACCCGCAATATGTCATCATCACCAGTAACAGCAACTACCTGGTTATACCCACAATATGTCATCATCAGTAGTAACAGCGGCTATCAGGTTATACCCGCAGTATGTCATCATCAGTAGTAACAGCAACTACCTAGTTATAACCACAATATGTCATCATCTCCAGTAACAGCAGCTGCCTGGTTATAACCACAATATGTCATCATCTCCAGTAACAGCAGCTACATGGTCATACCTGCAATATGTCATCACCACCAGTAACAGCAACTACCTAGTTATACCTACAATATGTCATCATCACCAGTAACAGCAACTACCTGGTTATACCCGCAATATGTCATCATCAGTAGTAACAGCAGCTACCAGGTTATACCCGCAATATGACATCATCACCAGTAACAGCAACTACCTGCTTATAACCACAATATGTCATCATCAGTAGTAACAGCAGATACCTCGTTATACCCACAATTTGTCATCATCACCAGTAACAGCAACTACCTAGTTATAACCACAATATGTCAACATCAGTAGTAACAACAGCTACCAGGTTATACCCGCAATATGTCATCATCAGTAGTAAAAGCAGCTACCAGGTTATATCCGCAATATGTCATCATCACCAGTAACAGCAACTACCTAGTTATTCCCACAATATGTCATCATCAGTAGTAACAGCAGCTACCTTGTAATACCCACAATATGTCATCATCACCAGTAATAGCAGCTACCTTGTTATACCCACAATATGTCATCACCAGTAACAGTAGCTACCTGGTTATACCCGCAATATGTCATCATCAGTAGTAACAGCAGCTACCAGGTTATACCCGCAATATGTCATCATCAGTAGTAAAAGCAGCTACCAGGTTATAATTGCAATATGTCATCATCACCAGTAACAGCAACTACCTAGTTATTCCCACAATATGTCATCATCAGTAGTAACAGCAGCTACCTTGTAATACCCACAATATGTCATCATCTACAGTAATAGCAGCTACCTTGTTATACCCACAATATGTCATCACCAGTAACAGTAGCTACCTGGTTATACCTGCAATATGTCATCATCAGTAGTAACAGCAGCAACCTGGTTATACCCGCAATATGTCAACAGTAACAGCAACTACCTAGTTATACCAACAATATGTCATCATCACCAATAATAGCAGCTACCTGGTTATACCTTCAATATGTCATCAACACCAGTAACAGCAGCAACTGGGTTATACCCGCAATATGTCATCATTACCAGTAACAGCAACTAGATGGTTATACCCACAATAAATTATGTCATCATCAGTATTAACAGCAGCTACCTGGTTATACCCACAATATGTCAACATCAGTAGTAACAGCAGCTACCAGGTTATACCTGCAATATGTCATCCTACCCAGTAACAGCAGCTACCTGGTTATACCCACAATATGTCAACAGTAACAGCAACTCCCTAGTTATACCCACAATATGTCATCATCAGTAGTAACTGCAGCTACCTTGTTATACCCAAAATATGTCAACATCAGTTGTAACAGCAGCTACCTTGTTATACCCACAATATGTCGTCATCACCGATAACAGCAGCTACCAGGTTATAACCGCAATATGTCATCATCAGTAGTAACAGCAACTACCAGGTTATACCTGCAATATGTCATCATTACCAGTAATAGCAGCCACCTGGTTATACCTGCAATATGTCATCATCACCAGTAACAGCATCTACATGGTTATACCCACAATAAATTATCATCACCAGTAACAGCAACTACCTGTTTATATCCGCAATATGTCATCACTAGTAGTAACAGCAGCTTCCTGGTTATACCCACAATATGTCATCATCACCAGTTACAGCAGCTACCTTGTTATACCCACAATATGTCATCATCACCAGTAACGGCAGCTACCTGGTTATACCCATATTATGTCATCATTGTTAACTGCAGCTTACTGGTGGAACCCGCATTATATCATAATCATCAGTAGTTACAGTAACTACATGGTCTAACCAAAACTATATCATCATCAGCAGTTACAGCAGCTACCTGGTCAAACCTGCATTATATCATCATCATCGGTAGTAACAGCAGCTACCTGGTAAAACCCATATTCTATATCAACATCGGTAGTAACAGCAGCTACTCGGTCAACCCCAAATCATATCACCATCATCAGTAGTAACAGCAGCTACATGGTCTAACCAAAACTATATCAACCTCAGCAGTAACAACAGCTACCTGGTCAAACCAAAATTATATCATCATCATTCGTAACAGTAGGTACCTGGTCAAACCCACGTTATTTCATCATCATCATCAGTAACAGCAGCTTCCTGGTCAAACCCACATTATATCATCATCATCATCAGTAACAGCAGGTACCTGGTTAAACCCACATTATATCATCATCATCAGTAACAGCATCTTCCTGGTCAAACCCACATTATATCATCATCATCAGTAACAGCAGGTACCTGGTCAAACCCACATTATATCATCATCATCATCAGTAACAGCAGGTACCTGGTCAAACCCACATTATATCATCATCAGTAACAGCAGGTACCTGGTCAAACCCACATTATATCATCATCATCATCATCAGTAACAGCAGGTACCTGGTCAAACCCACATTATATCATCATCATCATCATCAGTAACAGCAGGTACCTGGACAAACCACATCATATCACCATCATCAGTAGTAACAGCAGCTACATGGTCTAACCAAAACTATATCAACCTCAGCAGTAACAACAGCTACCTGGTCAAACCAAAATTATATCATCATCATCATTCGTAACAGCAGGTACCTGGTCAAACCCACGTTATATCATCATCATCATCAGTAACAGCAGCTTCCTGGTCAAACCCACATTATATCATCATCATAAGTAACAGCAGGTACCTGGTCAAACCCACATTATATCATCATCATCAGTAACAGCAGGTACCTGGTCAAACCCACATTATATCATCAACATCATCAGTAACAGCAGGTACCTGGTCATACCCACATTATATCATCATCAGTAACAGCAGCTTCCTGGTCAAACCCACATTATATCATCATCAGTAACAGCAGCATTCTGGTCAAACCCACATTATATCATTATCAGTAACAACAGGTACCTGGTCCAACCCACATTATATCATCATCATCATCAGTAACAGCAGGTACCTGGTCATACCCACATTATATCATCATCATCATCATCAGTAACAGCAGCTTCCTGGTCAAACCCACATTATATCATCATCAGTAACAGCAGCATTCTGGTCAAACCCACATTATATCATTATCATCATCAGTAACAGTAGGTACCTGGTCAAACCCACATTATATCATCATCATCATCAGTAACAGCAGCTTCCTTGTCAAACCCGGATTATATCATCATCATCAGTAGTAACAGCAGGTACCTGGTCAAACCACATTATATCATGATCATCATCAGTAACAGCAGGTACTTGGTCAAACCCACATTTTATCATCATCAGTAACAGCAGGTACCTGGTCAAACGCACATTATATCATCATCATCATCTGTAACAGCAGGTACCTGGTCAAACCCACATTATATCATCATCATCATCTGTAACAGCAGGTGCCTGGTCAAACCCACATTATATATTCATCATCATCAGTAACAGCAGGTACCTGGTCAAACCCACATTATATCATCATCTGTGACAGCAGGTACCTGGTCAAACCCGCATTATATATTCATCATCATCAGTAACAGCAGGTACCTAGTCAAACCCACATTATACCATCCTCATCATCAGGAACAGCAGGTACCTGGTCAAACCCACATTATATCATCATCATCATCTGTAACAGCAGGTACCTGGTCTATCCCACATTATATATTCATCATCATCAGTAACAGCAGGTACCTGGTCAAACCACATTATATATTCATCATCATCAGTAACAGCAGCTTCCTGGTCAAACCCACATTATATCATCACCAGTAACAGCAGGTACCTGGTCAAACCCACATTATATCATCATCATCAGTAACAACAGCTACCTGGTCAAACTCATATTATATCATCATCATCATCAGTAACAACAGCTACTTGGTCAAACTCACATTATATCATCATCATCATCAGTAACAACAGCTACCTGGTCAAACTCACATTATGTCATCATCATCATCAGTAACAGCAGCTACCTGGCTAAACCACATTATTTCATCATCATCATCAGTAACAACAGCTACCTGGTCAAAATTACATTATATCATCATCATCATCAGTAACAGCAGGTACCTGGTCAAACCACACCATATCACCATCATCAGTAGTAACAGCAGCTACATAGTCTAACCAAAACTATATCAACCTCAGCAGTTACAACAGCTACCTGGTCAAACCAAAATTATATAATCATCATCATTCATAACAGCAGGTACCTGGTCAAACCCACGTTATATCATCATCATCAGTAACAGCAGCTTCCTGGTCAAACCCACATTATATCATCATCATCATCAGTAACAGCAGGTACCTGGTTAAACCAACATTATATCATCATCATCATCATCAGTAACAGCAGCTTCCTGGTCAAACCCACATTATATCATCAGTAATAGCAGGTACCTGGTCAAACCCACATTATATCACCATCATCATCAGTAACAGCAGGTACCTGGTCAAACCCACATTATATCATCATCATCAGTAACAGCAGCTTCCTGGTCAAACCCACATCATCATCAGTAACAGCAGGTACCTGGTCAAACCCACATTATATCATCATCATCATCAGTAACAGCAGCTTCCTGTTCAAACCCATATCATCATCAGTAACAGCAGCATTCTGGTCAAACCCACATTATATCATTATCAGAAACAACAGGTACCTGGTCAAACCCACATTATATCATCATCATCAGTAACAGCAGGTACCTGGTCAAACCCACATTATATCATCATCAACATCATCAGTAACAACAGGTACCTGGTCAAACCCACATTATATCATCATCATCAGTAACAGCAGCTTCCTGGTCAAACCCGGATTATATCATCATCATCATTAGTAACAGCAGGTACCTGGTCAAACCACATTATATCAAGATCATCATCAGTAACAGCAGGTACCTGGTCAAACCCACATTAAATCATCATCATCATCTGTAACAGCAGGTACCTGGTCAAACCAACATTATATCATCATCATCATCTGTAACAGCAGGTACCTGGTCAAACCCACATTATATATTCATCATCATCAGTAACAGCAGGTACCTGGTCAAACCCACATTATACCATCCTCATCATCAGGAACAGCAGGTACCTGGTCAAACCCACATTATATCATCATCATCATCTGTAACAGCAGGTACCTGGTCTATCCCACATTATATATTCATCATCATCAGTAACAGCAGGTACCTGGTCAAACCACATTATATATTCATCATCATCAGTAACAGCAGCTTCCTGGTCAAACCCACATTATATCATCATCAGTAACAGCAGGTACCTGGTCAAACCCACATTATATCATCATCTGTAACAGCAGGTACCTGGTCAAACCACATTATATCATCATCATCAGTAACAACAGCTACCTGGTCAAACTCATATTATATCATCATCATCATCAGTAACAACAGCTACCTGGTCAAACACACATTATGTCATCATCATCATCAGTAACAGCAGGTACCTGGTCAAACCCACATTATATCATCATCATCATCAGTAACAACAGCTACCTGGTAAAACTTACGATATATCATCATCATCATCATCAGTAACAGCAGGTACCTGGTAAAACCACATTATATCATCATCATCATCAGTAACAACAGCTACCTGGTCAAACTTACATTATATCATCATCATCATCAGTAACAGCAGGTACCTGGTCAAACCACATTATATCATCATCATCATCAGTAAAAGCAGGTACCTGGTCAAACCCACATTATATCATCATCATCATCATCAGTATCAGCAGCTTCCTGGTCAAACCCACATTATATCATCATCATCATCAGTAATAGCATCTTCCTGGTCAAACCCACATTATATCATCATCAGTAACAGCAGGTACCTGGTCAAACCCACATCAAATCATCATCAGTAACAGCAGGTACCTGGTCAAACCCACATTATATCATCATCATCATCAGTAACAACAGCTACCTGGTCAAACTCACATTATATCATCATCATCAGTAACAACAGCTACCTGGTCTAACTCACATCATGTCATCATCATCATCAGTAACAGCAGCTACCTGGTTAAACCACATTATATCATCATCATCATCATCAGTAACAACAGCTACCTGGTCAAACTTACATTATATCATCATCATCATCAGTAACAGCAGGTACCTGGTCAAACCACATCATATCACCGTCATCAGTAGTAACAGCAGCTACATGGTCTAACCAAAACTATATCAACCTCAGCAGTAACAACTGCTACCTGGTCAAACAAAAATTATATCATCATCATCATTCGTAACAGCAGGTACCTGGTCAAACGCACGTTATATCATCATCATCATCATCAGTAACAGCAGGTACCTGTCAAACCCACATATCATCATCATCAGTAACAGCAGCTTCCTGTTCAAACCCACATCATATCATCATCATCATCAGTAACAGCAGCATTCTGGTCAAACCCACATTATATCATTATCAGAAACAACAGGTACCTGGTCAAACCCACATTATATCATCATCATCATCATCAGTAACAGCAGGTACCTGGTCAAACCCACATTATATCATCATCAACATCATCAGTAACAACAGGTACCTGGTCAAACCCACATTATATCATCATCATCAGTAACAGCAGCTTCCTGGTCAAACCCGGATTATATCATCATCATCAGTAGTAACAGCAGGTACCTGGTCAAACCACATTATATCATGATCATCATCAGTAGCAGCAGGTACTTGGTCAAACCCACATTTTATCATCATCAGTAACAGCAGGTACCTGGTCAAACCCCCATTATATCATCATCATCATCTGTAACAGCAGGTACCTGGGCTGGTATTCACAAAGCATCTTAGCAGAAAACTTAGGAATTTCTTAAAATCGTGATTTGTTCTTAAGTGTATCAGCTAAGCAAGAAAATCAAGATGCTTAATATTTTAAATAGTTTTGAAGTATTAGGTAAACAGCTACTATAATCACTAAGAAAACATAGATTATTTTTTAAAGTGCGGGACATATGAACTGCACAAAATAATTACTTAAGTAAAAAAAATTAAGTTTTCACTTAAGATGCTTTGTGAATACCAGCCCTGGTCAAACCCACATTATATATTCATCATCATCAGTAACAGCAGGTACCTGGTCAAACCCACATTATATCATCATCTGTAACAGCAGGTACCTGGTCAAACCCACATTATATATTCATCATCATCAGTAACAGCAGGTACCTGGTCAAACCCACATTATACCATCCTCATCATCAGGAACAGCAGGTACCTGGTCAAACCCGCATTATATCATCATCATCTGTAACAGCAGGTACCTGGTCAAACCCACATTATATCATCATCATCAGTAACAGCAGCTTCCTGGTTAAACCCACATTATATCATCATCAGTAACAGCAGGTACCTGGTCAAACCCACATTATATATTCATCATCATCAGTAACAGCAGGTACCTGGTCAAACCCACATTATATCATCATCTGTAACAGCAGGTACCTGGTCAAACCCACATTATATATTCATCATCATCAGTAACAGCAGGTACCTGGTCAAACCCACATTATACCATCCTCATCATCAGGAACAGCAGGTACCTGGTCAAACCCACATTATATCATCATCATCTGTAACAGCAGGTACCTGGTCAAACCCACATTATATCATCATCATCAGTAACAACAGGTACCTGGTCAAACCACATTATATATTCATCATCATCAGTAACAGCAGCTTCCTGGTTAAACCCACATTATATCATCATCAGTAACAGCAGGTACCTGGTCAAACCCACATTATATATTCATCATCATCAGTAACAGCAGGTACCTGGTCAAACCCACATTATATCATCATCTGTAACAGCAGGTACCTGCTCTATCCCACATTATATCATCATCATCATCAGTAACAGCTGGTACCTGGTCGAACCACATTATATCATCATCGTCAGTAACAACAGCTACCTGGTCAAACTCATATTATATCATCATCATCATCAGTAACAACAGCTACCTGGTCAAACTCACATTATATCATCATCATCATCAGTAACAACAGCTACCTGGTCAAACTCACATTATGTCATCATCATCATCATCAGTAACAGCAGCTACCTGGTTAAACCACATTATATCATCATCATCATCAGTAACAACAGGTACCTGGTCAAACCACATTATATATTCATCATCATCAGTAACAGCAGCTTCCTGGTTAAACCCACATTATATCATCATCAGTAACAGCAGGTACCTGGTCAAACCCACATTATATATTCATCATCATCAGTAACAGCAGGTACCTGGTCAAACCCACATTATATCATCATCTGTAACAGCAGGTACCTGCTCTATCCCACATTATATCATCATCATCATCAGTAACAGCTGGTACCTGGTCGAACCACATTATATCATCATCGTCAGTAACAACAGCTACCTGGTCAAACTCATATTATATCATCATCATCATCAGTAACAACAGCTACCTGGTCAAACTCACATTATATCATCATCATCATCAGTAACAACAGCTACCTGGTCAAACTCACATTATGTCATCATCATCATCAGTAACAGCAGCTACCTGGTTAAACCACATTATATCATCATCATCATCAGTAACAACAGCTTCCTGGTCAAACTTACATTATATCATCATCATCATCAGTAACAGCAGGTACCTGGTCAAACCACATTATATCATCATCATCATCAGTAACAGCAGGTACCTGGTCAAACCCACATTATATCATCATCATCATCATCAGTATCAGCAGCTTCCTGGTCAAACCCACATTATATCATCATCATCATCAGTAATAGCATCTTCCTGGTCAAACCCACATTATATCATCATCATCATCAGTAACAGCAGGTACCTGGTCAAACCCACATCAAATCATCATCATCATCAGTAACAGCAGGTACCTGGTCAAACCCACATTATATCATCATCATCATCATCAGTAACAGCAGGTACCTGGTCAAACCCACATTATATCATCATCATCATCATCAGTAACAGCAGGTACCTGGTCAAACCCACATTATATCATCATAATCATCAGTAACAGCAGGTACCTGGTCAAACCCACATTATATCATCATCAGTAACAGCAGGTACCTGGTCAAACCCACATTATATCATCATAATCATCAGTAACAGCAGGTACCTGGTCAAACCCACATTATATCATCATCATCATCATCAGTAACAGCAGGTACCTGGTCAAACCCACATTATATCATCATCATCAGAAACAACAGCTTCCTGGTCAAACCCACATTATATCATCATCATCATCATCATCAGTAACAGCAGCTTCCTGGTCAAACCCACATTATATCATCATCAGTAACAGCAGGTACCTGGTCAAACCTACATTATATCATCATCATCATCATCAGTAACAGCAGGTACCTGGTCAAACCCACATTATATCATCATCATCAGTAACAGCAGGTACCTGGTCACACCCACATTATATCATCATCATCATCAGTAACAGCAGGTACCTGGTCAAACCCACATTATATATTCATCATCATCAGTAACAGCAGGTACCTGGTCAAACCCACATTATATCATCATCAGTAACAGCAGGTACCTGGTCAAACCCACATTATATCATCATCAGTAACAGCAGGTACCTGGTCAAACCCACATTATATTATCATCATCAACATCAGAACATCAGTAACAGCAGGTACCTGGTCAAACCCACATTATATCATCATCATCAGTAACAGCAGGTACCTGGTCAAACCCACATTATATCATCATCATCATCAGTAACAGCAGGTACCTGGTCCAACCCACATTATATCATCATCATCAGTAACAGCTGGTACCTGGTCAAACCCACATAAAATCATAGCAGCTCATCTGGTAGAACATCAATCTTGCTATTACAAGGTTACAGCTAGTCACTTTATTATACAGGTTCTATTGTATATATTTGGCTTATTGGTTACATAATGTTATATGTCCCAGGAAAAGTTTAAATGTCAATGCAAAACTTTTTAAAATTAATGTCCGAGTTCATTTGAACATATAGATGATTATTGAAAAGTACTTGAATTTCGAAGTTTAATTTTGTGTGTATTGGCGTATAATTTGTTTTCTGCTAGTAGAAAACAGACAGAAATAACAGGACAGATAAATAATGACCAAAAAAATGAGAGAAGGTTGACTGAAAACATTACACCACCTTATTGACTCATGTCGTTTTATTAATCCCCCGTCTCAAACCGTCACAAAGTGGGAGGGGATTTTAGGAATGGTCTCCGTCCGTGCGTATGTGCGTGTGCATAGCTGTCAAGGCCTTAGACATGGTCAGAGTGAGGTTGGGGTTCCAAGGGGCGGTTGCCCCGTGGTCAGGGGTGTACGACGATGTACGCAGGATGAAAGTTCACATTCTACTGGATATTGACAATTATCAATTACCAT
The DNA here is from genome assembly GCA_947247005.1 of Spisula solida. Lineage (NCBI taxonomy): Eukaryota > Metazoa > Mollusca > Bivalvia > Venerida > Mactridae > Spisula > Spisula solida. Next base: position 5,060,773 of record OX365958.1, on the reverse strand, counting down.
AATGATATATTATATGAAGTATAAAATTATTATCAGGGTTCTCAACAGGATTTTAAAATTTGAGTCCCAGGACTCCCTCCTGCCTAAGAGGTTGAGAAATATTTGATTTTTGGAACCTCACATCCTGCATTCTGGTGCATTTTGGAGTAAATATCAGGCTATAGATCTACTTAATTTTGATATAAAAATATGTGTATCAGACTTTGTTAAAATGTGTGAGATTTGAAGAGTTGAGCGTGAGTGCGTGAGTTTGGGTTCAAATGCGTGAGTCTCACGGCAAATGCCTGAGACTTGACAGGTATGCGTGTGTGCGTGCGTGTGTCCGTCGGTAACAAAATTGTGTCCACTCTCTAACTTTTTAATGCCTTGGCCGAATTGCATGAAACTCGTACCAAATGTGTAACTAATAAAGACGATGTGCAGAACCCACAATCCAACCATGCCGGTTCAAGGTCAAAGGTTTAAAATCTTACATTTTATGTCCGTTTCGTAACTTTTAATGCCTGGGCCTAATAGCATGGAACTCAAACCAAATGTGTTAGTAATAAAGATGTCGTGCAGAACCCACAATCCAACCATGCTGGTTCAAGGTCATGGTCACAATTTAAGGTCAAACGTTTGAATCTTGCATTCCTTTTCCGCTCCATAGCTTTTTAATGCCAGGGCCGAATTGCATGGAACTGATACCAAATGTGTAATTAATGAAGAAGACTTATAGAACCCACATTCCAACCATGCTGGTTCAAGGTCAAGGTCACAGTTCAAGGTCAAAAGATTGAATCTTACATTTCATGGCCGCTCTATAACTTTTTAATGGCTGGGCCGAAATGCATGAAACTCATACCAAATGTATACAAATAAAGCTGACATGCGATGCAGAACCCACATTTCAACCATGCGGGGTCAAGGTCACAGGTCAAGGTCAAAGGTTTGAATCTTACATTTCGTGTCTTCACCATAACTTTTTAACGCCTGGGCCGAATTGCATGAAACTGATACCAAATGTGTAACTAATAAAGATGACATTCAGAACCCACATTCCAACCATGCCGGTTCAAGGTCAAGGTCACAGTTAAAAGGTCAAAGGTTTGAACCTTACTTCTCCCATCCACTCCTTAATGTTTTAACGCCTGGGCCAACTCATAGCTAATGTGTTACTTATTGGACAATTTCACTGTTCATTAATGTGGCGGGGGATTATACCCGTCTTTTGGACTGCCTTGTCCTAATAGTAATTGGTGCAAATGACGATAGTCACTTAAAGCGTCTGATTACTCAAGTTTCTATTGTTATTTCATTTGCTTTTAAGGCACTTCTAACATATTTTTGCCTTGACAAACCAAGTTGTTTGTCCTTAAAAATAGATGAAAAGTACTTGAATTTTGGTAGGGAAGTTCTGTATGAAACGTGTGTTAAAGGATCAACTACTCAATTCAGTTAGCACGGGTAAATTAATGCTCTTGACATTTTATCCAAAATGTGCCTCATTCCCGAAGTTTCTCATTGCGGAATGATTATTGTGTTTTTTTCAGGAATGTGCCAGTCTGACAGCTCGTTGTGTTCATCGTACAGTCACAAAATGCCTACAAGAATATGGTCCTATGACAGACACAGAAAAAACATGCCTGATTGATGTCGTTAGTAAATGTAATCTTTGGAACATAAACATTAGTTGCCCTTGTAGTGTCCCCTCCATGCAACCGTAAACATGACAATATTGTTTATTTCTATCGAATGTTTAAAAGTCATGGACTGAAATCCTCAAAACATTTGCCATTTGAACTGATTGGTCAAACATTAACAAGTTAAGATTAAAAACTGGTAGGATATTTCAAAACAGTACTGTGAGGATGTTGACTGTCCATTCTTAAATTAAACCAATACTGTACAACTTTGGAGAAATATAGATTTTAAATGTCATTTATTTGGCTTACAAAAGTAAAAGACACAAAGGTACAGTCCAGTTAGGATATTGCGACAGTGACGTTGCAGTTTGTGTACACAAAAGAGTACAACCATTGTCTGATCAGGTAGAGGGAATATAGCATGTTAGTTTAGCATTAAAATTACTGTTGTCTGTACAGTATAAGCCTTTATAATTGGTTTACACCGTTATTTTGGACTTGACCAATGCGTCACTGGATTCGTCCCTGACTGGACTATAATATCTGCTACATTAGTGGTAGTTCAGCTTTGAATTAAGTTATGATTTGTGTGTTTGTTTGATTTGTTTGTAATGTTTATGTTACTGTTTGATTCATCCAGGTGTTCCAAACTGTCAGCACAACCTCTGGAACTTGATGACTGTAGCTGAACAGCACTACACGAGGTACTGATGCAAAGCACAAGCATGTAAAAAGACAGTAGAATTCAAACAGTATAGAAAGAGAAACAACACAATATTTATACTTTGTAAATTATAATATACTATACTATACTATACTATAAATCGATCAATCAGGTCGGTCACTTGTTAACATAACATTGTGCATGTACACATTGCAATTTCTCTTATTAATGTATTATTTTAATATACATTATGAGCTTAGTGAATAAGGTATTAGTTTTCACTGCCTTTTTCTCCATTCGAAATGTTTAAAACAATAAAAATACAATGTTATGATATTGCAATGTTTGTATACAAGTGACAGACCTGATTAAACGGACTGCAGTTCTATTTGTGCAAAGTATCATGAGAAAGAAACATTTATTACATTAGTTCATGGTCAGTTTCAGTGCATTCATATACAGTAAACCTTGAAATTATTTCGCGTGATTTAGTTTCGCGGAGTTTGCGAGTGGTTTACACAAAATTAAGTCACCGCGAAAGTGCTTAAAACATTAATATGGACATTACAGGAAATTTAAAAACTCAAAAGTTTGTTGTCGCGAATATGCTGACGATCAGCAAATAGGTTTACAGTAATGAAATACACAATGAATCTATTTACTTATTTCAAGGTCAACGTCAGTTTCATTAAACATATGCGGTTCAGACTGTGCAGAGTTACATGCCCTTGAACTTAGACCTACAGTGTAAAGTGGCATGAAAGTTGGTGGAGCACACTACTTCAACAGTTCTATAACAATTGGATTTAAACTAAGTACACATAAGATGTAGATGTGGAGAACTCATTGTTTTTATTTATGCATCATCCAGACTGTGTTTAAGACTTTAGACTCGGACAGTATTTGAAATTGATACTGTCTGAGGCCTATCCATCTAGGCTAAGTTTATTATTGGGTCATTTGGAGTCAAAAACTAGGTCACAGGGTCAAATCATTACAGGTGAACGACCTTCTGCTTTGTAAGTTTTATTTCTTAAAATGTATAAAGCCATGATTTGAACTAATTAATAATGCATTGAGCTTCCCCTGAAAAAATTTGTGATCTGGCCCGGAATTACAACCAGTACTTATACTCAACACTCAAATATTGAAAATGTAATATAGTCAACTATTTTTGTCCTAGATTGAAAATCTAGATAAGGAAAATGAATAAAATTGTTATATGAGTGCTGGAAATTGCATTTTGTACATTTTCTTTGGAATTGTGTAATATTTATGAGGTATAGATGTAATTAATGAATCTGAGTGCCACACTTATGGCAAGCCAAATGTCCAATAATTTCGTAAACCCATGTTCACGGTCGTAAAACCAGGTTTTACGGTCGATAAACTAGGTTTTACGAACGTAAAACCAGGTTTTACGAATGTTAACCCATATTTTCGAGCGAAAACATAGGATAACGTCGTAAACCATAGTTCACGCTCGTAAACATAGGTTCACGTTCGTAAACATAGGTTCACGTTCGTAAACCTATGTTTACGGTCGAAAACATGGGTTGTATTTCGTAAACTATGGTTTACGAGCGTGAACCAGGGTTTACCAGCGTAAACATACGTTAATGGTCGTAAACATAGGATAACGACCGAAATCAGTAGTTAAATCGAGAAACCTAGTTTATCAAACGTAAAACTAAGATTTTCAAATAAACTATGAATTTCGGGCGTAAACATGGGTTTACGGACGTGAACCTATGTTTACGGGCGTGAACCTATGTTTACGAACGTGAACCTATGTTTACGAACGTTAACCCATGTTTTCGAGCGTGAACTATAGTTCACGGACCTGGCATGTATTTCTTGTGTCCAGTTATTACGTGAACCATGGTTTACGGTCGAAAAACTAGGATTAACGATCGATAAACTAGGTTTTTCGAACGTAAATGCAAATTAAGCTGTTTTTTCAATCGAAATCATAGGATAACGCCGTAAACTATAGTTCACGCTCGTAAACATAGGTTCACGTTCGTAAACCTATATTTACGGTCGAAAACATGGGTTGCAGTTCGTAAACATAGGTTCACGCTCGTAAATATAAGATAACGACCGTAAACCATAGTTTACGGACGTGAACCCATGTTTACGAGCGTAAAACCAGGTTTATCGAATTGTATCTATGATTTTCGACCAGTATCTATGATTTACGAGCAAAGCCAATCAAAACATCGTATTTCCCAAATGGGAATCAAGAAACTTGAAATATTTCTCAGAAGACCAAAATGGTGGACTATTTTTGTTTTCTCCTTGCTATTTTGGCATTGTTTGGACCTAGTCAATCTCCGCTCCCGAACAGAGTGTACCAACACTAAATGACTTCTTCGATGAAGTTTCCAAATTACTACATGATCTGCATCGTTTTATATGTGGAAATGGCCTCTAAATCGGATCATTGGATGGAAATGTTGAGTGACAGAGTTTGAAAACGCCCTTGACAGGTTGCAAATAGTCATGAGAATTTAGGCCTTTGATTAGGCCGACTTAATTACCGGTAATATAATGATGAATTATGTATAGCAAATTCATATACTAGTAGTGACTTTTTCATGTGACTATCTATAGTCTATGGACACACGTACTAAGATGCTTACCATAGTGATACAACCACACGGGCTCAGGTACATCCTCTTCCAGTACTGATAATACATGATCGGACCAGACGGACAGACCAGGCTGGATGAAACCCCACGGAAGGGAGGGAGACCTTAGATACATATGCGTACAACATGTACAAGCATGCTAAGCACTGCATGAGTGCACCTACCTCTAATTTCGTTTAGAAAGTGTGGCTTTTTAATGTGTCCAGTGTATAACACCGATACACAGCTCCCTTGCATATTTAACCAGATAATTTGCAGTTCACATGGTCATGATGGTCAGATATAGCGGAAATGATACAAATAAAATTTCATAAATATCCCGTTCCCATGCCGGCGATTTACACAGGACCTCTAGATTGACAGCCTAGTGCGATAGCACAGAGCTATAAGACCTGTTTTAACTAGTCATTTACTCTTATGGTAGATGATTTAATCATTTTATATACATGTAATTGGTGTTATATATACGACGTAAGCGTACATAGATCTAACTAGACTTCAAAGAAGATCTTTCTCGGGCCTACATGTATAATTAGACGTGGGACATGTTCGTAGCGTCTGTTCCGCACACTGTGCGGGATGTTCTACTCCGAACAACTTACGAACAAAACGGAACTGTCCTGCACAGTGTGCCGAATGTTCTACTCCAAACACCTTACGAACATAACGGAACAGAAAGTAAAATGTTTAAGACGACCAAAATTGTAGTTGCAGCCGTAATATTGGAGAAAAAATATGCATAACGATATATTTGAATGTGACTGTTTTCCCGCAATGCCCCATAATTGGAAAATAAATTTATTATATTCTATTTTATGACACAAGCGACCATTGTTCTTGCTGTAATCACGTGACTGTTCTAGCTGCACCACCTCTGTGGCGGGCACAGAAAGAACATGTTCCGAACAGTGTTCCGGTTTGTTCGTAAGTGTGTTCCACTGTCCAGAATGTGCGGAACAGCGTTCCGAACAGGCCCTAGGCTTACTAACACATGATTTTATAAAAAACGATTCTACAGCGAAATTAATGTTCTATTAATTGCCTAGCATCGTATCATAATGCGAAAATAAGAATATGCGAACATCAACGAAGATCTATAGACAGCTATCTTGAATATTTAATATGATCGTTTTTTGCGTATGACGTCATATGGCTATAACAGAAATTGTTTTGAGCCGACCCCCAATTAGCGTGACTGGCGTTTAGTACGCATGTCTCGACTGTCGGATAAAAATAAATCGATGATTTCTTGAGTGCTTGTACTTTCGGTTTGAGAAAACTGGTTTAAGTCCAATTTTATTGAAAACACGTACATGTCTTTTAAATTTAATGTGTTTACGGACGTGAACCTATGTTTACGAACGTGAACCTATGTTTACGAGCGTGAACTATAGTTTACGGCGTTATCCTATGATTTCGATTGAAAAAAAACAGCTTAATTTGCATTTACGTTCGAAAAACCTAGTTTATCGATCGATAATCCTAGTTTTTCGACCGTAAACCATGGTTCACGTAATAACTGGACACAAGAAATACATGCCAGGCCCGTGAACTATAGTTCACGCTCGAAAACATGGGTTAACGTTCGTAAACATAGGTTCACGTTCGTAAACATAGGTTCACGCTCGTAAACATAGGTTCACGTCCGTAAACCCATGTTTACGCCCGAAATTCATAGTTTATTTGAAAATCTTAGTTTTACGTTTGATAAACTAGGTTTCTCGATTTAACTGCTGATTTCGGTCGTTATCCTATGTTTACGACCATTAACCAATGTTTACGCTGGTAAACCCTGGTTCACGCTCGTAAACCATAGTTTACGAAATACAACCCATGTTTTCGACCGTAAACATAGGTTTACGAACGTGAACCTATGTTTACGAACGTGAACCTATGTTTACGAGCGTGAACTATGGTTTACGACGTTATCCTATGTTTTCGCTCGAAAATATGGGTTAACATTCGTAAAACCTGGTTTTACGTTCGTAAAACCTAGTTTATCGACCGCAAAACCTAGTTTTACGACCATGAACATGGGTTTACGAAATTATTGGACATTTGGCTTGCCATAGATGTGGGGATCTGAAAACAGAAGGTGTGATTCGATTGGCTGAACTTGTAAACCATAGATACAAGTTCGTAATGCATGGATACGGGAGCGTAAAACATAGTTACGAGCGTAAATCATAGATACGACATTCGTAAACCATAGTTTACGGGCGTGAACGTATGTTTACGGTCGAAAACATGGGTTGTAGTTCGTAAACATAGGTTTACGCTCGTAAACTATGATTCACGTTCGTAAACTATAGTTCACGCTCGTAAACATGGGATAACGGCCGAAATATACATTTTAATCGAGAAACCTAGTTTTTCGACCGTAGACATGGGTTCACGTTCGTAAACTATGGTTTACGCTAGTTATCCTATGTTTTCTATCGAAAAACCTATTTTTTCGAACGTGAACATGGGTTTACGTAATTATTGGACAATGTACTTGCAATAACCATATTTTACGAACAACCAATGTTTACGGGCGTGAACTTGGGTTTACGAGCGTAAACCATAGTTCACGAACGTGAACCTATGTTTACGTTCGATAAACTAAGTTTCTCGGACATAACTATCAATTTCAGTCGTTATCCTATGTTCACGAGTGTGAACCCATGTTTACGCTCGTAAACCCATGTTCACGTTCGTAAACCCATGTTCACGGGCGTAAACCCATGTTTACGGTCGAAAACACAGGTTAATGTTCGTAAACTATGGTTTACACTCGTGAACCGGGGTTTACGAGCGTAAACATAGGATAACGGCCGTAAACATAGGATAACGGTCGAAATTCATAGTTCAATCGAGAAACCTAGTTTATCGAACGTAAACCCATGTTCACGAGCGTGAACTATGGTTTACGACTGTTATCCTATGTTTTCGCTCGAAAATACAGGTTAACATTCGTAAAACCTGGTTTTACGGTCGTAAAACCTAGTTTATCGACCGTAAAACCTAGTTTTACGACCGTGAACATGGGTTTACGCAATTATTGGACATTTGGCTTGCCATACACACTTAGTACTCTGACTGATAAATTACAATTAAAGCTTTCAAATACACTAAATTAAACTAGGCTAGGAAATAAGCCAACAATAATACTTAATACCAATTTAACATTATTACAACTTTTTACTCTAAAAACTGTCACTATGAACCTCAACACAGTGAACTTGAATATTTGAGTGCTGAGTGTAAGTATTGGTTGTAGTTTTGAACACTGGTCTGATCTTGTTGACAATATGCACCTGAATAAGTCAGTATATCATCTTGATACATATTTGTGATGAGTCAACCTTTCAGTTTATATCCTGTATTGCAGGTTTATGATAGACTCCAACCACTGGGTATAACCCCTAGCCACCAGGGCATGCTGGACAACATGACCTCAATATCTAGCAGTTTCAATACCAAGTTGATTGACAATCTAAAACTGGGAAAACGATTCCCCATTGTTGGGGACAATGTTAATTTCCATGTAGGTATTGCTAAGGAGCGAAAAAGTGTAGGAAAAACATGTCACATGCAGCACTGGTTTAGTTTAGTTCAGAACCTAACATTTTAATGTTTGAATAATGATGGTCCGCAATGCGATCTGCGCCAGGTGCCAAGTCAGAGGTTAATCATGGGTGAGACAGACTGGCAGGAAATCACATACAACTTCTCAGTTCTTTCCTCAAGAGTATTGATTGAGTTTTTCCCATGGTTAAAGTCTGCAACATCTGCTGTAAATGAACCTATGGCTGCTGTTCCGGTGGATCTGCAAAAGAAGAATGATGTTATTCCATTACCTGTTATGCATAAAACGAACAAAGTTATACAGAAGTAGTTGATGTACTAGCATCGTAGCAAGATTTGTTTGAAAGCACGTACAGAGCTGCTAAAAAAGTTTTAGAAAAATGTCATGTTGGCGATGATCAACTTACGAGAGAAAGATTTTCAGGTGCCAAACAATTACGAGCAGCAGCTTTGACAGAAACAAAAATGTTAGAGGCTTTAAACGCTGTAAAAATCAAACTCTTTCAACTTCAGATGGCAGTCTTAACGAAGTTTTATCCCCAATAGGTACAAAGGTAACTGCAGTAAGTAGGGATGTGGTTGAAGGCAGTTATGTAGAAGAGCCTAGTCTAGATATGGTCCATAGTTATGGCAACATCATAGTGGAACTAGGATTGGTGTTTCTGCAACTGTGCGATTTTTTGAAGTCACCGAATAAACAACGACTGATCACATGTTCGAAATATTTTATGCTAATCTTAAATGGTTACAACAATAAGTCGAAGTATGCTTTAGAAATACTAAGATTTCTTCGTCAACAGTTTGCACTTTTAAGTGAACAGAAAGCTATTGAAACAGTGTACACTTTGTTAATACAGGCCAAACCATTGGTCCTGCCGATTAACCGATGGAACGCCTTGTGAGGGTAATAAAAACCAACCAACCTTAAGTCAATGCGTTCAAATTTAACTGATCAGTCGTTAGTAAAGAGAAGTAGTGCCTTCTTTGATATGAGCGAAATCACTGCTCAATTGAGAAATATTTTTTGTGTAAAAGATGTATATTGTTATAAGTTGTTCAACTGTCTATTGTATCACAAATAAAATTTAATGTATATGACCAAATTGATGTCTCACTTTCTAATGTGGTAGGTGGTCCTGCATGTATCACTCAATTTACAGGCTTCAGATCCGCCCCCATTCCAAGAGCCACAGATGCAAAGTGACTACTTAAGATCATGTCTTCAAGCTATAATAAATTAATTAATGGTATAATTATACTACATGTACTAGTGTATGATATTGGTCAACACCAAATACTGTGTCTGTACTTTGATCTGTAAAACTGATACACACATTATAATAGTAAGTCACGTCTTTATTTAACGAGGCTGGCACATTCGGTTTCCCGATCTTCCATGTGGGCCTCAACATTTGCAAATAACATAAGAATATACAGTAAAATATACAAAACATATATTCATAAACATCATAGTAATAAAGATCAGATGTGTTCAAGAAAGTAATTTTAGATCATGAATGGTTTTACAGTATCAAACAATGTTCAGTTCTTGACAAAACAATATGCTAACAAACAATATATGAATATATGGAATAGTTAAAAGATAGTAATAAAATATCTACAATATCGTAGTTTATTGCAGGAGTAATTCCCTTTAAATTTTTGAATGACTCTGTTGTTTTTTTAATTGGAGAATAGCCATTTGATGGAGGCAGATTGAAATTTACTTTGACTTTCTGCATTTCGAATTTGTATTGGTATGTCATTCCATGTTTTCGGACCGGAATAAGTAAATGATTTCCTGAAGAATTCCGTTTTAGGTTTTGGTATGATAAGCTTTGCATCTTGTACAGATCTAAGGTTTAAGTTATGTCTATCATTAATTTTCTTGTTTGGAATTTATTTGTCATATACACTGGATAGGTTGGTTCATATATAGATTTATACATAAGAATTGCTTTTTTGTACTTAATACGTTGGTCAAAGGACATCCAATTTAGCTCTTTATATAATTCTTTTGAGGGTGTGTCAAAACTTTTGTCTAGAATTATTCTAGCAGCTCTTTTTTGAAATTTGATGACATCAGAGAGTAACTCAATCGCTGCAGTTTCCCCAAATAGTACAGCAATAATCTAAGTGTGGCAGTATGTATGCATTAAAGAATAGTTTCCTAGAGTGAAGATTAAGATACTGTTTAATTCTAAGAAGCAAGTAAAGTTGTGAATAACATTTTCTGATAGTTGTTTGAACCTGTGTTCTCCATTTAAGATTGTTGTCAACATAGATTCCTAGTAGTTTTTCAGTGTCTGTAAATTCTATTTTTTTGTCTTGTAGGTGCAGTGTAGATGGTGTTGTATTTTCTGATTTGGTACTTTTTGTTGATATATTCATAGCTTTAGATTTTTGAGCATTTAGTACCATTGCATTATGGTTGCACCATGTGCTTACATTTTCAAGATCTGTTTGAAGATTTTTGTTTACCTCTTGTGCTGTATTTCCAGTTGCAGTCAGAGAAGTGTCATCTGCAAACATATCAGCATTTGACATTTTAACATGAAGGTGTAGATCATTTATGTATGTAATGAATAAAAGGGGCCCAAGGACTGAGCCCTGTGGTACTCCTGAGACAACTTCTGCTGGCTCAGACAAAACCCCAGAAATATTGACTTTTTGTGATCTTTCTGACAAATAGAATTTAATCCAAGTTATAGCTTGTGTGGAGAGGTGGTAGTAAGGTAGTTTTTCAAGAAGTATTTTATTGTTAACTAAGTCAAATGCCTTGGATAGATCAAGGAATAGTGTTCCGACTAATTTTCCATTGTTCAATGCATTAATCCAGTTATCAATTACATTTGTGAGTGCTGTTTCACAGGAGTGGTTTGCTCTAAAACCTGATTGTGTTGTAAAAAGATTAGAAAATAATTTGTTTCTAAAAAGAGCTTCATGTTTTTTCGAATATTTTGGAGATAAGTGGGAGTATTGAAATGGGTCTGTAATTATTTTTGTCTGAGTTTGGTCCTTTTTTGTAGATGGGTGTAACCTTTGTTTTAGCTGTGTTGGAAATTTGCCTTGTTTTATACTCAAATTTATTATGTTACATAGTGGTTGGCATATGATATCTGAGGCTGTTTCTAGGAATTTTGCACTTATGCCATCTAAGCAAGTTGCTTTTGTTTCATCAATATTGTTTAGCTATCGTTTTACGTAATCAAATTCAACATAGGGTATTTCAAATTTGCTAGATAGATTTGCAGCATTTAATTGCAGAGATTCTTTTAAAGCAGATTTAATATCTGTTGATAATGCTGTTATATGTTCAGCCTTTTTGAAAACATTTGCAAAAAAAATGTTAAAGGTTTCTGCAGTTAATTTAGGGTCAGTTATTGGTGACCCATTGTCATCATTTATATAATTTGTTTGATGATTTTCTGTTTTGCCAGATAGAGTTTTCAAATTTCTCCATAACTTTTTCGGATGTTTCTTGTTTGAGTTTATTTCTTGATCAAAGAAGTCTGTTTTTGCTTTATGAATTAATGTTTTTACTTGTGATTTCCAGTATTTGAAGTCATTGGTATTATTTTTCTTTTTTTGCATAGTCCCTGTTTTGCATAGCATCAGCTATATCCTCATTGAACCAATCAGCTTGGTTTTTATGTTTTACACGTTTCTGCTTGTACGGAGCATGTGTATCTAAAATTTGTAAAAATAATTTGTTAAACGTATCTAATGCATCATCTGGGTCATTGAACATGTCAATGAGAGACCATGGCTGCTTGGACAGGTCATTTAGAAATTTATCTGTGTTAAAGTTCTTTAGGTACCTATAGTTTATTGTAATATGCATTGGACCTTTTTTAACATTTTTATTTGTTCGCCGTGTGAAAAATATAGGATAATGGTCACTGATAGAGAGTATAGGGATTGCAGTGTATGATATATTTTGTGGTTGGTAACTATAGATGTGGTCAATAATAGATGATGATGTGACTCTTGTAGGTTGTGCTATAAGTTGAGAAAGATTGAATGTGTTAATAATATTTTTCCACTTCGAAATATTTGAGTACGCAGCAGCAAAATTATAGTTGAAATCTCCAAATAGAATTATTTCTTTGTCTTCAGTAAATATTTTATCAAGGATTTGTTCAATTTTATCATTCCATGACGCTAATGATGAGGGTTGTCGGTAAATGTAACCTACTAGAAAAGGCTTCTGCTTATCATCATTATATACACTTACTCACACTCCCAACGCAACACCTACATTTTTCATCATTTCTCAACTATTTATAAATTTGCGATTTGATTAAAATTTGGCATATTAATATATACATGTTTAAGTGTCTATGATTGCTTTATTAGACAATCGATTGATTGTAAGATGAAAATAATTTCAAAAATGACCATCACTGCAAATCAAAAAGTCACAAAAATACACCTTGAAACATATTACCAAGGTGGTAGTATCTAGTATTTCCTTACATGTATTTTATGATATATTGTTTCTTCTGTCCTATCGAGAGCATAGAAATCGTATCAATACCTGGGTAATTGTCCCATTTCCCGAAAAACGGTGTGTTTTTGACGTTTATTCGGGGTTGGTGGTCGTCTCGTTTGTCGCCTGCATAACTCGTCCCCACAAATTCTAAATTATCTGGAAATCCAAATACTTTGATGATAGCGGCAAATGGTGTATGTTGTGATTATGCAGAAATGCTTGATGGATACATGCTATTTGAGCTAGAGCTACGTCATGCAGTATTTTTACATGGTGTCATTTTTGTGAATTTTACGACAGTTTTGCAGTGATACTCATTATTTGGTTTAATGTCTATCTTATGAACTGATTAGCAATTCTAACATAGCACGTGAGATTTGCCTTCTTTGCGTATATTGAGCTTACCATATTTTATTACCGCGATAAAATATAGCTGATTGGTGACGTCACGTTTGACGTCATATACTAGGACAAATGACGTAACGGTGACGGTTATGGCAAACCAAATGTCCAATAATTTCGTAAACCCATATTCACGGGCGTAAAACTAGGTTTTACGGTCGATAAACCAGGTTTTACGAATGTTAACCCATATTTTCGAGCGAAAACATAGAATAACATCGTAAACCATAGTTCACGCTCGTAAACATAGGTTCACGTTCGTAAACCTATGTTTACGGTCGAAAATGACTAATAAAAATAGCTTTACCCATATATCGCATCTATAAATTTAAAACCTGCATCTTGACAAATTATTAATATAGATATTGTAAACAGCCGTGAACTTGCCTGGGGACGAAAAGTCGGCTCTGATTTCATTTTTATTTTATCTCGAATAAAACGCTTAAAAGTTGGTAAAAATATATAAATTTGGTATCAAAACTTCAGAAAAATAGTGTTTTATTTTAATTTCATCATTTTTGGCTCCACTTTTTTATTACTGTGCTGAAATAAACGATTCGGCGGATGCCACGCTGCGACCGGTTTGGTTACGAAAGTGCTGGACTTTTCCCGTCTTTTCTGACGTTGTAACGTCATTGTCCGAAGGCCTAAAATCGCATGACGCGGCTAATTTAGTGTTGGTACCGTAGAACGCTCAACTCTGTTCGGGAGGGGAGATTGACTAGGTCCAAACAATGCCAAAATAGCAAGGAGAAAACAAAAATAGCCCACCATTTTGGTCTTCTGAGAAATATTTCAAGTTTCTTGATTCCCATTTGGGAAATACGATGTTTTGATTGGCTTCGCTCGTAAATCATAGATACTGTCGAAAATCATAGATACAATTCGATAAACCTGGTTTTACGCTCGTAAACATGAATTCACGTCCGTAAACTATGGTTTACGGTCGTTATCTTATGTTTACGAGCGTGTATGGCAAGCCAAATGTCCAGTAATTTCGTAAACCCATGTTCACGGTCGTAAAACTAGGTTTTGCGGTCGATAAACTAGGTTTTACGAACGTAAAACCAGGTTTTACGAATGTTAACCCATATTTTCGAGCGAAAACATAGGATAACGTCGTAAACCATAGTTCACGCTCGTAAACATAGGTTCACGTTCGTAAACATAGGTTCACGTTCGTAAACCTATGTTTACGGTCGAAAACATGGGTTGTATTTCGTAAACTATGGTTTACGAGCGTGAACCAGGGTTTACCAGCGTAAACATTGGTTAATGGTCGTAAACATAGGATAACGACCGAAATCAGCAGTTAAATCGAGAAACCTAGTTTATCAAACGTAAAACTAAGATTTTCAAATAAACTATGAATTTCGGGCGTAAACATGGGTTTACGGACGTGAACCTATGTTTACGAGCGTGAACCTATGTTTACGAACGTGAACCTATGTTTACGAACGTTAACCCATGTTTTCGAGCGTGAACTATAGTTCACGGGCCTGGCATGTATTTCGTGTGTCCAGTTATTACGTGAACCATGGTTTACGGTCGAAAAACTAGGATTAACGATCGATAAACTAGGTTTTTCGAACGTAAATGCAAATTAAGCTGTTTTTTCAATCGAAATCATAGGATAACGCCGTAAACTATAGTTCACACTCGTAAACATAGGTTCACGTTCGTAAACCTATATTTACGGTCGAAAACATGGGTTGCAGTTCGTAAACATAGGTTCACGCTCGTAAACATAAGATAACGACCGTAAACCATAGTTTACGGACGTGAACCCATGTTTACGAGCGTAAAACCAGGTTTATCGAATTGTATTTATGATTTTCGACCAGTATCTATGATTTACGAGCAAAGCCAATCAAAACATCCTATTGCCCAAATGGGAATCAAGAAACTGGAAATATTTCTCAGAAGACTAAAATGGTGGACTATTTAGAAATTGTTAATAAGAAAAATCGCGGTTAAAGCGTAATTTACGTCACAATACATGATCGGACCAGAGGGACAGACCAGGCTGGATGAAACCCCACGGAAGGGAGGGAGACCTTAGATACATATGCGTACAACATATACGAGCATGCTAAGCACTGCATGAGTGCACCTACCTCTAATTTCGTTTAGAAAGTGTGGCTTTTTAATGTGTCCAGTGCATAACACCGATACACAGCTTTCTTGCACATTTAACAAGATAATTTGAAGTTCACATGGTCAGATATAGCGGAAATGATACAAATAAAATTTCATAAATATCCCGTTCCCATGCCGGCGATTTACACAGGACCTCTAGATTGACAGCCTAGTGCGATAGCACAGAGCTATAAGACCTGTTTTAACTAGTCATTAAGTCTTATGGTAGATGATTTAATCATTTTATATACATGTAATTGATGTTATATACACGACGTAAGCGTACGTAGATCTATCTAGACTTCAAAGTAGATCTTTCTCGGGCCTACATGTATAATTAGACTAGGCTTACTAACACATGATTTTATAAAAAACGATTCTACAGCGAAATTAATGTTCTATTAATTGCCTAGCATCGGATTATAATGCGAAAATAAGAATGTGCGAACATCAACGAAGATTTATAGACAGCTATATTGAATATTTAATATGATCGTTTTTTGCGTATGACGTCATATTGCTATAACAGAAATTGTTTTGAGCCGACCCCCAATTAGCGTGACTGGCGTTTAGTGCGCATGTCTCGACTGTCGGATAAAAATAAATCGAGGATTTCTTGAGCGCTTGTACTTTCGGTTTGAGAAAACTGGTTGAAGTCCAATTTTATTGAAAACACGTACATATCTTTTACATTTTGGGTTAGTATTTGTGAATTTACGTTGATTGAATGTGAATTAGCTTGTTGTAAGTAACTATGCTGGTTTTCCGGCCAAAATCGGAATAACTACCTTTAATGGACGATGTGGGGATCTGAAAACAGAAGGTGTGATTCGATTGGCTGAACTCGTAAACCATAGATACAAGTTCGTAATGCATGGATACGGGAGCGTAAAACATAGTTACGAGCGTAAATCATAGATACGACATTCGTAAACCATAGTTTACGGGCGTGAACATATGTTTACGGTCGAAAACATGGGTTGTAGTTCGTAAACATAGGTTTACGCTCGTAAACTATGGTTCACGCTCGTAAACATAGGTTCACATTCGTAAACCTATATTTACGGTCGAAAACATGGGTTGCAGTTCGTAAACATAGGTTCACGCTCGTAAACATAAGATAACGACCGTAAACCATAGTTTACGGACGGTAAACCATAGTTTACGGACGTGAACCCATGTTTACGAGCGTAAAACCTAGTTTTTCGAACGTGAACATGGGTTTACGTAATTATTGGACAATTTACTTGCAATAACCATATTTTACGAGCAACAACCTATGTTTACGGGCGTGAACTTGGGTTAACGAGCGTAAACCATAGTTCACGAACGTGAACCTATGTTTACGTTCGATAAACTAAGTTTCTCGGACATAACTATCAATTTCAGTCGTTATCCTATGTTCACGAGTGTGAACCCATGTTTACGCTCGTAAACCCATGTTCACGTTCGTAAACCCATGTTCACGGGCGTAAACCCATGTTTACGGTCGAAAACACAGGTTAATGTTCGTAAACTGTGGTTTACGAGCGTAAACATAGGATAACGGCCGTAAACATAGGATAACGGTCGAAATTCATAGTTCAATCGAGAAACCTAGTTTATCGAACGTAAACCCATGTTCACGAGCGTGAACTATGGTTTACGACTGTCATCCTATGTTTTCGCTCGAAAATACAGGTTAACATTCGTAAAACCTGGTTTTACGTTCGTGAAACCTAGTTTATCGACCGTAAAACCTAGTTTTACGACCGTGAACATGGGTTTACGCAATTATTGGACATTTGGCTTGCCATAAGCGTGAACCTATGTTTACGAATTGCAACCCATTTTTTCGACCGTAAATATAGGTTTACGAACGTGAACCTATGTTTACGAGCGTGAACTATAGTTTACGGCGTTATCCTATGATTTCGAATGAAAAAACAGCTTAATTTGCATTTACGTTCGAAAAACCTAGTTTGCAATGACCTCAAATTTCGGCCTAATTCAATAAAAACAAAAAACTATTAGATTATTAGTCAATTTGATTAGTTTTCCTTGGAACTTATTATACTTAGCTAAATATAAAAACAATTTGTTTATGGCGTCATTGGTGTAATGGATGGTACGTCCGATTTCTATCTACAAGGTCCTGGTTCAATTCTCCACTCGGGAGATTTTTTTATTTTTTTTAGCTGACCAATCAAATTAAAAATCAAACGACCATGTTTGCTAATTGGATTTCAGATTTTTTCAATTAAATTAAATTATTTCTGTACATGTATAGAATAATTTTCTATATAGAATAATTATTAAAATTTATAATGCCAGTATGGATACCACTTGGAAGTTAAAAACCACCGTAACAAAGTCATGTTCGTGTCAGGGAATCAGATACTACTTTTTCCTCTTATATTTTTCTGTTCGTGTTTAGAGGGGGAACATGGTCAATAATATAAGCTATTATATGTGGCTTCGTTATACAATGAGACCAGTAATATTGAATTATAAGAGCCAGTAGCGGTATGGATTCCCCTTTGAAAGATATTGCTTGTAGGGCCCCTATGTTGCTGTCTGCCCAATGATGATGTAGACATAGTTTTCGATAGGTTGTTCTCTATTTGTAAGAATAAATGCTGCAATATGCCACTACAACTGTATTTTTAATGAACGTATTTCATGCCTACGTTCCGTTCTAATAAAAACTAACAGCACTAGCACGGTGGGGAAACAACGTGACCAAAAGTGGTGCACTGCACGATTTTCGACCGAAAACAGCGTCGATTCAGGTAGGTATTTTCACTCTAGCTTCTTTAATACGCCATTGTTTTTAGTCAGATAGCGCGCATAAACCCCGCGATTGAAAGCGGTTTCATTGGCTTTATGGATCTTGATGCAATTCTATTCCGTTTTTACGTAATCCTTGCCCAACCGATTCCAAATTTGTGAAATGTTTAGATAACGTACACTTTAGTTCGCAATTTATGCATCTAGCACAGCTTCTATGGCGAATATTCTGTCAAATGATGGATTAATTGGAAGCTAGTTAATATTCTAAGCAGTGTGTGAAATATAGGATATGTCTCTTAAGAAACTTTGGAAATATCATCATACGAAGGGTTTGGTAACGTACACTTTGCCATATTTCTGAAGGTAACGTACACGTAAAATGTTTTATTTCTAACAATCGAACTGAATACTTCCATTTAACTTGTCGATTAATAAATAGTTTATAGGTAAGACCGACTGAATACAAACAAATAATCTATATCCACATAAACATGTTCTTTATTCACAAATACATAGTTTTTGAAGTCATATACGAGATACAATAACAACAAATAGGCCTACTCCGAGTAGTACTCGTGGATTTGAGGTTAATGGTCATGCTCGCTGACAAGTACTTCGAGATGTTCAAGAATGATCGCTTGCTTTGAAATGTGGACTGTATAATATAAAGCGGTTAAAATATTTTGTAATATTATAACATGGTGAGATAAACATCACTAGATCTATAGATACATTTTGACCTCTTAGCCGTAACCTTCGAATATTTACTGTATAAAGTATATAGCTAAAAGTGCAATCACGACTCAATACTCGTCTTCGATCTATAAACATCAATACTTACTAGTAGATACTCGTATATCAATAGTTTGGCGACGATAACACTACAGTAACCTGTGTTTACAAATACAAATGAAAAATGTATTGTGGTTTATGGTCATTTTCGTTTGAAAACAAAGGATTTTGTTATCATCGGACTATATAGATCTAAATCGAGTTTTGCGTCATGACTGAACTTTTATATAGTGTATATCCAAAGGTTACTATACAGAGAGGCCAGATTCTATAGATCTATACCTCTCTCCGAGCTATAGTCCGTCTATGATAACATAAAGTTTAGTAGGCTTGTTAACAAATATAATTTGGCAATCAAATACAATTCCGGCTTCGAATTTCGTTTGGTCTTTGAACAAAAATCAAGAAGATGCTTGTCATTTCCCGTAGATGATAGTTTCTCTAATACCGACGGTACTTATTGGCACATCTCCTTGATTCGACTTAGGAGATCTTCCCTGGATTTGTCTCCATTTAATGAGCTGTCTTGTACATTATAACTTAACTCGGTTAAGTCATGCTGTCTGTCCACATCACTGATACTATCTGTAAGTTCGTTAAACTCATTAACAGCGTCTTCAGACAAGTCCAAGTCAGTTTGAATAAAAAGTGACTTTTTAGCTCGCTTTGGGCATGGTGATTTAGAGGGTGTTTTCAAGCTACTGGTTTGTTTTTTTGGATGATGAAAATTTTCGCACGATTGGGCGCTTTAGCCCTTTTGGAGATTTTATAGATACTTTCTTCTAAATTATTTTGTCCAAAGTTTTAGGCCAGGATGGAAGCAGGTCTGTATTGAGTATGTAAGATCTTTTCTTTCGCCTCTTCAATGATAAACAGTATTTGGGACGACCCATTGTCTGCAAATAGAAAAAGAACAAGCGCTGAATGTGATGAATTTTCCCAGATATTTCAGTTAAGTTACTTCAGAGTCTTGTGAAGTGTCAATGGTGACAGAGCAATAGTGCAGACAAATAAAAGCATATTAATACAATTACTAATTTATTTGAAAACCTGGGCACCAATATGCACATTTAAGCTTGACACTATTTAAAGAGTATTGTGAACGTTTGTTGCAATTAGCCCAGTGGATGGACAGATAGAAAACAAGATCATGAACAATCTGACAGGGAAAGCAACACTTAACCGAAAAAGACACAGATGTATCCCTTTATATCAAAGCCATTGGTATTATAAAACAGTTGTTAGAGATCTTATTCTTTTGTTTACATTATATATGTAACTGATGTGGTTGGTGGCTGTTCGGTAATGTTTTAAACAAGATAATATGTTGGTCAACAAGTTGCCATTCTTCATCTCAGACTATCAACGCAGGACAATACTATTTGAATCTATCGACATCGAAAGCATCCTATATAGTGAGTTTAATAAACCCATTACACAATCAAAGCACTGAGAGTACAACTGGCAGGCGATCTGGTTGCTGCTACTAAAGCTTAAACCGACTTTACTGTACACGTTTAATGTTCGGTTTCTTACTGCCGATCTTGTCTTGAATGTCAAAATAGGCATATGTGACTATATAGGCATGGTGGGTATCTAAATAATTGTTAAAAGGTGCATATTAATTTATATGTAATACGTGTATTCAATGCGTATATCAAAAGTGGCTTTAAAATAATACTACGCGCCTATTTATCAGATTCTACAGTACCGTCTTGTAATCACTTCCCTCACAGCGTGAGACAGTCTATAGAAAGCGGCTAGCTAGTACAGCGACACCATATGATTGCATAACAGTACTTTGCAGACCGTATACGATTCATTGATAAACCATCACTTGACCGTAGTCTGAAGTTTCTAAAAAAACCTTTACAGCCGGGGCATTTGATGAACACGTCATTTTCGTATTATGAAACAAGTTCGGTATCGGCCGGTGTAGTGATTTATTTTGCAAAAATATCGATTTAACGAACAGTTTCACAATAATTTTTGATCTTAGAATATACAAATGTTGCTGATTGGCTTAAATCAGTTACAAAATTTGTAGAAACATATGTAGCAGTATTGGGAATGTTGACAGTTTCTGGAACTACTTGAATGCGGATTCACATAGCAGCCTAAAGGCGGTTAATTTTGTATTAAGAAATGGGCAATGGTAGTAATGAGAGGCTTAAACCGTAATATACACGAGTAATAAATATGCAAATGAGGCACATACAAGGGCGAGTCACTTTAGTTATGTATTCATACACATTGTCAAAAATGTAAAAGAATAATTTTTTAGAAAAGAATACATTTTACATCAAATTACGAGCCCTCTTGGGCATATATAAGCACACAATAACAGATGTACACGAACATTAGATATATAACCGTAATTAAACATGACGGTGGGTCCGTCAACCGTGGGTACGAATAAGATCGGGACGAAATTTACTTACGGAACCTCTGACAACTACACACACACGACATCAGATGTTGATTTCATTGTATAAATGCGTTAATTTTCAGTATTAAAGACGAGTTTCCTTGCTTACTAAGTACTTGTATCGTGTAATCAGTTATTTAAATCAGACGAATAAAATTACACGGAAAACCTAGTTACTTACCCTGTCCCTTAGTTGTTACTAAAACCTAGAACGGAACACGGAACGGAACAGAGTACGTTGTCGCTGCGGTCCTAGATTTGTTTATTTATTTTGTAAAGCGTAATTTTACATCTGCAAAATTTTAGATATCCTAAAATTATTGTTTTCAAAAGCAGAAAAATTAACATATTGGAGTATATATTGTTGCACTATTTTCTTAGCCCATTCAAGGAACCGCTTTACTCCTATGGAGTTTACTTGCTAAAGGGGAAATGTGTGCATTCTCGACAATCTTTACTGCTTATTTAGTTTGTATGATAAAAAGAATCTTACACTCGTGTCATTCCTTATTGAATTTATTAAACTCGACAGAGCCTCGCATTTTACCATTTTATTGAACTCGTCTAATAATTTGAATATGGAAAGACACTCATGTAAGATCCTCTAGGCCTATATACTAAATGCTTGCTGCCCTACATGCCAGAGGGCATAACGGGCAGTAAGTAAGTACAATCAGTGCTGGTATAGAGAGTAAACATTATTGACACAGACGTCAACGACAGTATTTTACTGTATTTACCCCAATATATTTCGATTATAAAAAAGAATTTGTAAGTGCACGTTACCTTCTGAAAGATCGCGTGTACGTTACCTTCAGAAATACGGCAAAGTGTACGTTACCAAACCCTTCGTATGATGATATTTCCAAAGATTCTTTAGAGACATATTTTATATTTCACACACTGCTTAGAATATTAACTAGCTTCCATTTAATCCATCATTTGACAGAATATTTGCCATAGAAGCTGTACGAGATGCATAATTTGCGAACGGAAGTGGCCGTTATCTAAACATTTCACAAATTTGGAATCGGTTGGGCAAGGATTACGTAAAAACGGAGTAGAATTGCATCAATATCCATAAAGCCAATGAAACCGCTTTCAATCGCGGGGTTTATGCGCGCTATCTGACTAAAAACAATGGCGTATCAAAGAAGTTAGAGTGAAAAAACCTACCTGAATCGACGCTGTTTTCGGTCGAAAATCGTGCACTGCACCACTTTTGGTCACGTGGTTTCCCCACCGTGACTAGGTACAGGGGTTTGGGACAAAAATCATGGAGTTATGCAAAAATATTTGTGACACTGTTGGCTACGGTAATTTTCCTTTAATAGAATAATATATCTACTCAGTCACGGTTGGGTTTATGAATATAAAATATACATTTTTTATACTCTCGTAACTTGTGCAGAATCCGATTAAACATTACCATTGCACTGGATATCATGACAGGAATCGCAGATTTTTTTCAGGTGAAAGCTATGCTAAGTACAGCTATACATATAGCAACTGCTTTCTTTAGATGATCAATTAAGCTTTGACTTTTCCAAGTAATTGTCATGCATGTTTATACGGCATATGAATGGCTTATCAGTGGAACAGACTATCAGCAAATTTAGGCCTTTGATTAGGCCGACTTAATTACCGGTAATATAATGATGAATTATGTAAAGCACATTCATATACTAGTAGTGACTTTTTCATGTGACTATCTATAGTCTATGGACCCACGTACTAAGATGCTTACCATAGTGATACAGCCATACGGGCTCAGGTACATCCTCTTCCAGTACTGATAATACATGATCGGACCAGAGGGACAGACCAGGCTGGATGAAACCCCACGGAAGGGAGGGAGACCTTAGATACATATGACTTGCGTACAACATGTACAAGCATGCTAAGCACTGCATGAGTGCACCTACCTCTAATTTCGTTTAGAAAGTGTGGCTTTTTAATGTGTCCAGTGTTAACACCGATACACAGCTTCCTTGCACATTTAACCAGATAATTTGCAGTTCACATGGTCAGATATAGCGGAAATGATACAAATAAAATTTCATAAATATCCCGTTCCCATGCCGGCGATTTACACAGGACCTCTAGATTGACAGCCTAGTGCGATAGCACAGAGCTATAAGACCTGTTTTAACTAGTCATTTACTCTTATGGTAGATGATTTAATCATTTTATATACATGTAATTGATGTTATATACACGACGTAAGCGTAAGTAGATCTATCTAGACTTCAAAGTAGATCTTTCTCGGGCCTACATGTATAATTAGACTAGGCTTACTAACACATGATTTTATAAAGGCAGTGGCTAGCCGTCCGGCGCCGGACGACTAGACAGCGAAATTAGTCGTCCGGCATTAGAAATAGAAGTAGCAATGGAACATAGAAAGTTTCAATTACAGTATTATGAGGATGGGGATAGTATACGACTTCACTTCATACTGAAAAAATGAAATTGCTGTGTTAGGTAATTGACAGTTTGGAATGTCACTGGTTATAATAGCGTGAAAACAATGTTACCGTTTATGAATCGTATCATGGTAGGTCCTATTCTAAACTCCATGATTGTATATTGTATTTAAAATTTACAAAAAAATACAATTGTAATTGTATTGTTTTGTATATATGTGCTATTAAAACTGCGAATGAAAAGTAATTAATTGCCATATATCTTTGTTTGTGTTACTTCGGCAAATTAACGTGCGTACTTTGTTTGTTTTCCAATATGGCGGACATTATACGGAGATACACGGCCGGTCACAAAATGGATGCAGATAAATGCACTAACTTGTCTTGCTTAATTCGTAGTTTATTACAAGGTAGAAACATATGTGATACCTATCACAAGAAAATAACTGAAATTATGGATGCCTAATGCATGGAAATAGAATGACAGTTACCTAGCCAATGCATGTATCGTTTGCTAGTCGTCCGATGACGGACGACTAATTTCGCTGTCTAGTCGTTCGGTGCCGGACGGCTAGCCACTGCCTTTTATAATAAAACGATTCTACAGCAATTAATGTTCTATTAATTAATTGCCTAGCATCGTATCATAATGCGAAAATAAGAATGTGCGAACATCAACGAAGATCTATAGACAGCTATCTTGAATATTTAATATGATTGTTTTTTTGCGTATGACGTCATATTGCTATAACAGAAATTGTTTTGAGCCGACCCCCAATTAGCGTGACTGGCGTTTAGTGCGCATGTCTCGACTGTCGGATAAAAATAAATCGAGGATTTCTTGAGCGCTTGTACTTTCGGTTTGAGAAAACTGGTTTAAGTCCAATTTTATTGAAAACACGTACATATCTTTTACATTTTGGGTTAGTATTTGTGAATTTACGTTGATTGAATGTGAATTAGCTTGTTGTTAGTAACTATGCTGGTTTTCCGGCCAACCTTTAATGGACGATGTGGGGGGTGTGACTCGTTAACCATAGATACAAGTTCGTAATGCATAGTTACAAGAGCGTAAAACATAGTTACGAGCGTAAATCATAGATACGACATTCGTAGGCGTGAACATATGTTTACGGTCGAAAACATGGGTTATAGTTCGTAAACATAGGTTTACGCTCGTAAACTATGGTTCACGTTCGTAAACTATAGTTCACGCTCGTAAACATGGGATAACGGCCGAAATATATATTTTTATCGAGAAACATAGTTTTTCGACCGTAAACATGTGTTCACGTTCGTAAACTATGGTTTACGCTAGTTATCCTGTTTTCTTTCGAAAAACCTAGTTTTTCGAACGTGAACATGGGTTTACGTAATTATTGAACAATTTACTTGCAATAACCATATTTTACGAACAACAACTTATGTTTACGGGCGTGAACTTGGGTTTACGAGCGTAAACCATAGTTCACGAACGTGAACCTATGTTTACGTTCGATAAACTAAGTTTCTCGGACATAACTATCAATTTCAGTCGTTATTCTATGTTCACGAGTGTGAACCCATGTTTACGCTCGTAAACCCATGTTCACGTTCGTAAACCCATGTTCACGGGCGTAAACCCATGTTTACGGTCCAAAACACAGGTTAATGTTCGTAAACTATGGTTTACGCTCGTGAACCGGGTTTCACGAGCGTAAACATAGGATAACGGCCGTAAACATAGGATAACGGTCGAAATTCATAGTTCAATCGAGAAACCTAGTTTATCGAACGTAAACCCATGTTCACGAGCGTGAACTATGGTTTACGACTGCTATCCTATGTTTTCGCTCGAAAATACAGGTTAACATTCGTAAAACCTGGTTTTACGTTCGTAAAACCTAGTTTTACGACCGTGAACATGAGTTTACGCAATTATTGGACATTTGGCTTGCCATAACCAGTGGCTTTCTATTATATGAATACTTGGTTAGGTAGGAAAATTACGTCATTTTAGCTTGATCTGTGAGGCAGCACCTTTAATACGTCCATATACTTTATGTTTGCACTGTTATGTGTCCCAGAGGACTTAATGCGACTATTGAGGCTTGTTACTTTTCAATATAGTTTTACATTTGATACACTACATGTACGTAAGGCTGGCAAGGCACTAATTAAACATAAATGAGTTTTCTTCTATAAATAATTGAATTTGATCCTGTAACAAACGTGACCTACTGTTGATTGGTTCCTCTTAACTACACAGGTTATGGGACGGTAAGTTGGACATGTCATTTTATCAATGCGTGTCAAATGTAACACACGATTTTTTCCGAAATTTAGCAGCAACTTACATAACATTTTAATGTTTGCTAACAATTTTCTTAATCGGTTTTGTTTAATGGAGATAGATATTGATGCATTGACCTTTATCATCATAATTTGAGTAGTATATATATATATGTTCCAGTTGCACCAAGGCCCATAACGTACTTTGTGGAGTAGTATATATGTTCCAGTTGCACCAAGGCCCATAACGTACTTTGTGGAGTAGTATATATGTTCCAGTTGCACCAAGGCCCATAGCGTACTTAGTGGAGTAGTATATATGTTCCAGTTGCACCAAGGCCCATAGCGTACTTTGTGGAGTAGTATATATTCCAGTTGCACCAAGGCCCATAGCGTACTTTGTGGAGTAGTATATATGTTCCAGTTGCACCAAGGCCCATAGCGTACTTTGTGGAGTAGTATATATGTTCCAGTTGCACCAAGGCCCATAGCGTACTTGTGGAGTAGTATATATGTTCCAGTTGCACCAAGGCCCATAGCGTACTTGTGGAGTAGTATATATGTTCCAGTTGCACCAATGCCCATAACGTACTTTGTGGAGTAGTATATAATGTTCCAGTTGCACCAAGGTCCATAGCATACTTTGTGATACTCAGAAATAGCTTTATACATGTACATGTAAAACGTAAATTGTCCAAACTTTGGATTGAAACTTAATTTACTGGATTGTATTTTAAACATTCATTAATACATTTGATAGCAAGACACGGTGTGCATTGGACTACATCGTGCACATTATTTTCCCCAAACGGTTACGTTTTTTTGGCTTCGTAGATCACGTATGAAACGACGGGACGTCATCAATCAGCAGTGCTTTAAATAACGTTAATTGAAGTTTACCTTCGTGTACGCTATGCTTTATGTGCATATACAAACTGATATTGAAAAACGCTGCTCATTGTGTTGAATAGAATTGCCGCTTTAAAATACAAATGTACTACTTCATTCAAGTTGAAGTTTGGAAATAGCTTAACGTTATTATTATTTACAATTATGTTACCTATATTTGAAAACAAAATAATTATATAGGCTAAAACCTACTGCAGATCAACCGACTATCATTCATTGTGTCTGATTCTCGGAAACATTTATACAAATATTTAAATAATCAGATTTTTATCGTCATCGCAAGTATAGTACTATTCAGTTTGTATCCGTCACCGTGCGAGATATACATGTATACACCCAAGGGTACTTAATGTCGAATATCGCATAAACCATTTATTTTATTTAAAAACAAACTTCACGTGCTTGTTAATTAATCTTTCCTACGTATAATTCAATTTAGTTTATCATAAAATGTTATCTCGTTTTTGTCTAGGAATACTGCATGCAAATTCACCCTTGACAAAAATGTGGGATTTTCAATACAGGCTATGCGTGGCATTACTCTTCCTGTGTTCCTTTGTAAGACCGTGTAGGCACACACATTCGTCGAATACATTAATTGATCATTTTCTATCTTTGTATAAAGCATCTGCAACATTTCATAATAATAGTTTATTCTAACGAACTCACCAACCTACTTAAGTTCAACTGTTAAAATTCAACATGTTCAAAGGATAAGATTACATTTTGAATTTTCCAATTTTAATATATAATAGTAAAACTTAACACTTTGTGATTTTGAATGTCTGTCTAAATGTGTGGACGTTCTTTTGTTATTGACTTTGCTCGTGCATTTTTTTTAATTTGACAAGTGATTGTGAATTGGGATATGTGTAAATATTATTGTGAATATCTTAAGAGTGACAGGAGGTTTGTTGAAGGACTTCGTAGACGAATGTGATCTCGCATATTAGGATTAATTGAGCCAATAATCGGTACTGAAAATCCCACAATTTTGGCTGTGGTGATTGTGCTTGCAGTATCCCCAGTTAATAACGATATATTATAGTGTCACAAACTAAATTGAATTACAGGCAGAAAAGAGCAATAAATACGCACGTAAAATTGGTTTTTCAATAAAATAAATAATTTAAGCGATATTTGGATTTGAGTCAGATGAGGCGTTTTTGAAGTCCTTGAGTGTATAGTTGTTTGTGATGACATTTTTGTCGGGTGGATAACGCTCTCCACTACGGCTCAAGAGGTCCCTAGGTCGATCGCATGTAGCGGTGCTGTACACCGGGCATGTTAAATAACAAATGCGTCTATTGGGAAAGAGCCAGGGTAGCCGCGGCAAGCACATAACTGTCCCAAAGTCGGAGGACATTCGCCAATGTGTTAAGGAGAAAACCGAATGACTAAGCAATTACGACTACCTCAGCCGAGCACAAACAAACAAAAAACAAACGCGTGTGGTGTTGCTTTTACTACCATTCTAAAATAAACAAGTTGTTTATATAAATAACACATACAAAAACTGAACACTGACCTATAGGAAAATTATTAATTAAATATCTAGGATTAAAACACTAACTAACAACTTATCCACGTAGTAAGGTTCCTTTAAATAAAAACTTATTATACTTGGCATGGTTTCTATAATTTCTATATTTGTTTCATGCTAAGCTACAGCCCACTGGTCGGTATGTCAAGAAACTTGCATTAAGTAATATTTGTAAGTGCCTAATTTATTTAACCGCGTCTCAGTGCATTTCTATGTAATGGATTAAGAGTTAAATGGTATTGGTTTAATGCATTGTTAGGGCGAAATCGTTTTATCAACGTGTTTTACTGTACTTGACTTATTACTAAGCCTGACACTTTCAGCAGAACATTACTACACACTCATACCTTAATGTCTTCCACATTTGAATTGGATTTATTTAAACTTCTAGCAGGGAACTAAATTTAAGATAAAACTTGGACTACTTGACGATTGCTTTTATTGGTTGTCATTTGTGTTTGTCTAGTAATAGCAGGATGTATTGGGAATAAATTAGACATGTGATAAAATAATAAAAATCACTGATTGTCTGTTTATTAATACAATGCATTTTATGAATTTAAAAACTATGCATGTATATATTTAAGATAGTAGTATGCAAAGTGCTACGCAAAAACAATCACAGCAAACTACTATATATAGGATATCGAAGTGTTTTGGATATTTCACGACAAGGTTTGTTACTAGTATTTCATTTATCTACTTTAAAATCATTATTTTTCGTGGGCGTTATATTTTCGTTGATTTCGCGAAAGAACTACACCACGAAATCTCCTCACGATTAATCTACCACCGAAGTAAGGAACAAGGGTTTCCTCTACAACCTTTTGCAGTCCACGAAATTATAACACCACGAAATTACACATGAAAATAATTATAATTTCTTTATTTGCAGGAAGTAACTCATTAAGATGAGATATTAATAAAATTATACCTGAAAATACAAACAAATACTACAACGGACTTCCTTTTTGCAACGAGGCCTTCTTTAAAATGAATGATTTTACTGTATTCTATATAGCTTATTTGAGGTACAATTTATTCTGTATATACAATGCGTAGTTAGTATGTATATGTATTAAGTCGGACTTAATCAAATATGGAGGATGTTAAATTTTCTGCTGACATTATATCTGCGGACTCGTATTTCATCGTAAACAAATTAAGAATTGCAAGCAATACAGAAGTCCCCTACCTGTTTGAAGCCATTTTCAATGTTTCTGTCGCCATAGCAACCACAACCCCTAACCACATACCAAGTTTCATAAACCTAACTTGGAAACTGTTTGAGTTATGTCAGGATCCAGATTTTTTGACGGACGGAGGGCAAACCTATAGTCCCCTCCGGTCAAAAACCGGTAGGGGACTAATAAAGCAGAAATATTGTCACCGCTGAAAAGAACACGTATACGGTATATAGTATAGCATGGGTTTGAATAATCTATAATTCGCATTTTGGAAAACAAATTCAGTTGCGTAATGTTCTTTAAACAAGAGGGCCCAAAGGGCCCTAGGTCGCTCACCTGTCGTACTAGTGCATGCACATTTTCTGAATAAAATTTAAGGAAATTCAGCCTCTATTGCAAGTTTTTTAATGATTTGACCATGTGACCTTGTTTTTGACCCCAGATGACCCAAAATCGAATTTGGCCTAGATTTTGTTGACAGGATCATTGTGACAAAGTTTCATAAAGATTACGTTGAAATTGTAACCTCTGGTAACTACACAAGGTTTTTCTACGATTTGACCTATAATTTAAACAAAATATGTTGGGAACAATATTTTCCTCCATATAACTGTCATAAAGACAAAACAATACCTAAATACTTAAAAAAATAAAAATAAAAATATTATGGTTCCAGTGGGGTTTGAACCCACGACCCTCAGGAAAATGTCTACGCTCCCTACAGCGCTTTGATTTCCACTTAACCGTTACAATTCACACCCTGCTTAAAATACTAGAATATTTTGATATTTGACCTTTACAAAACTGCTGTGAACCCTGATACACATTTTCATTGGTTATAGAGAGTAGAGAGTTATAGCAGAGAGTTTAGTGACCATGAAGACTACATGTTGAAAGGTTTAAAACAAGGTTTTTCTATAATTTGACCTAGTGAGCTAGTTTTTGACCTCAGATGACCCAATATCGAACTTGACCTAGATTTTGTTGAGATGATCATTAGACCAAGTTTCATAAAGATTAGGCCAAAATTGTGACCTCTAGAGAGGACACAACCCAATTGTTGACGGACGGACGGACGGCGGACGAAGTGTGATCACAATAGCTCACTCTGTCACTTTGTGACAGGTGAGCTAAAAAGTGCGATATTTGCTTCATTGTGTACATGTACATACTCACGAATAAGCACATGTACATAACTTATTTACATTATATATGTACAACTATAAATACGTAATGCAGTGTATATGAAATAATGGTAGCTTAGAGCCTGGTGTCGGGTAGACCCTTCAGTCATTAAGTGGTCCTAATATTTTATTCATGTATATATATTCGCTTACGAACAAATCTACTTTCTAACATGGAACTTGATAATTATGTTTGACGTCGAAATTCAGATACATCATAGTAAGTTGGGCGGGGTACAGCCACAGGTGGGCGGGGTACAGCCACAGGTGGGCTTGTTTTTATTCTAATTTATTTTAGATAAATTATGTAAACAAATGTTTACTAAGTTATATCAAGCACTCTCAAGTTCTCAACACATCTTTCCTGTCAGTATTCATCGCCACGAGGGTATAAGAAAAGAGAAAAATTAAAACACGGATCACGGAAAGCCGCGAGCACTCAAAAGAATCACCAGTGTACGAAATACATAAAAAAGAACACAAGCACAAACCACAAGGACAACTGCAAAAATAAACAAGAAAACAAATGAAACAGTTACAACACATGGCAACCTACTCCGACAGCATGCCGCCTCAGTCAATCAAACATAATCGGAGTTAGAGCCAGCAGACAACAACGAATTACAAGCACAACACGCAAATCAACACACAACAGAAACAGTAGTAAATACTTTTTGGAAAGACATGAAGCAAACTAAGTTGCAAAAGTAAACTTCCCCACATTCAATACTTCAAGCGTCAAGTACTATTTCTGTTAATCTTGTTCCAGACATGTAAGAGTATTAATCACGTAGTGTAAGGGGCAGGTAATCCAGACTACATTTTTTCTTTTGTCGTGATTAAGGTCCCGTACGGTAGTGCAGCTATGACTTCACTGAATACAATTGTGGAAGCTCGACCATTTCCGGTTTTCTCCAGTACATATACTGCAATGAATGAAGGCTGAGGTTATCAGAATGCGCTGAATAATCAAATATAATCAGATTACTAGTATAATCAAGTTAAAATGACTTAATATTTTCTATTGTTTACACCTAATGTTGGCTTTTTACTTTTGTGCCTAGGAAATTCATTACAAACATGGTCAAATATTAAGAAGCTTAATGATATAAGTTCATATAACACGTCTCTTTCCAACTCAATACCGATTAACTTTTGGTCTAACGATCATTTAATAATCACCCTACTTTTGGACAATCTGCTCATTCAGTTTTTACATTGAATAATTATGCAAGTTTGCTAGGTCAATGTAACTTTGAACGTCTCTATAAATATCAACTTTATATCATTTGCAATTATTTTTTATGTGAAGGACGCTTTTAAGGGTGTCCACTGGCGACAATTATAGTGAAAATCAAAATACATTTGAGCCAGTCTCCAGGAAAACCTGATATATTGACATTATGTAATTACTACATGTAACAAGGTTTTAAAAAGCTTTGAAATAAGAAAAATGACATATCTATAGATTCAATTTTAAGTAATTTATCCATATATAACTATATCTTAACTTTAAAATTTCTTACTAATTATGTCGAAATCGCTTACTTCGTTGCTATGGTGACCAATTTAAGAAAAGTACTCTGATTGAGAAAAACGAGGAGTTAGTTGCTTAAAACAGTAGTAGCCTTTCTCTAAATGTGAACATTTACAATTTGGATGTATCTTTTAAAACTTAAAACTTCATTCTAAAATGTGATACCATTTT
Organism: Spisula solida; assembly: GCA_947247005.1. Taxonomy (NCBI): domain Eukaryota; kingdom Metazoa; phylum Mollusca; class Bivalvia; order Venerida; family Mactridae; genus Spisula; species Spisula solida. The sequence continues at coordinate 5,028,004 of OX365958.1, read as the reverse complement.
GAATAGTTTATGTCAAGAATTGATCAAATGCTGTATTTATAAAGTACGTGTTACAGCAACGTCGAATAACGTTTAAATGACGTTCGCGACAGTCACGCAAAAAGGCTCTGAATAGGGCCTCTACAAAACAGCTGTAACTTCCTTAAAAATCAAGATAATAACAAAATTTCTTTTGCATTTTGCTTCATTAAGATTACTCTATTAGATGATAAAAAATCTCAAAATAAATTGTTTGTCAAAATAGCAGGTTTTCCTGGAGACTGGCTCATTTGTTTTATTCCAACTAGCCACCAGTATGTGCAAAAAGGGACTAGTGCAGTTCATTTTCTCGTTCGGTGATGTGTTGGGCATTGTGTCTAGTATGTTTTCATGTTTTCTGTGTTCGGCAGGTTAAGTTGAGTGCTGCCTTCCCTGTACGACTTGGTGTTATCTTTTTGAGTAGAAAAAACATAGGTTAGCGATTTTTTTGTAATATCCTATTCAAATAACACATTTAAAAAACGATCATTTTTTGTACCAGAAACTATTTAAAAGGGGTATAAACAGAATACATGCAATACAAATTGAAAAAAAGAACCATAGGTCACTGTGCTTATTTAGACATGATTTGTTCTTCAAATTTGAATCTTCAAAAGGACAGATAGCTATAGATAAACCACAATCATTCGGGCGTAACTGTACTTTTAGTAATGAAATGATCCAGGTAAAAGGGGTGTATTTTGATCTATCAGAATATACACAATTATTATAGATGGTTAAGCTACTGCTTATGGATCTAAATACGATGTTTTTGTTTTGGTTCGTATCCCACCAAATTTTGAGAAAAAAAGAAAAGTAAAACATGTGAGTGCATGTCTATCACACATTTCTAAATATATATTTTTCTATTTCCTTTTTAATTTAATACACTTCATACATTCTCACGTAAAGATTGTTGTACAGCGCTACTAACTCTTTGAGTTAAAATTTGTTACTTTGCTGTTTATACAGAGAATTCTTAGAATGATAATTCCAGCGAAACTAATGATGAACATAATTTGTAATTCGACCCGGATCAATGTTAAGATGAGCAATATAAGTACAACATCTAGGGCGGATTAAAATTAATATAAATAAAACTAAGCAAATTATATTCAAAATAAAACGCATAATAGTGTATATTATCATTCATAATGTAATAAAACATATTGCGATAAAATAATTATTGAAAAAAGCGTATGTCAGCGGACTCGAACCCACAGCTGTCATTTAGAAATTAACGTGAGTTTTTTAATCTATAGCCATATATATCAGAATATAATCAACCTTAGCAAATGAAGGGTCATATTTCCAAGGTCATTGTACATCAATATTGAACAAGCCATTTCGGTGACCTGTGATTGTGTTTGCATAATTCAGTTGCTACATGATAGTGTGTCCACTATACAATTCTGCATATATTATACATACGAGACTAGCTACAAGAGTCACCCCCTTCTGAAACTTGGGTCACACATCCAATCCGATCACCGTTCGATGATCCATGTCATCAGTCTGTCTACCTACGCTTTGGCTAATCGGGCCGGAGTCTGAACGAATATCGACCGTTCATCTGGACAATGTGGAATGTCGGAGAAGTTCGCTTTACATACTCAACGCTTCTCGTCGGCCGGCGTCGGACCGGCGGGTGCACGATGCAATATACATCTGGTTCGCAACGGATACTCAGGTTAACTTTGAGTTAAGTTTTTAAAAATCCAGGTTAAAGATACCCATGTTTGGTCATTATGTAACGCTCAGATTTTATATAGACAAAGAAGGAACAATCACTAGGAAAGTGGTATAAACTATTGATTAAGGTACAGTCTGTACATGTACATGAAACTAATATAGCCTAATAAGTGTGCGTGCAGACATTGGACGTTTTCTTTATGTAATAATTTAAATATTAAATGTATATATACATATATTATGTAATAATTTAAATATTACATTGCTCTGAACGTGTATACATGTGAACAGCATGGTCCACAATGACACACGTAAATTAAATGCCCTTTCGACCGCCTATTGGTAGTGTCCTTTTCCGCTTAAACGTCCGCTTCGAGGGCGGGGTCTCGGGTTCGATCCCTGGCTGCGTCACACAAAAGACGAAATTAAAATGGTAATTCCCTTGCCAGACACTGGCCTCTCTTCTCTTATAACCTAGCTGCGGTGGATAACATCAGGAATGAGGTGTCGAGAATGATAAAGATAAGTTTGAAAAACTTGTTTCACAATCGACCTGAAGTAAATTACATGCAATATAAAACGTAAATTAAAAATAAACATACAAATATTGATGCAGATTTCTATGAAACTATTCTTACGGTCAATTTAAGAAATAAACTCGATACGAAAACTACTGCTAATTATCTCAACAATTCTATTGAAATTCATTAGAGCCGATAAACAGTGACATATATGGCCAACAGTGTGGAATAACCTATCGATCTAATTCTCAATGCAAATTAAACTGATATTACAATGTATCAATTTAGGCTACAATAACGTATGTCTGAATTTGTTAAATAAGGGTGATCCGTCTATTAACCCGTATTTAAATTCCGTGTGATATTGGCGTGATTAGGACCATAAAACACTACCACGTGACTCCAAATGTCACATGACCCTGGCATGTAACAAAAAGGCAACTGGTTTGTGACAATTATCGTAAATTGCAATCGCACATTACAATTGTTTTAACCGTAGGAAAATATTTATATAGTCAATGTACTATGTCAAGACGAATACAGCGTGGGAGATATAGGATAAATCCGCAGCTTGAATTATGAATTTTTACAACCATGAACAATTTGAATTATGTATACAGGCACGGAGCTGCAATGTTATGCAAGGCATCGGATGTTTTAGACTTGGTCTTTCGACGGTTTAGTTTCATTTGATCGTTCTTTTATTTCCGGATCTCCTTATACATATAATGTCCTATTTGTTATGGATCATCCCTCATACATATTATATCCTATTATTTTTGGATCACCCTCATACATATAAATATCTGATGATTCCGTACATGTCAGCTTGACAAATGTCCAACAATCAATTATTCCTACATTAATTGGGCCTACTTTTCACTGTGAGTGGTGTTATCATGGTCAAATATAGAACTCGACTTCAATCAATTAATCAATCATAGTAATACAATACATCTATCAGTGTAGCAATACCACGTTACCTTTACATCACCAAAGGCTACATATTTTGAGAGCTCCGGGTTAGAGGGGTTCCGATAACAGTAGAACCCGGAACGACAATCCCTCTCCTAGCTTTAGCTGCATCGGAAATAGACGTTTCTGACCGACCCGGCATTTATGCATTGCAAATTTGCAATTAGTCCATGTCCCAGCTCTTGAAAATTGAAGGTCTATTACCAAAGAGGTGAACAGATCCAGCAATGATTTTCGGCTAGCTTGATATCTCAGCAGTCTGAAAACGGTTGATGGACTTGCGGGTCACTTTGCCAAATGACCTTTTGGCGGCCATCTTTAAAGATGGCCGCCATTATTTTAAGCAATCATAAGCTTTGGGAAAACTTGAATTATTCCTCACCAAATAGGGCTATCGGCTTGAAATATGTCTTAAAATGTTCGTATTGCCACCCCACATATGTTGATATATACATAATAATATTATAATAAAGTTTTTAGTTCAAAATTAATGATATTCTAAGAAAATTTTGATATTTTTCACTTTTTGTCATTATATTATGTCTTGCAATACTGATTCGGATTTGTATTTAGCCAGTTTTTGTTTGTTATATTAGGGGGTAATTCTAGGCATCCAAAATATACATTACATTGATAGATTATCACTTTGATGTCAAAAATTGGTCAGGAATATATGACAACTGATATCATATTAAATGGATATTTTTAAGACGCATGAGTCTTTTCCAATAATCTCAGGAACAAACATTAATTTTGATTTATTATTTCAACGTTACTTTGCTTGTTCATATGCACATATTTAAACATGTGTACGTATCCGGAAATCGAATCATATGCTAATAGGCTGTGAGTATGATACCGGACCCCAGCTAGAAGTCTTGCAGGCGAGGGTCCGGCTATTAGTACAGGATCATACACGTCATAAGCCTTTGATTCAGTATAACTTAATCTTTGATTTTTTCTTTCTCAAATAGTGAATCATTAGCGAATTGCATTCTTATTTTTCAACACGAATGTATGCCAAATTTTAGGTTCCTAAGTTTTATGTTGTCTTCTGAAAAGTATGTTTTTGGTGTCGTTTTACAGAGGTCATAATGAAATTTATCATTGTTTCAAGCGAAGGGTTCTGAATCTTGCATCACCAGACTGACGATCTTGGTCTATATAATTGCCATCACTGACGTTATGTTTAAGTTAAAATATTAAATACTGCTGCGTGAATTATAACGATACCTGTGTGGAGCCTAGGTGTAGGGTGTGCGCGTCGGGATCGAGAGGTACCCGGTTCAATCCCCTTCTGGACCACTGCTTAATTTCTCTGAGCAAGAATAATCCACATGCCCGACTTGCCAAATGTATAACTAGGTACTTGAGGTGGTTAAAAGCCTGTCAGCAGTCAGCAGCCAACAGCGCCGAGCGAGTGTAACAGCTGACATGAGACTCAATGAGTACATGTACAGTCCGTCGAATGGTCGAATGTCTTAAAATTGACTTTAACTGGGTGCTTTTTACATACAATATAATTTTAATGTCGAAGATTCAAGTCATTTGTTCCTTCATTCATGGCCGGTGTTTATATTAAGTCATACCCCTTGATTACAGGGCTAGGAGTTGATGTACACTGTTTTGTAGGTATTCATGACCGGCGTAAGTCGTACCCCTTGATTGTAGGAAAGCAGTAGGACTAGGAGTTGCTATGCCTAATGATATTAGGTAACTGTTACCAGTGGTAGTTGCACCCAGTGGTTGTAAAAACCAATCTGGCGGATAATTACTTATCTACATGTACATCATGGAGACAGGAATAGCATCACACCGTGTAGTAAGACGCATCATATGATCTTGTAGGTATAGCTTCGCCTGTTGAATATGAATAGCCCATGACACAAACACAGAAAAAGTGATGTGGGGGATACTCATTAGGAGAGGAAGTGTTGTTCCTGTCAGTGGTCGTTATCCCTTATCAGTACATGTAATAGCTGAACTTGACTGCAGAATGTACCCCATAGGAACCAAAGTTGATATATTATGTGGTGGACTTTACTCCCATAGAGAGAAGATGATGTACGGGCAGTAGAATATACCTCAATGGGACAGGAATGGACAGAAGCATTTCTGAAAGAAGGTTCTTCTATATATTAAGAAAATGGACGGATTTAATCGGTGGAATATTCCAAATGGGGTTACGAATGGTTTACTTAGAAATATTGTGTACTTTAAGGACCAGGAATGACTATACCGATAAAATAATAAGTCCAATGTGGTAAGGAATGGTCTTGTATATTCACCTACTAGTATTAAATCAGAAAGTGCCCCACATGACCAGGAATCTACAGTATGTACCCATAATTATGTAGGCTGTACCACACATGGTTGGGAATGACTGTCCCCATCTGTACTGTGCAGGAATTCAGGTACCCATACGTAGTACGTTCCACATATATGGTAAGGCATGGCTGTCCCCATCTACTACAGACTCCATATGGTCAGGAACAATTGTACCTATCAGTAGAATGTACCTCATATGGTCAAGAATGAATGTTCCTTCATGTAGCATGTTTTAGTACTCATATGGTTAGTACGTGTACTAAGTATCATATGTTGTCAAGAATATCTGTATTCATGTGCAGTATGTACCCAATATGGTCAGGAACGAATGAGCCTATCTGTAAGTATGTATCTTGTATGTTTACAAATTACTGTACCCATCTGTCGTACCGTATGCATTAATAACCCATATAGTCAGGAATGGGGCTGTCCATCCGTAATATGTCGTAACAGGTTTGACTGTAGCCGACACATACTAGTAATCCATGAGTTCAGGAATAAGTATGCTCATAACGGAGCAATACCGTATGACGCAACCCAACAAGAAAAGTATACCCACATGTAATTATGGATGCACACATCTAAAGGTAGAACCTGCAGGCATGGCAGAGATAGTCGGTGATACTGAAAACATTCATAACTCGCAGGATAAATATCCCCGTGGTTGACACCTTGTAGTGGTACATGTATTTGTAGGTGTAATTATTTTAACCTTTCAGTCAAGGATAACTTCTTAATATTTCATATGGGGTTCTCTGCTTTGCTGAAGGGAAAGCAAGTAAAAGTGACAGTGGTGTGATACAAGGAACCTGAACGGAATACCCTAGTTCTTTTCGAACATATTCATTTTTGGTTCTTTATCGTGCCCAGTGTATAGCACCGATACTCGTGAGACTATCACACGGTTAACAACCAGTTCATCTATAATTGGGTGGGAAATATTATACTGAACACTGGTCAATGAAATTTCGAACCAGAGACCTCCGGATTGGTAGTCAAGAGCACTAACCCCTCAGTCACCATCGTGTCACCAATTACCTTAGTTGTGGTAGGGTTGTGGAGGTTTTAAGTGTGTGTCTATATTTTTTACAAATTCTATCCAGAACGGTTATTTAAAGGTTACTAGGGTCCACCTGAGTCAGAAAAGTAGTAAGCTAGGCACTAGACAAAGATCAACTGATTCAATATATAATGTTGTTTATTTTGTATCCCCTCTATCCCTAACTGTATTGTTTCCATTCGAGTACGTTCCTGCTTTCACATTTTCATTTCTAAGTGAATGCGCGAAACAAACAGAATTTAACAGTGGGAGGTATGAATCCTAACATGCTCCACTATTAAAGAAGAATTTATGAAAATAATGTACTTTTACTGTAATATTTGGAACTTTATAAACAAAAATAAAAATGTATAAACTCATATCAAATTATTTTCGAATCATTTGGAGTCATCTTTATGTAGATTTTCCGTTTCGCTGAATAGTTATTTAAGTTTTCCTGCCAATAACCATTGTTTTGAAAATAATGTCATGTGAACTCATACAACTGGCCGGATCCGATCCTCCAAACCATCCAACTAGGGGTCAGGTACCACACTAACACCCTTGTGGCTCGGTACTGGACACCTATGCATATATATACGCATCGTATCAACAAAGTAGCCATGGAATATAAAAAAAAAATTGTTTTTTCCTGAGATTGTTTGAAACGGTCTATTCATATGCCCTAAAATATCTATTTAATTTAGGCATCAGTTGTCATATAGTCCTGACCTATTTTGGACTTCGAAGTTAAAATCTATCAATGTAATGTACATAATGGATGACTAGAAATATTCAAGATTTTTTTAGAATATCAATAAATTCAAACTTATCATTTTATTATAATATTATTATGTATATATCAACATATGTTGGGTTGAAATACGAACATTTTAAGACATATTGCAAGCCGATAGCCCAATTGAGTGAGGAATTATTCAAGTTTTCCCAAAGCTTATGATTGCTTAAAATAATGGCAGCCATCTTTAAAGATGGCCGCCAAAAAGTCATTTGGCAAAGTGACCCGCAAGTCCATCAACCGTTTTCAGACTGCTGAGATATCAAGCTAACCGAAAATCATTGTTGGATCTGTTCACCTTTTTGGTAATGAAATTCGGTCTGTCACATGGACTAAGTAGACCAGAGACAAACCATAGGTAACTGTATCATTGATAAAGAGTACCAAAAACTTCTTTTAGAAAATTAAGGTATATCTTAGATATTTTAGAATATAACCTACATTATGAGCCAATGAAAACGTCGAATATAGGCGGCTAAATGAAAATTTAATCATTAAAATTTTCTCTTAACAGACTTTAAATTTACTTAATATGTTCTAACTAACTTAGAATATAACATTCTGCATTCTGATTGGCCGATAGAAAGTAGCACCAACGCATGACGTAAAGTCTGTGAAGAGAAAAATTTAATAATTAAATTTTCAGTTAACCGCCAAAATGCGGCGTTTTCATTGGCTCATAATGTAGATTATATTCTAATAATGATATGTTAACTTACCTGTGAGACAAACATAATGAAATGGCCGAGCTTTCACGATTGATGAAATACGAGGTGTGTTCCATATGTATTGTCACTTGGGTCACAAATCAAAAGAATTCGTTGATATCTTTAAATCGTTATACATTTCTAGAACCATCAAGATTTCCGCGATATTTCGTGAAAAAAATCAATAAAATTTAATTACCGGAATGTTGTTTCTGTTGTCTTTTCAAAGGACTAGTAATAGACACTGCGACTTTGTTCGAATAACTGTCGATTAAAACTTCCTTTCGGGAAATATTCTTATTCCACAACTATCATACCGTAAATATTGTAAATTCCTTCGATAAAAACATGATTTGCTGTACTTGATTGCCATTTTTAACAAAATAAGATCATTTCAAAGTCGCGAAAATAAGTGTCAAAATTAGTCAAAAAAGCATGCTACTTTTCAATGAAAATTTTCGATTAGTTTAATTGATTGGAATTTGACATATCATAAGGTATGTAAGCCATTGACCATCAACATTGATTTTTGGGAAGAATTTGCGATCAAAGTACAATTGATATGAAGTTACCGGTGCGTGAAACAACAAGCATCATTTGGTATAAATTAGAGTGATCTCCCTTGTTTTGACCGTCTTACTCGTAGACAACAAATAAGAGGGTGAACCCCCCCTTTCGGTACGCGGGATTCATGGCCTTTTTAGGTGGTATTCGGGACGCAAGAGCGTCGTACTCGGTACGCAATAAAAATGCCTATTGGTATTCAGTACGCAATATTTCCAAAATAAACTGTTTTCTTGAACAAGCATTTAAGCTTTTTAACCAATTTAGAGACAACAAAGCAATGAATTACGCTTCAAATGCGATTTCATGTGTGTTGAACTAAAAATGTTGATGTACATAACGTTTACGGACCTATGATAGTGTTCAATAACGCTAAGTACTAAGTTACTTCAAGTATTTTTAACTTTACTAGTGAATATTATCAAGTATAGAGCTAGTATGTGTGGGATACATTTTTCTAGATCGACTCCCTCGCACACTAACTTTGTCTGACTCAGTGAATCTTATCCAATTGGGATGCATGCTGCTAAGATATATAATGAACTTTTTTGTGCTGCTCAGATAAACAACGCTTTTTTTTCTAGCTCGATTCGCTCGCACAATGCAGGTATCAAGGAATAGTGTCAAGTAGAGAACGTGTTTGTGTGTCATACAGCTCAGATACAGGATATGTCAACACTTTGCCTAGCTTACATAAGCTTTGCATTTTGCTTACTGAGTAGTAACTTTGTCAGTTACATAATCAAACATAGGACGAGTCTTTGGCATGCTGTGCCGCTGAAACAGCAATGCATTTTTCAGGCACGCTTAGCTCGCACAAAAATTTATCATTGAACATTATCAAGTAGAGAATGAGTTTGTGTGGTAGGCCTACATTGCTCAGCAAAAACGAAGCATTTGTTCTAACTCACTTCGCTCGCTCATATAAAGTAGAGAATGATTTTGTGCGGCGTACAGCTAAGAAAATCAACGCATTTGACCTTAATTTATCAGTGTATAATAAGTAGACAACAAATTTGTGCGATAGGCTGCTCAGATAGAAATGCATTCTTTTATAGCTCGCACAAAAATCGCTATACAGTTTTTTGTTACATGATGAAGAGATGAATGTAAAACACGTACACGCGTATACCCCCATGACACAAAGACATTTGACCTACTGACCTCATAATCAATAGGGGTCATCTGCTGTGAATGACCAACCTCCATGTAAAGTTTGAGGATCCTAGCGTTCTTGAGTTATTAAACGGTAACCATTTGGTCTGCCGACTGACCAACAGACCGACCGACATGTGCAAAACAATATACCCCCTTATCAAAGATTGGGGGGACATAAAAAGTCCCAATTAACCTTCATCAGAAGGGAGCACATCCCCTTTTCTAATCGTCCCGGTCGTCACTTCTTCAAGACTCAATTTCGCACCCACTTTTGAGAAAATTCTAGTTACTACCATGATGCCGCTCAGATGAACAATGCATATTTAGAATCGCTTCGCTCACACAACAACTTTATCATTATCAAGTAGAGAAAGAATTTGTGTAGCAAAATTATAAGATAATCAATGCAATTTTCGAGTTTGTGTTGTAGGGCTTTATTGCTAAAAAATGTATTTTTTTCTAGCTCGCTTCGCTCGCACAATAACTTTCTCCTCAATAGTATCAAGTAAAGACATGCGACATGCTGCTCAGAAAATCAACACCTTTTACCTCGCTCGCACAAAAACTTTCATTAATGAATATGTCAAGTAGACAACAAGTGTGTGTGGTATGCTGCTCTGATAGAAACGCAATCTTTATAGCTCAGACAATAATCGTTTTAAACAGTTTTATGTGATATGATCCTCAGACAATGCATTCCCCTAGAAAAATATCAGGGCAATAAACCCTAACCACAGGAGAAGAAGGGGCAAACTCCCTTCTCTAATCGTCTCTGAAAGTTACCTCTTCAAGACTCAATTTCGCACTAACTTGAAAAATCCTAGTTACTATCATGATGCCGCTCAGATGAACAATGTACTAGTACTTTTTCTGGCTTGCTTAGCTAAATCTTTATTAGTAAGTATTATCAAGTAGAGAACGAGTTTGTGTAGTATACCTCTCTGATAAGCAATGCAATTTTCAGGCTCGATTCGCTCGCACAATTACTTTATCAGTGAATATTATCAAATTGAGAACGAGTTTACGTAGTATACTGCTCATAATTATGACAATCACGATTTCATACAATGCCCTTGCTACATTGGTTCTAATTGTATTTGAAACATGCTTTTAATTCGTATGATACTATAATTTAGATTAGCCTAGCTTAAGTCAATTAGTAGATATATGGATGTTTTGGATGATTATATCACAAAACCTGTCCTCAGATGGATTCATTGTTATTTTCAATGAAAAGGTGTGTGCATGTCAATATTTTCTACATCCTAACACCTAATCAATCCTATAAAATCGGAACAGGTCATATTAAACATACTGAAATGGAAAATGCTTGTTTTTCCAATAGCTAAGAGTAGTTTTCAGACAGTTTTTCTTTTCTCAAAATAGCATTTTTGCACTTACGACATTCTTTGTCTAAGTTAGCGATTTGTGGACGGTGATAGGATGTGTTTTTTAAAAAGCTTTTTATGTTTCAAAACTGGCTAAAAGTATTCGGGATTCAGCGAAAAAATAAGGTGGTATTCGGGACTCGCTGAAAAATTAAGAAGTATTCGGGATACATGGGGGGGAGAGGTGCCACCCTCAAATAATTTCATTTTGATTTAAAGTTCTAATGGAAGTATAAGGGTCCAGTTATCGTATCTTATGTTGCAGTTTAAAGAATACTGACATTTACTTTTCTAAACAACTACTGCAAAGATGACACAAATTTAGCTTAAAGTAAAATAAGGTCAGTGTACTCGAGCATACCCTCTTCTAAGTTCAATAAATTACTTAATTGTTGACGAAAGGCTATATAATTTTCCAGATATAGAATAGAAACATGCACCTTTTAGACAGTCATCGTAGAATCCTTCTAAATATTACCATAGAAAAATGCAAAGGGCAGTGACAATACATATGGAACACCCCTCGTAGAGTCCCAAATGATCATGTGACTAGAATTTAATTTCCCGCTAAAATGTAAATACGCATTTTTCCTGGACAACCAATTATTTGTTTCTGGACTTATCAGTTATTCAAACAAACATTTGTCAATATTCCGATAAACACGGATATTTACTTAAATGCATTTGAGGTATGTTATTTATTGATATCATATTCAGATAATCATTGGATGAAGATTATTATGTCGAGTACTGGTATCTTCACAATCTGATGAATTTTATCAGACTTGTCGTTCACTAGGACGCCTATCAGACATGCCGTCCACTAGGACCCCTATCAGACCTGTCGCCCACTAGGACCCCTATCAGACCTGTCGCCCACTAGGACCCCCTATCAGACCTGTCGTCCACTAGGACCCCTATCAGACCTGTCGTCCACTAGAACCCCTATCAGACCTGCCGTCCACTAGGACCCATATCAGACCTGTCGTCCACCAGGACCCATATCAGACCTGTCGTCCACTAGGACCCCCTATCAGACCTGTCGTCCACTAGGACCCATATCAGACCTGTCGTCCACTAGGACCCCTATCAGACCTGTCGTCCACTAGGACCCATATCAGACGTGTCGTCCACTAGGACCCCCATCAGACCTGTCGTCCACTAGGACCCCCATCAGACCTGTCGTCCACTAGGACCCCTATCAGACCTGTCGTCCACTAGGACCCATATCAGACGTGTCGTCCACTAGGACCCCCATCAGACCTGTCGTCCACTAGGACCCATATCAGACCTGTCGTCCACTAGGACCCCCTATCAGACCCGTCGTCCACTAGGACCCATATCAGACCTGTCGTCCACTAGGACCCCATATCAGACCTGTCGTCCACTAGGACCCCATATCAGACCTGTCGTCCACTAGGACCCCTATCAGACCTGTCGTCCACTAGGACCCCTATCAGACCTGTCGTCCACTAGGACCCCCTATCAGACCTGTCGTCCACTAGGACCCATATCAGACCTGTCGTCCACTAGGACCCCTATCAGACCCGTCGTCCACTAGGACCCATATCAGACCTGTCGTCCACTAGGACCCCTATCAGTTATGCCGTCCACTAGGACCCCCTATCAGACATGTCGTTCACTAGGACCCCTATCAGACCTGTCGTCCACTAGGACCCCCTATCAGACCTGTCGTCCACTAGGACCCATATCAGACCTGTCGTCCACTAGGACCCCCTATCAGACCTGTCGTCCACTAGGACCCATATCAAACCTGTCGTCCACTAGGACCCCTATCAGACCTGTCGTCCACTAGGACCCATATCAGACCTGTCGTCCACTAGGACCCCCTATCAGACCTGTCGTCCACTAGGACCCCTATCAGACCTGTCGTTCACTAGGGCCCATATCAGACCCGTCGTCCACTAGGACCCCTATCAGACCTGTCGTCCACTAGGACCCCTATCAGACCTGTCGTCCACTAGGACCCATATCAGACCTGTCGTCCACTAGGACCCCTATCAGACCTGTCTTCCACTAGGACCCCTATCAGACCTGTCGTCCAATAGGACCCCTATCAGACCCGTCGTCCACTAGGACCCATATCAGACCTGTCGTCCACTAGGACCCCTATCAGACATGTCGTCCACTAGGACCCATATCAGACCTGTCGTCCACTAGGACCCCTATCAGACCTGTCGCCCACTAGGACCCCTATCAGACCTGTCGTCCACTAGGACCCCTATCAGACCCGTCGTCCACTAGGACCCATATCAGACCTGTCGTCCACTAGGACCCCTATCAGACATGTCGTCCACTAGGACCCATATCAGACCTGTCGTCCATTAGCACCCATATCAGACCTGTCGTCCACTAGGACCCCTATCAGACATGTCGTCCACTAGGACTCCTATCAGACCTGTCGTCCACTAGGACCCCTATCAGACCCGTCGTCCACTAGGACCCATATCAGACCTGTCGTCCACTAGGACCCCTATCAGACCCGTCGTCCACTAGGACCCCCTATCAGACCTGTCGTTCACTGGAACCCATATAAGACCTGTCGTCCACTAGGACCCCTATCAGACCTGTCGTTCACTTGGACCTATATCAGACCTGTTGTCCACTAGGACCCCTATCAGATCGGTCGTCCACTAGGACCCCTATCAGACCTGCCGTCCACTAGGGCCTCTATCAGATCGGTCGTCCATTAGGACCCATATCAGATCGGTCGCCCACTAGGACCCCTATCAGACATGCCGTCCACAAGGACCCCTATCAGATCGATCGTCCACTAGGACCCATATCAGACCTGTCGTCCACTAGGGCCCCTATCAGATCGGTCGTCCACTAGGGCCCATATCAGACCCGTCGTCCACTAGGACCCCTATCAGACCCGTCGTCCACTAGGACCCCTATCAGACCTGTCGTCCACTAGGACCCCTATCAGACCTGTCGTTCACTAGGACCCCTATCAGACCTGCCGTCCACTAGGACCCCTATCAGACATGTCGTCCACTAGGACCCCTATCAGACATGTAGTCCACTAGGACCCCTATCAGACCTGTCGTTCACTAGGACCCATATCAGACCTGTCGTCCACTTGGACCCCTATCAGACATGTCGTTCACTAGGACCCATATCAGACCTGTCGTCCACTTGGACCCCTATCAGACATGTAGTCCACTAGGACCCCTATCAGACCTGTCGTTCACTAGGACCCATATCAGACCTGTCGTCCACTAGGACCCCTATCAGACATGTCGTCCACTAGGACCCCTATCAGACATGTCGTTCACTAGGACCTCCTATCAGACATGTCGTCCACTAGGACCCATATCAGACCTGTCGTCCACTAGGACCCCTATCAGACCTGTCGTTTACTAGGACCCATATCAGACCTGTCGTCCACTAGGACCCATATCAGACCTGTCGTTCACTAGGACCCCTATCAGACCTGTCGTTCACTAGGACCCATATCAGACCTGTCGTCCACTAGGACCCCTATCAGACCTGTCGTCCACTAGGACCCCCTATCAGACATGTCGTTCACTAGGACCTCCTATCAGACCTGTCGTTCACTAGGACCCATATCAGACCTGTCGTTCAAGGACCCATATCAGACCTGTCGTCGACTAGGACCCATATCAGACCCGTCGTCCACTAGGACCCCTATCAGACATGTCGTTCACTAGGACCCATATCAGACCTGTCGTCCACTAGGACCCCTATCAGACCTGTCGTCCACTAGGACCCCTATCAGATCTGTCGTCCACTAGGACCCCTATCAGACCTCTCGTCCTCTAGGACCCCTATCAGACCTGTCGTCCACTAGGATCCCTATCAGACCTGTCGTTCACTAGGACCCATATCAGACCTGTCGTCCACTAGGACCCATATCAGACCTGTCGTTCACTAGGACCCATATCAGACCCGTCGTCCACTAGGACCCCCTATCAGACCTGTCGTTCACTAGGACCCATATCAGACCTGTCGTCCACTAGGACCCCTATCAGACCTGTCGTCCACTAGGACCCCCTATCAGACCTGTCGTCCACTAGGACCCCTATCAGACCTGCCGTTCACTAGGACCCCTATCAGACATGCCGTCCACTAGGACCCCTATCAGTCATGCCGTCCACTAGGACCCCCTATCAGACCTGTCGTCCACTAGGACCCCCTATCAGACATGTCGTCCACTAGGACCCCTATCAGACCTGTCGTCCACTAGGACCCATATCAGACCTGTCGTCCACTAAGACCCCCTATCAGACCTGCCGTCCACTAGGACCCCCTATTAGACCTGTCATTCACTAGGACCCCTACCAGACCTGCCGTCCACTAGGACCCCTATCAAACCTGCCGTCCACTAGGACCCTATCAGACCTATCGTCCACTAGGACCCCGAAAGTTTCCAGAAGCCGAACTTCGCTAAATCGGGATGGTTCGGCATGTCTTCACGATGTTCTGGAACTCCTTCCATGTCGTTTCTATACGCTTCTGGAAGCCTTCTGTGCTCTTCGGGATACCGTGACTAAATGATATCTTATTCGTACGTACGTCGACCTGTTACGCTTGAAATGATCATCGTCAAAGACCTAAGACTACTATCCTGGTACCCCCAAAATGTTATCAATTGTACACGTTTATTTGGTAACAATACGCACATGAGGTGGTGAGGACAATCAAACCACAGACCATGTACTCCAACACTGTAAACGACACAATCAGGAGAGAACTGCAACATGGCCCACTGAGACAACACTTCGTCTGAAGCTACATGGTGACGTGAAAGACAAAGTTCATTAGACAAAAATCATTATTGACACTGGACTGTGATTAGAATAGAAGAAGACGAAGAAGGAGAAGTAGATGAAGAAGTAGAAGAAGAAGTAGTGGAAGAAGTAGAAGAAGAAAAAGAAGAAGTAGAAGAAGTAGAAGAAGAAGTAGAAGAAGAAGTGGTAGAAGAAGAAGAAGAAATAGAAGTAGAGAAGAAGAAGAAATAGAAGAATTAGAAGCAGAAGTAGTAGAAAAGGTGGAAGTAGAAGAATAAGAAGTAGAATAAGAAGTAGAAGAAGAAGAAGTAGAGGAAGAAGAAGTAGAAGAAGAAGTAGATAGAAGAAGAGGTAGAAGAGGTAGAGGGTACTATATACCCGGGTACCACCTCCCCAAAATAGTTAACAAACTATCTTTACACATTCACAAAAAACAAATCACCAACAATTTTGTTGTCCTATAACGTAGCATATTTATAAACCTAATCACTGTATCATTTCTTGCGACGCAATATAAATCAACATGTATGACTTATTTCGATGATTTCCGGTCACTGCATGACATATTGGGAGACTGTACAATTAAAATTGTATGACTTATTGCCAGCAAAAGCATACTTATGTGATATCCGGTCACTGTATGGCTTATTGTGAGAATATACAATTCAACGTGTATGACTTCTTGCGATAACTCGTTTACACATTGTGATATAAGGTATATTCCACATAAGAAGTATGAAGTACCCTCATCCCTTGACTGTAGGCTACGTCCCAGATTAGTACGAGTAGGCAAGGATCAATGCCGAGGTGGTAATAAACACAATTAATTGTCGCAGCTTTATAATACCTAAGACAATGAATAATTAAATATGGGGTATTTAAAACCCATGCGGTTATAAGCGATCCAATCAGATAACGGACCGTGTTAATGCCAGATTAAAGAATCATTACAACTGTAAAACAAGCTGTTTAAACGTATTGGATTCCGTTTGCTAGAAAAGATAAGACACTTTAAACGATGAAATCAAAGATGTAACAAAATTAGATCTAAACAACCCGTATCGGTACGGACATCTGTGTTTTTAGTGTTACTTTACTTGTTAATACCTTGGAATCTGATGATCAGAGTAATTCCTGCGAGTAATTGAGTCTGTGGACTGGATATTATAATATTTTACGGGTAAGATTTTTAAATTTACGTTCGTATTTAGTGCAAACGCAATACGTTGTGCTTAATGCAGGTGTAAATATAAATAAAAAATAGGCTCGAAAAACACTCTTTCACATACTAGTATCAAGTTTTATTTCAAATTGTTCTTATTTTAGATGTACATGTACATGTACTGATATTAAGGAATATGAACATAAGTATCGGTTCAGTGAGGCATTGCTATCATACACCGTATACTAGTATGGCAGATTACTAGGAACAGCTTCTGCACGGTTCATCAGGGTGGGCCACCCAAGACGACAATGACTCGAATTTCGCGAATTATGAAACAAAATGAACAAAAATAATCATATTGCTTTTGAGAACAAGTACTCCAAAAACTCCAAAAGTGAAGCGTGAATCGTATGTCTTAATCAGCCAAAAATGCAGTGTCAAGAGTTTATAGTTCTTAGTCCTATATCAATATAATACCATATCGACTCTTCATTAGCTGTTTCCATCCTTGACTGGTGCATTCGTCGACCACATTCCTCCCGTGGTATTGCGGAAGATGGATGGCGCTCATGGCGCTCCAAATCCAGTGATTGTGACCATGCTTAAAATTTACTCCAGTTTAGCCCATTCTCGTTCGCCAGCGTATTCTTCATGTACCTGAATCATTTGGTCTGGGAACTTGACTAACCACTGTTTCAGTGTAATCGCGGGCCCCGGCCCCTTAATGGGAGATTATCCACAGTATGTTATTCATTGCGGAGATGAGTAGATAGGCTTGCTTTAAATATTCTTTTTGGGGATATGTATCGTTCATTCTATGTCTGACCCATACATATGAGGCTAGGCACTGCCGTCGGTTCTATGTGGCTTTGAATTGTCTGTGTGCTACAGTTTATCATAGGTCAATGTATCATAGATATACAAATATTGTTTTATGAAATGTATTTATTTTGTGTACTCTTAATCAATGATACAGTTACCTGAGCAGTTTATCTGTACAAGACAAAGCGTTTAGGGTATTTTGCATTGGTCTGTAACTTAATCTTGTTATGTCATACAGGGTAGTGTCAAACAAAAAAACGTTATCGATCATGTATACTTTACATCGATTTAATTAAAACAAAGCACTGTGGGCTCAATATTTACCGATTTTTGTGTCTGGTCGACATAAAGCGCACCATTGATGGCATATTTAGGACATATTAAGATGTGTGTTAATCTGCGCTTTATACCCTTTCATGCAAATTTGACATCATTGTCGATTTCAATGCACGTGTGGCAAGTTGCTGGTTCCTTGTAGGAGGGTAGGTTAGTACTGGTTCCTTGTAGGAGGGTATGTTAGTACTGGTTCCTTGTAGGAGGGTAGGTTAGTACTGGTTGCTTGTAGGAGGGTAGGTTAGTACTGGCTCCTTGTAGGAGGGTATGTTAGTACTGGTTCCTTGTAGGAGGGTAGGTTAGTACTGGTTCCTTGTAGGAGGGTAGGTTAGTACTGGTTCCTTGTGGGAGGGTAGGTTAGTACTGGTTCCTTGTGGGAGGGTAGGTTAGTACTGGTTCCTTGTAGGAGGGTAGGTTAGTACTGGTTCCTTGTAGGAGGGTAGGTTAGTACTGGTTCCTTGTGGGAGGGTAGGTTAGTACTGGTTCCTTGTAGGAGGGTAGGTTAGTACTGGTTCCTTGTAGGAGGGTTGGTTAGTACTGGTTCCTTGTAGGAGGGTAGGTAGTACTGGTTCCTTGTGGGAGGGTAGGTTAGTACTGGTTCCTTGTAGGAGGGTAGGTTAGTACTGGTTCCTTGTGGGAGGGTAGGTTAGTACTGGTTCCTTGTAGGAGGGTAGGTTAGTATTGGTTCCTTGTGGGAGGGTAGGTTAGTACTGGTTCCTTGTAGGAGGATAGGTTAGTACTGGTTCCTTGTGGGAGGGTAGGTTAGTACTGGTTCCTTGTAGGAGGGTAGGTTAGTACTGGTTCCTTGAGGGAGGGTAGGTTAGTATTGGTTCCTTGTGGGAGGGTAGGTTAGTATTGGTTCCTTGTGGGAGGGTAGGTTAGTACTGGTTCCTTGTAGGAGGATAGGTTAGTACTGGTTCCTTGTGGGAGGGTAGGTTAGTACTGGTTCCTTGAGGGAGGGTAGGTTAGTATTGGTTCCTTGTAGGAGGGTAGGTTAGTACTGGTTCCTTGTAGGAGGGTAGGTTAGTACTGGTTCCTTGTAGGAGGGTAGGTTAGTACTGGTTCCTTGAGGGAGGGTAGGTTAGTACTGGTTCCTTGTAGGAGGGTAGGTTAGTACTGGTTCCTTGTAGGAGGGTAGGTTAGTACTGGTTCCTTGAGGGAGGGTAGGTTAGTACTGGTTCCTTGTAGGAGGGTAGGTTAGTACTGGTTCCTTGTAGGAGGGTAGGTTAGTACTGGTTCCTTGTGGGAGGGTAGGTTAGTACTGGTTCCTTGTAGGAGGGTAGGTTAGTACTGGTTCCTTGTAGGAGGGTAGGTTAGTACTGGTTCCTTGTAGGAGGGTAGGTTAGTACTGGTTCCTTGTGGGAGGGTAGGTTAGTACTGGTTCCTTGTGGGAGGGTAGGTTAGTACTGGTTCCTTGTGGGAGGGTAGGTTAGTATTGGTTCATTGTGGGAGGGTAGGTTAGTACTGGTTCCTTGTGGGAGGGTAGGTTAGTACTGGTTCCTTGTGGGAGGGTAGGTTAGTACTGGTTCCTTGTGGGAGGGTAGGTTAGTACTGGTTCCTTGTGGGAGGGTAGGTTAGTATTGGTTCCTTGTAGGAGGGTAGGTTAGTACTGGTTCCTTGTGGGAGGGTAGGTTAGTACTGGTTCCTTGTGGGAGGGTAGGTTAGTATTGGTTCCTTGTAGGAGGGTAGGTTAGTACTGGTTCCTTGTGGGAGGGTAGGTTAGTACTGGTTCCTTGTGGGACGGTAGGTTAGTATTGGTTCCTTGTAGGAGGGTAGGTTAGTACTGGTTCCTTGTGGGAGGGTAGGTTAGTACTGGTTCCTTGTGGGAGGGTAGGTTAGTACTGGTTCCTTGTGGGAGGGTAGGTTAGTACTGGTTCCTTGTAGGAGGGTAGGTTAGTATTGGTTCCTTGTGGGAGGGTAGGTTAGTACTGGTTCCTTGTGGGAGGGTAGGTTAGTACTGGTTCCTTGTGGGAGGGTAGGTTAGTGTTGGTTCCTTGTAGGAGGGTAGGTTAGTACTGGTTCCTTGTGGGAGGGTAGGTAGTACTGGTTCCTTGTGGGAGGGTAGGTTAGTACTGGTTCCTTGTAGGAGGGTAGGTTAGTACTGGTTCCTTGTGGGAGGGTAGGTAGTACTGGTTCCTTGTAGGAGGGTAGGTTAGTACTGGTTCCTTGTGGGAGGGTAGGTTAGTACTGGTTCCTTGTGGGAGGGTAGGTTAGTACTGGTTCCTTGTAGGAGGGTAGGTTAGTACTGGTTCGACTGATACAATCCTGTAAAACTTGGGTTTTCTGATAATCACAGTTGCAGGTTGCATGTTTATTAAGATTTCTCACATATCTTCATGAGATGAATAAAAGAACTAACCATATGTAGTGAGTGTATGGAATTGTACTCAGGTCTCGATATAACGACACCCGATATACTGACATATACTGACACTATTGTATGGGAACAAATGTTTTAAAATACTGTAACTGGTAAAATAAAACATCATGTCAATCTTATGTTTTAATAACAGAACAGAACAGAACATTTTATTTTCAGACTTGAGCTGTACAGCTAATCATCATACATAATAAATACATGCATAAATAAACTTGACAGGTGAAGAGAATATGAAATTTAGAATAACAATATGATTATGACATAAAAATAAATTGGTATCTGAATATTACATGGAAAGAACAGAAAGAACTTTCGCCACCAGCTCAATCAGTTCACAGCGCTGTACAGATTTTTGGCTAGTTCTGCAGCACAGCGCTATACAGATATTGCATTCATAGCGCTATACAGTGGTATGTTTGTTATTGTTCACGTTTTGCACAGCACAGTACAGTAGCCAAAATTTCAAACCTTTCAAACATCTTTATAAGTGATTTTTATCAGAAAACAATGGGTACGTGTGACGGGTAGGACGATTTCTACAGATTTGGGTGATTATTTATGTACTGGTATTCTTACTGGGGAAAATATCGTCAACTTTTTTCTTGTCTCTCGATTCACTTTTCAACTTTCACAAAACATCGTGTTCAGTTAAACTTGACAGGAATACGTTGGCATTTCACCACGGATAGTCCCTTTAGAATCGCCAATTTAAGCTCTTTCATTTCATAATGCATTCACATTGTAGGTTGTCATATTTAAAAAGATTGGGTCGAAAACAAAAGACACTTTCCTCGCGTTTGTCGTCTGCCATCTTGAATCCACAGCGCATTTTTGGGCATACAGGCTACCACACAGTGTGGTTGCAACTCGCAAGTAGCCAAAAACTGCTCGCCTTGTTTGTATTCTGCATGAAGTTAATGGCTCTACATTGGCGATAATGCAACGTTTCAATAAATTGAAATATTTTCACCATATTGCATAGAAGGGTTGCAAGCAGAAAAAAATCGAAGTCGTACTTAGGAATGCATAATGACACGAAAACTGAAAAAATACTGTAAAACCGTTAATTTTCGCGGGTATTGAATTTCGAGGGTTTTGTAAACGGTAATTTGGTGGTTCCTTAAATTCGTGGACTTTAAATATTGAAAGAAAATCTCTTGTTACGTAGTTTGAGGTCAATTATTCGAGGGGATTTAATTTCGCAATCTAGTTCACCCGCGAAATCAACGAAAATTAACCCTACGAGAATATAAATAACCGTTTGCAGAACCTAAGTTCTATGATCTTTAGATTGCTATTACATTATTCATGCGATGAATTACATCTTAATTCGAAGTCAATTTGATCGGTGGTATTTATATACATGTACATTGAATAATACTTAATACTTATATCATAATTTAATATATTAATATGATTGTTACCGGTGGGTGTAAACTTATGCCATTTGATAGTATTAATCAATATGTGCGTGATGCTATTTTAACACATCATATAATTGTAGAGAAATCCGACACCATGAAAAGAACACGCGATGTTATTTCGTATTGAAATAATCATAAAAAATTGATGATAAAAAATCACCGGCGAAAACGTTTCAATTTTCGACGCTAATAAGTTACATAAAATGACAATGTAGGACATAGCACACATGCATCAAAAGTTAAATTTTTTGACAAGCATACTTGAATAACGTACAAGGATTTAATCCTCAAATTGATAGGTTTATTTACTTATTTACTTATTTCTTGAGATTTTTATCAGTTTGTGTATGCTTTTAAACATTGTAGTTACATCGTACAAACACTTGCAATGTGCATGAAACATGTCCATGTTCAACTATATGTGATAATTCTACAGAACCATTTTAAATGCTGTTTTGGGGTTATTTTCAGTTTCGTTATTTTCGTTTTAAAACACTGTCCACTAACTAGCTCGTACTTGCCTCGACGTGAGAGGTCATTGGTCAATCTAGAGGTCATTGGTCAATCTAGTGGTCATTGGTCAATCTAGATGTCATTGGTCAATCTAGAGGTCATTGGTCAATCTAGATGTCATTGGTCAATCTAGAGGTCATTGTCAATCTAGAGGTCATTGTCAATCTAGAGGTCATTGGTCAATCTAGAGGTCATTGGTCAATCTAGATGTCATTGGTCAATCTAGATGTCATTGGTCAATCTAGAGGTCATTGTCAATCTAGAGGTCATTGGTCAATCTAGAGGTCATTGGTCAATCTAGAGGTCATTGTCAATCTAGAGGTCATTATCAATCTAGAGGTCATTGGTCAATCTAGATGTCATTGATCAATCTAGAGGTCATTGGTCAATCTAGATGTCATTGGTCAATCTAGAGGTCATTGGTCAATCTAGAGGTCATTGGTCAATCTGCAAGTGAAAAACTAATGACCACGAACTTACTAGTATACTACTTGTATTAGGGATACATACTAGTATACTACTTGTATTAGGGATACATACTATACTACTTGTATTAGGGATACATACTAGTATACTACTTGTATTAGGGATACATACTAGTATACTACTTGTATTAGGGATACATACTATACTACTTGTATTAGGGATACATACTAGTATACTACTTGTATTAGGGATACATACTAGTATACTACTTGTATTAGGGATACATACTATGCTACTTGTATTAGGGATACATACTAGTATACTACTTGTATTAGGGATACATACTAGTATACTACTTGTATTAGGGATACATACTATACTACTTGTATTAGGGATACATACTAGTATACTACTTGTATTAGGGATACATACTAGTATACTACTTGTATTAGGGATACATACTATACTACTTGTATTAGGGATACATACTAGTATACTACTTGTATTAGGGATACATACTATACTACTTGTATTAGGGATACATACTAGTATACTACTTGTATTAGGAATACATACTAGTATACTACTTGTATTAGGGATACATACTATACTACTTGTATTAGGGATACATACTATACTACTTGTATTAGGGATACATACTAGTATACTACTTGTATTAGGGATACATACTATACTACTTGTATTAGGGATACATACTATACTACTTGTATTAGGGATACATACTAGTATACTACTTGTATTAGGGATACATACTATACTACTTGTATTAGGGATACATACTATACTACTTGTATTAGGGATACATACTAGTATACTACTTGTATTAGGGATACATACTATACTACTTGTATTAGGGATACATACTAGTATACTACTTGTATTAGGGATACATACTAGTATACTACTTATATTAGGGATACATACTATACTACTTGTATTAGGGATACATACTAGTATACTACTTGTATTAGGGATACATACTATACTACTTGTATAAAGGATACATACTATACTACTTGTATTAGGGATACATACTAGTATACTACTTGTATTAGGGATACATACTATACTACTTGTATAAAGGATACATACTATACTACTTGTATTAGGGATACATACTAGTATACTACTTGTATTAGGGATACATACTATACTACTTGTATTAGGGATACATACTAGTATACTACTTGTATTAGGGATACATACTATACTACTTGTATTAGGGATACATACTAGTATACTACTTGTATTAGGAATACATACTAGTATACTACTTGTATTAGGGACACATACTAGTATACTACTTGTATTAGGGATACATACTAGTATACTACTTGTATTAGGGATACAAACTATACTACTTGTATTAGGGATACATACTATACTACTTGTATTAGGGATACATACTAGTATACTACTTGTATTAGGGATACATACTATACTACTTGTATTAGGGATACATACTATACTACTTGTATTAGGGATACATACTAGTATACTACTTGTATTAGGGATACATACTATACTACTTGTATTAGGGATACATACTAGTATACTACTTGTATTAGGGATACATACTATACTACTTGTATTAGGGATACATACTAGTATACTACTTGTATTAGGGATACATACTAGTATACTACTTGTATTAGGGATACATACTATGCTACTTGTATTAGGGATACATACTATACTACTTGTATTAGGGATACATACTATACTACTTGTATTAGGGATACATACTATACTACTTGTATTAGGGATACATACTATACTACTTGTATTAGGGATACATACTAGTATACTACTTGTATTAGGAATACATACTAGTATACTACTTGTATTAGGGATACATACTATACTACTTGTATTAGGGATACATACTATACTACTTGTATTAGGGATACATACTAGTATACTACTTGTATTAGGGATACATACTAGTATACTACTTGTATTAGGGATACATACTATGCTACTTGTATTAGGGATACATACTATACTACTTGTATTAGGGATACATACTATACTACTTGTATTAGGGATACATACTAGTATACTACTTGTATTAGGGATACATACTAGTATACTACTTGTATTAGGGATACATACTAGTATACTACTTGTATTAGGGATACATACTATACTACTTGTATTAGGAATACATACTATACTACTTGTATAAAGGATACATACTATACTACTTGTATTAGGGATACATACTATACTACTTGTATTAGGGATACATACTATACTACTTGTATAAAGGATACATACTATACTACTTGTATTAGGGATACATACTATACTACTTGTATTAGGAATACATACTATACTACTTGTATTAGGGATACATACTAGTATACTACTTGTATTAGGGATACATACTATACTACTTGTATAAAGGATACATACTATACTACTTGTATTAGGGATACATACTATACTACTTGTATTAGGGATACATACTATACTACTTGTATTAGGGATACATACTAGTATACTACTTGTATTAGGGATACATACTATACTACTTGTATTA
Source organism: Spisula solida (assembly GCA_947247005.1). Lineage (NCBI taxonomy): Eukaryota > Metazoa > Mollusca > Bivalvia > Venerida > Mactridae > Spisula > Spisula solida. The sequence continues at coordinate 5,002,411 of OX365958.1, read as the reverse complement.
GGGATACATACTAGTATACTACTTGTATTAGGGATACATACTATACTACTTGTATTAGGGATACATACTAGTATACTACTTGTATTAGGGATACATACTATACTACTTGTATTAGGGATACATACTATACTACTTGTATTAGGAATACATACTATTCCTAATCATACAAATATGTTGGGGGGGGGGTTAAAAAAGGAGCGTTTACAAACCCAGTACAATGTAAAATACTTCAATGATTTATAGTGCCAATAGATTGTCAGACACCTACGTTCAAACCGCTACGTTACCACATATGTTACAGGCGTACAGCTCCTTTAACGTTCTGCTATGCCGAGTATGTGACTAAATTAGGTATACATGTCCATATGTTCCTTGTTCAACAAACTATTAATTATATTAATATGCACATTCATGTATATTCAAACATTTTACACTTGAATGAAAATAAAACACACAAAACATGATACTGTTTAAATTGAGTTACCCCGAGACAAATGATCATTAACATACTAGTAAGTAATCATTGGATTAGGGGCAACTTGATTTGCCCACGTACTTAAATTATACATTAATTATCATATAGTCGTTGTAAATTATTAAATCTTTATTCATAATACATGTATGACAAGTTAAAGATTATACCTAATGTATAATTCATCTACAGCGTGCCCGAACAAGTCTGATGTGAACATTTAACATTCACTTTGACGTTGACCAAAACAATCAAAAATAATATGCTGACAATTTCATTATAGAACTGTTGAAATGCGTCGATTTTCACGCCGAGGAAGATAACCTTAAATCTTAACTAACTAAATGACAATAACGGAAATAAAATTCATTAACATGGCAAATGTATAATGTATCAAATTCTTACTAATGTAACTTTGAGAAATAATAATATAATAAATACATATTATAATATAAGGTTTTTGGAGACATTTCCTTAAAATCAAACTTTGAATTTGTAATTTCAATTTAGGTCGATTGTGATTATATTAAGCATTTTCAAGTTGTCACGCGGGCAACACCTAATTTCTGATGGTATCCCTCGCCACGCGATAAAGAAGCCCTTTTCCTTTTATTTTTGTAATGTTTAATTAAATTTAATCATAAACAACGATAGGATGTAGAACGATGACCAAAACGGTAGTTTTATATAAATATTGCTGTACTAATATGCATGTTTAAACATTATAAACTTGTTTTTTCTTTATAATTCAAATTTACATTAATATACGACTTTATCAATATTTCAATAATTTTTCAAACGTTTGTAATATTTCTTTATCTAAAGCGCGGATCAAAATATAAGCCAATAATAATACAGCCATAAATCTACATCTAACCACGAATATCCTCCTATTGTAAAGTTAATGTCCGGTTTGTTTATATTTCTATTTGACGAATATATTCAAAAACTATAAAAATTATTGGTATTGAAATTTTAAAATAAGTTTTTGCCTGTGTTACCGGCAATTTTTATATCAATTTAAGACTGTAAATACATGTAGCAAATTGAAAGCAAATTTTGTTGGATTGAAATAACGAATAAACAAACAATGTTTGATCTGTATAATGTCGGATACATGTGGCCTGTTAACTTTAATTAAACAATTATGTGGGTACTAGTATACCAATGTATAGTGTACGTACAGAATACACCTGTAACAAATTAAATATACACACGAAAATACAATAGCAACTTTGCTTTAAACATAAACATAAATATACATTCGTTATATTGTTATATACGTACATATATATCTAACGTGACGTGATCACTGACAGATGTGCTTGTGTTAAAACATACCGAAACATTTGTGAGGTTGTGTGACTAAACGTGTAACGTGTACGTCTACGTGAATACTACTTTTGATCATTACGTTATTCAGGTATGTGTAGTTTCTACAAGTAACGTAGACTCATTGGGGATATAACTTTATATAAACACTCATATCGATTCATGAAGAAATCCATGGCGAACGATTATGCTTTAACTTATAGCATCATGCAAGGAGGTCGTTCAGTTATTACCCTTATCGTACGTTATAGAATCATGTTCCAACTGTTATCTGATTTTACACGATCGCGTTTTGAAGGCAAATAAATTCAAATTGCAAACTGTACGAATACATGTTAGGGTAGATATACGTACATGTTCTCGTACACGATGTCTTCACAACCTCTCTATATCTTGTAACTAGTACATGTATAATGTTATAATTTCGTCATCAAATCGTTGTCACTAAATAGTAGTATCCTTTGTTGTTGGGTATGGATGATACATGTATTCGATGTGAATTGTAACTTGGTGAACTGGAATTATATTTAATTTTGTAACCATAAAGTATTGGTTCCCACTATACATGTATATTGTGTAAAGCATAGGTGCAATTGAAATGTTTTTTCATGCTCAACTCACCCTGAGTACATGAAATTTGATAAGCTCCTAGAAAGTCCAAAAACTAATGTGTTGGACATTGTGCCGTGTGGTGGTATGTGATGCTTGCATGTTTTTTGCAAACCTGGTCCGATTATATATTACTTTTTTACTCTACCAGAAAATACTGCTCCACCTTCTTTTAGACTAACCAAGTTCTATTAAAGTTTTAGTAAATTATGAGACATAGTACATATAAAGTTTGAGCATGAAAAAAAGCTTTATAATCACGGGGCCAGGAAAACTGGTTATCTCAACTGTCTGACGAATCCGACCACAAGGTTCACAAATGGCTAATTTTGGCCCTGTGATCATTTTTCATAAAAATGCATGTACCATGAAATGCCATGAAAATGGCTAAAATGACGTTTTTGTTGCTAAACATGGCATATTTGCAGTAGATTTGTCGACAAATTACAATGTACTAGGAAAATTGGGATATGGTTGCCTTAATTTTGTGAATGGCAGTGTTAGGTTATTAGAAAAATAGGATAGATTTATAGGAACATGAATTTTTATTTTTTGAAAAACACAGGGCCAAATTAAGTCATTCGTGAACCTTGTTCTTTGTATAGAAAACCAAGAACGGATATATTAATGTTATAGCGGTTATGTATTCCAGAAAAATTGTGATGGCGTGACGAACACTAATTAACCATCAAGACTGCAACAGTGTATGTGTGTAATAAAAGTACTCAAACAACCTTAATATTAATTAATTCTAAATTTATTTTCAGGCTGCAATCTTCTATTTTCGTCTCAATCAAAGTTACACTCGGGATATTACAATATACGGAGGGAGATTAGAAGTCACCACGACCCTTGCATACCAACAACACAATGATGTCTGTTAACGAAGCCACAAATTCAAATTGAATTGCATGCGTGGGATATACTCACGGGAAAATCGCACGAGAAACTGAAAGTTTGATTTGAATTTAACATGTAAATAGAGTATTTATTACCGTTAGGAGCCTGAAAAAGAAGCAATCATAACTGAAACTTTTAGATAAACAGCTTAACTAATAAGCATATCCAACCAAAATGGACAACCACCAAGGGACTGCAAAAAATCACCAACATAGATTGGTGATACATCCGCTAAAGCTGCGATCTTTTGTTAATTTCAATTGAATAAAAACATGTAATTGATGAAATCATTGGTAATAAATCATGTCCTAAGTACGTGAGAAATCAAACGAAGCGTTTAAAATAACGTTTGATACTTTCAATTTATTTATCTATACATAAATTATAAACATTAACTTACTGATATTTTAAAGCAATTGGTGCAAATTGAAAGTGACATAACTATAATTTGAAGCCACGGAACGGAAAGATCGGACATTATAAAACTGATATGAACGTACGAGCGACTACTATACAGAATGTGTTAGGGGCGGCAAAAATTCTCACGATTCATTGATTTCGTTTAAATGTGAAAACAAAAGAGAGAAATTATTGTACAAAATGGCGTTTGGAAATCGGCCAGTTGCTAGCTTGAGACAACGAGCTGTTTATAAAACAGAATTTGATATTTTTAAACAAAACACAGACATTGACCTAATCAGTCTAGTTAGTTATGAGGAGAACGACTCTAACTGTTTAGAAAACAAATCTCGTAGAGAGCCAAGTTATCGTAAAAACTTTGAACTGATCAATCGGAATAATACAAGAATAGCTTATGATCCTAATAATAAACATAACCGAACAACATCAAGTGTGCGGCAGGATAGGGACTTTAAGCCTAATGTTTGGAACAAAGGTGATACGACAATCTACAAAGCTTTTGCCCGAACTTCTAAGACATTTTTAAGAAACCGAACTTACGGCAGGAAACTCGAACGGAGTCGTTCATGTTATAGTGCTAATGAAGTCCATAAACCGGTGAGTGAGACACAAAACAGGGCTCGGTGTCAGTCAACGTGTAGCAACAGAACAAACGAACGAAACTGGATTAAAGGTGCTAAGATAAATAAAGCAGACGTTTCAAATATTGAAACAAAGGAGAATACAGACAATCGCTATGTAAATGTAAACAAACGAAGTGTGTCAACAAACAAAACGTTGTGGCGAACTAAGTCTGCCCCAACTACTTCACCAAAGAGTTATATACACAGTCAAACACAAGAGAGACCTGGATATTTGAATCGTGGAAAATCGGCTAAAACATTTACACGCTCTGACAGAAATCAAACGGAAATTAAATCCAGTATTGAACAATATAGAACTAAAGTTTTAACTGACAAAGATGCTGATATAGATTCTCCGAGGATACGTCACCAAGGATCATCCAGAGAACAAACGGTTTCATTCATTGAAAAAGAGCACCAAGATACTGGAATAACCAAAGCAAGTGTTGCCATAGTATCCGAGGAATGTCGGAATGATAATCAATTCCATAAAGAAAAGGATAGAGAATTTGAAAACAATTCTGATAAACAGTCGGGTAACTTCGATGTTAAATCTGACAATTGCTTGTCCGAGAAGAATAGCGATATCATAGATATTGAAAACAACAGAAACTCAACTGAACTTGTAATTGCAACAGACGATCCACCGGAGTCTAAAGATAGTGGATTTGCTAGTAATACCATAACGCCGGAATTAGAATCAAGAACGGTAAATACTGAATGTGACGAACAAACAGAACAACCAAGGAAACAAGTGAAATTCGCATGTGAGGGGACAGAAGAAAGTGAAAACCCGTCACAAGTTGATGCATGTAGTGTCGTGTCTGAAAACGGTTTATCTGATAGAATAAGTGTATCTAGTAACGAAAGCGGTAAATTTGCGGACGATAATACTACTACATACGATGTCAATACATTGATAAATGACCTTGAAAGATTTGGAGCGAATAGCAGACTTTCGGTAGTAAGTGGTGGTTGCCATAGCATTTATTCACATGATGATTCTTTATACGGTGAACACGCAAGTAAACTTGTTCTAGAGTCGAAACAAACGGAAGAAGAAACTGAAGGTGGAGATAACGAGGAAAGTCAGCAATTAGATTCTGCAGTAAGTGATTTGGAATCTCTGAACATGTCTAGGGAAGCGAGACACGCTATATTAGAAACATTACATGACATGGGTGTAAAGAAACCCGACAAACGAAATAAGGAAAACGATCTACGTGATATAAAACATAAAAGTGTGAACGTACAAAGGAAACAAAAAGATAATAGACATAAGTATGAATACTACATGCGAGAAAGGACCAAATCATTCTATAAGCAACAATTTAAATCCATGGATAGTGTTGGGAACGAAGAGACTAGTTCAAGATATAGTTCACCATCTAATGCTAAAGACTGTGACGATTCTACGAGCGACGAATTACATAAAGGGAAACTGTTTCCAACAATTAAGGAAATGGGTACGCCAAACATGGGTAGAGCTAGTAAACAGTCTTCAAAATCCAAACAAATTGTTACATTAGAAAATGTTAGGCATCGGAAACATAAAATACCAGGTATTGGAAACTATCATATGATAGCCAGTCCAGATAGTGACTTTGAAATAACCCCGGCTGGATTTGATAGCCGATATAATCGACCTATAATATCTAATGAAGAAATGGAAATCCCTCCGAGATTTATTCGGGAACGTTCCATACAAAAGTGTAAAAACTGGTTAAAAAGAAATATTAGTTTATCACCCTTGTCGTTACAACCGGTGAAAAAAACTTGAAATACTCGGAAAAATCATGAATTTTTCGCGAGGTAAAAAAATGCGAATTTGTTGTTCTGAAGTAGTTGGCGATGTTAAATGTTTACGATCTTTAAAAATTCATGAAAAAACTTTCTGTGTCATACTGTCATTGTTTTAGATCACGAACATGAAGTACCACAAACTTATTGATTACGCGAATAAAAGCGGAAATCAATCCATCGCGAGAATGTCTAGTTTTACGGTAGGTATTCTACTGTGCTTATGTTGCATTTTGGTGCCGATCGTGTTGATACATTTCTGTAAGTTTCTCGTTAGATTGATCAGTGATTATGTGGTGTCTAAGGTTTCCCAAAATCTCACTGGATATCGGGTTCAAACGTACGACGTTTTGCGGGCTCAAACTTTAAAACAAACTTCCGTATGGAGCGTTTTGGTGTATCAGAAGAGAATTCATGGAATTGGAGACACTTTTTAACCTGATGCAAAAGGAGAGGAACAGTGATCTGGTATTTTTGGTGCATTGTAAACTGGTTGAAATTTCAATTTTAACGCAGCTATGAAATTTCAGTTTAACGCAGCTATTTCTGTTTGTATGTATTTTTATTGTATACGCTATAATATATGTAAATGTGCCGTGAATGTTGTATCGAGCGACAATGAGAATTGGATTCCAGGTTAGGTCCAACAGTTCTTAGATAGATCTACTGACGATATCAGCAAAATATCGATAGTTTCATTTAACTGCCGAATATATACATGCTTACTTATAATACACAACTTGTAGGGAAATGTCATGCAACTTATCATTGTAACACATGGTTTAATTTATTATTGTGTAACCATAATAGTGTTATGAATATTAAACGTCACGTTCAGCAACTATGTCACGTGTCTTGTGTTTTCCCTGATATTTTAATCATTTGTGGACAGTGGCGCGGTGACAGAGTGGTTACCACACTTAAGATGCCCCTGGTTGGAATATCGACACGGGCCACTTGGTCATTTCTGTGTTTCCTCACCCTCCACTTAAAACATGTTGAGAACTGGTTAGTAACACCAGACAGGTATTTACATGTGTATCGGTACTTTACACCGGGAACGTTAAGTAATTAAGTAATCTAGCATCTAAAAGAGGTAGGGAAGCGCACCCGGATTCCTTGTACCACACAACTGTCTCTTACCTCGACGTCGCCCGGAGGTCATTGGCAAATCTAACATGGAAACATGAAGGACCGCACAGCTGTCTCTTACCGCGACGTCGCCCGAAGGTCATTGGCCAATCTAACATGGAAACATGAAGGACCACCCAGCTGTCTCTTACCGCGACGTCGCCCGAAGGTCATTGGCCAATCTAACATGGAAACATGAAGGACCACACAGCTGTCTCTTACCGCGACGTCGCCCGAAGGTCATTGGCCAATCTAACATGGAAACATGAAGGACCACACAGCTGTCTCTTACCGCGACGTCTCCCGGAGGTCATTGGCCAATCTAACATGGAGACATGAAGGACCGCACAACTGTCTCTTACCGCGACGTCGCCCGGAGGTCATTGGCCAATCTAACATGGAGACATGAAGGACCGCACAACTGTCTCTTACCGCGACGTCACCCGGAGGTCATTGGCCAATCTAACATGGAAACATGAAGGACCGCACAACTGTCTCTTACCGCGACGTCGCCCGGAGGTCATTGGCCAATCTAACATGGAGACATGAAGGACCGCACAACTGTCTCTTACCGCGACGTCACCCGGAGGTCATTGGCCAATCTAACATGGAAACATGAAGGACCGCACAACTGTCTCTTACCGCGACGTCACCCGGAGGTCATTGGCCAATCTAACATGGAGACATGAAGGACCGCACACTTACTACTTCACTTACAAGCAACATCTCTATACAACATGTGACCAAACTCATCTATGGAACAAACTTAAGCATCATGAAAGACATTTTTAATTTATCCATGTTTCCCCCACTAAATTAATTCGCTAAAGGGTGGGTTTGTTTACAAAACAAGTATAGAAAGGGACAGTAATATTCGTCCTACTTTTATTTCATGTGTCAAGAATTACTTCCCTTTGATAAAATTAGATGTTGCGCCAATGGTATAAGATAGTTAATTGATGGTATCTTTTGGTGGCTTCCTAATTTGTAAAAAAATATTGTATGTATAAATAAACACACAAATCAATGGTAGTTTTGTGCATGCCGTGTCTTTCTTCGACGATCTGTCTGTACAATATTTATAATAGACTTCCGTGAGTTAGACAGATGATAATGTCCGTGAAGTTCCGTATTTTTAACGGATTTCTGTAATCCGTGAATTCCGAGATTTTCCGTGTTTTGTTAACCTCCGTTTTATTAGCGCTGCGTGCATTACACATATATAAGCATGACGGTACATAAATATGAGGGCCCTATGACATTATATGGACTGGCGCTAATTAGAAGTCCCTTTGTTCAGTCGTAGTGCGAGGCCATTCGGTTTTATCCCTGCCAATGACCTCCGACTTCTGGGGATTTTGGTCCCATCCATTAAATAATTTTGTGATGAAATCAGCGCCAATGGTCAGCGCCCAATAGGACGCGCATGTCTGCGAGGGTTGCCCAAGTCAATACGGGAACATTCATGATATTTCTATTTATTATGTTTACACTACAAAACTAAGTCATTTTTGTAATAGTATACTTACATTATTTAAGACCATGACACTGACTTCAGCACGAATTTGTTTAACGGTACCAAAAACAAGGGAGTTCTGTACATAATACAAATGTACATGACTAAACAATATGTATCTTAAAAAGAAATATGATAAACATCAAAATTATATGGTCTTTGTTTATGTTGCTCGGGAGGAATTATCGTTGTAAATATGATAAATATTTTGTCTTATCTCCGATTATGTCGTGCTGGGTACTGGTTTATGAGCAATAATTCCAGTTTGTGTGAGTAACAACATGCTGTCACGCTGTGGCATCCGTCGTGCACGTCGGTCTCGTGCAGTTTTATAGTACATTTGTAATTTGATTTTATCGGAGGTTAATTTGAAGAGCGAGTCATGATGGGAAAATAAATGTGAACAAACAAGGAACCGCATTTCTGATGCTTCCAAAGCTTCGGATAAAGTGACATATCGGGTCCAAGATCGCATGGGAAGTAACTAAAAGATTTGCGACTAACGTTGAGCTGACATTAAGCTCAGACGGAGATGTTTCGGGAGGTCGGTGCCAGCTTAGATTGAATTCTGTGGAAAGTTAGTCCCCTATGGAAATGACAATACCGAATACTGTTAACCTACTTATTTTCTCGAATACAATTTTCCCGTTTTTCTCGATTGTCGGCATATTAGCAGCTACAAAGATTCGAAGAAAATTTGTTGGAATTACTTTCGCGGATATTGAATTTCACGGATTCATACCACCAACTTAAACTGGTCGAAATAATTTGATTGTGTTACAGTATTGCATACATATTTTTATTTACAGACATCCGTTGAATCCTGGTAGCTGACATAATGATATCATGTATAGTAGTGAACCTGTGGGTACCGGATTATACTAGTAATGAAGATAAAATGTACACTGATAAAAAATATGCTCAAACTTTATCATACATTTTATCGAAAACTAACATCAAAGAGCATGAGTTATTAGTAATCTTTCCATCAAATCATGCGTACTTCATAGCCAATCATAGATACAAGTTTTCCTACTAGGGCTGTTACAAATATCATGGCATCTTCAGAGGTAACGGAGTATAAAAACAAGGGCAACAATAAAAATTTCGAGAATCTTTTTACAATAATGTTCTTTTGAAAATGTGTTTTAAACAATGCAATTGTGAAGAAATATGTTTTTTTGAAAATACCAATAACCTAAACAATGTGAAAAGTATCCTATACAGTAAACAATGGGTTTGTCTGTTGGCTTCGGGCCCCAGCTCTAAATAGTATTTCAGTTATATACTGTGCAAATTTTCCAGCTAGACCCCATTGTTTTTCTCATATTCCATTGATAGCAATAGAATTAGTCCAAATCAATTCAAAAGTATGAAAACACTAATGTTTATCTTATTATATGGATGATTAGTAAACTTGACAAAGTAGCTTTGTTTGGTAAAATATACATTATAATGATCCTACATTATGTAATTCTGACTTAAAGATGAATTTAAAAATAGTCTAGTTGGAACTTTTGCTCAGTATAAAAGGAGCGATGGCATAATCTAAATGTACCAGTTAAGGGCATCACAACAGATCCTGTCCTTTCTTACTCCCGAACCAACAAGTTCTCCAACATAAATCACCCGTTAGAGATGGCGGACAAACTGACTGTGTGTATTAACTTCAAAAAGAAATCAGGTATCCGTGTACAAAATCGTACATACTAAACGGTTGGTGCGAAATGACTTGTGTGCACGTGGTCCTCGTGTCCTACATGGGTGATTCTCGTAATAAGAAGGAATTTATTCTCCGTGTATTGGCTTTGATGAAAAATATTAAACTTTGCGAGAATGAGTACGGAGCGCGCCTCATCAGCCCTCAGAATGATGACGTTACCGGTACCCTAACCAGACATAAGGTAACACGTCGTTTTACAAAGTCGGGATTCAAATTCACAACCACCAGAGGCAAGTCTTATCATCTGTAATCTGGGACAATCTGCTACATACAATATGTTACTGGTATGTGAAATATGTATTCGGCATTTCCTATGTACAGGCGACACATATAATTATATTTATGAGAGCATGTATGTAACATGTGTTTTATCCGGGCTCCAAGCTGTATTATTATACCTCACATACGAAGGTACATGGATATTATCAGAGATTATCAAGAAAACATGGCGGCTTAACGAGCAACGAGCGTACTGAGTCATGTCGTGTACTGTTCATGTGTAACGGGGTATAGGTAGCTTTTGAAGTTAGCAAAGAGGAAATATTGGCCAATTTCTCGAAAGTTTCTAAATTTGCTTATAAAAAGTTGTTTTTTGTATAAATTTCCTCTAACGTAAATGTTGTCATTATCACGTGTGATTGTGGTCTGTATTTGTCTGTTTATGTGTGTTCCTTTCTGTGCCTTTCATGGCCTGTGGCTTTTGTTATTATCTTTTGTATACAAAGAATTTTAATTGCTAATTTTTGACATGCGAAATGTCTGATATATATACATATAACTTGCTGGCTTAGAATTAGAAGGTCTAATATTTTATTCTTATTTATTCCGGCAATTATTGTGGTTGCTATAATGGAAATAATGAAAATACTTCGCAATTTAGATCCTGACATAACTCAAACAGTTTCTAAGACTTTTGGACTTTGGTTGCAATAACCCAAACAATATCAATGCTAGCTGTAGGATTTATGGTATCTGGATAGATATCAATGTTGGGATGACAAATTCTAGTCAATATTTCAATTTGACAAAAAAATTGGTGGCTATTGCAACATAAACATTGAAACTAATGTAAAGGACCTTTAGTTGCTTCACACTGGTAGTGGAAGTTTGTATTACTTGTTCTCGTACATTTGTGATCTCAGTCGTATAAAATATCATGTACCGGTGTATAAAACGTATTTCGCCCATGTAGCTTTAACTATGGCCTTATAAGACTCAGTATTGTCTTTTTAAAATAAACTGTAAAGCCCCACATATCAACAGTATTTCAGACAAATGGAGACTACCCAGTACGGGACTACCCAGTACGGGACTACCCAGCACGGGACTACCCAGCACGGGACTACCCAGCACGGGACTACCCAGTACGAGACTATCCAGTACGGGACTACCCAGTACGGGACTACCCAGCACGGGACTACCCAGTACGGGACTACCCAGCACGAGACTATCCAGTACGGGACTACCCAGTACGGGACTACCCAGCACGGGAATATCCAGCACGGGACTACCCAGCACGGGACGGGACTACCCAGCACGGGACTACCCAGCACGGGACTACCCAGCACGGGACTACCCAGCACGGGACTACCCAGCACGGGACTACCCAGCACGGGACTACCCAGTACGGGACTACCCAGCACGGGACTACCCAGCACGGGACTACCCAGCACGGGACTACCCAGCACGGGACTACCCAGCACGGGACTACCCAGCACGGGACTATCCAGCACGGGACTACCCAGCACGGGACGGGACTACCCAGCACGGGACTACCCAGCACGGGACTACCCAGCACAGGACTACCCAGCACGGGACTACCCAGCACGGGACTACCCAGTACGGGACTACCCAGCACGGGACTACCCAGCACGGGACTACCCAGCACGGGACTACCCAGCACGGGACTACCCAGCACGGGACTACCCAGCACGGGACTACCCAGTACGGGACTACCCAGCACGGGACTACCCAGCACGGGACTACCCAGTACGGGACTACCCAGTACGGGACTACCCAGTACGGGACTACCCAGTACGGGACTACCCAGCACGGGACTACCCAGCACGGGACTACCCAGTACGGGACTACCCAGCACGGGACTATCCAGCACGAGACTACCCAGCACGGGACGAACCAGCAGTTATCTGGAACTAAATAAATTGAGTGTCTAGCAAAGGGGTATACCAGTACCATATTTTACGACTTTGTAAGTCGCGGTCTGAACCCGAGACCCCGAGGCCCCAAGATTGCACTCGAAACGGACGCTACCTAAGATATATACATGTACCGGTAGCCAAATATTAGGAACTCAAGCAACACTTGCCTCGCTTTTGGTAATTATGAGTTTCATGGCGTATTTTTCATTTCAAACGGATATCAAACATACAAAGACAGGTGATATTGTGCCAGCGTTATGTACGGATGCTACTCGTGCCTTTAGATAACCAACCCTGTGGGCTAACATATCATGATTTTGATTGATTTCAGATAACCCAAATTTAAGAAAAAGGCTACACTCGACACTTTTTGTGGTAATCCTTCAGTCTATAGATAACCATGGATTAGTGACTAGATAGCATTAAGTGTTCTTATACCTTATACTGTAAACTCAATTCATTCGTTGAAAGTTAATTTTCGTGGATTTCTTGCCTGAGCAACTCGACTACGAAATCAAACTTGGCCACCCCACGATTCATTAATTATGTTTCTGTGTTTGGAAAACCACATTGTGGTCGTTAAAATAGTGCACGTCTGTCTGACACTCGGTAGTTGTTTGTGTTTGTTTGTGTTCATTCTTTTTTCTCCTGTCTAATTCGACCGATGGCCTCCGGCTTCGAGGAAATAGCATAGCTGCTAGTTGGACCGATGACCTCCGGCTTCAAGGAAATAGCATAGCTGCTAGTTGGACCGATGACCTCCGGCTTCAAGGAAATAGCATAGCTGCTAGTTGGACCGATGACCTCCGGCTTCGAGGAAATAGCATAGCTGCTAGTTGGACCGATGACCTCCGGCTTCGAGGAAATAGCATAGCTGCTAGTTGGACCGATGACCTCCGGCTTCGAGGAAATAGCATAGCTGCTAGTTGGACCAATGACCTCCGGCTTCGAGGAAATAGCATAGCTGCTAGTTGGACCGATGACCTCCGGCTTCGAGGAAATAGCATAGCTGCTAGTTGGACCGATGACCTCCGGCTTCGAGGAAATAGCATAGCTGCTAGTTGGACCGGTGACCTCCGGCTTCGAGGAAATAGCATAGCTGCTAGTAGGACCGATGACCTCCGGTTTCGAGGAAATAGCATAGCTGCTAGTTGGACCGCTGTCAGGATAATGTGACTGGGTAATCACCATAGGACAGAAATACTGTTAACTAATAAGACATAAAAACGATATTTAAATATATATTTTTTTAAATTAACCGGCTTAGTTTTTTTAAAAAGTTTTGTTTTATTTTGAATTCGACATTCATTTCAACATGACTATTTTTTGTCGAATTCAACATTCATTTTTTACTAAAATCCACGAAATTGAAAGCACACGACTATGATTATGAACGTCTTTGCAGTGTGTGGTTTATAAACACGTAAGATAAAAATATTAAGTAAAATTTCATGTTCTGACTTATATTGCCACTTGATAAAAGAACGATAAGTAAATGATAAGTTAAGTTTTACTCATCGTGGGTGAATTTTCAAAACCACATCAAGTTCATAAACTTCAGTCCCGTATCTCAACAAACTAATGAAAAAACTTCATCATCCGATTACATGTAGCTTATTTTATATACATGTTTTAGTATCATGTCCTGGGCCGGACAAAAATCACCGCGGCCATTATTTTTGAGGGTACATGTATATTTAAAGTATTTTTTGGGTAATTTCCCAAATGCGTGTACCTCGGTGTGCCTACAATTTTAATGACAATGAGTGGTATCAGCAAAGATCATACAAAAATATCCATTATTCTTTGGTATCAGACTCAGTTTTCGGAATTGTTGATGATGCCAATTCCATTTACAATAACTGGACAATAGGACTGTTAGTATTTCCTTAATGTACCAATTTATTGTTTACTTCTAAAACAATCCGGTAAAATGAGTTGCAATGGAGCATTATATAATCTAGAAGTATACTAGTATATGCTTTCAATTATCCTCGCTAAGAAGAGGCTGGTTATTTAAAGTTTTAGGGATAGTACATGATACAGAAGATACCCCAGTTACAGAAGCATCACTGATATATAGCATCATACACGAGACCTCGGTTTTTAAAGTCTCGTCCGAAAGACTGTTTGTGAAGTTAGTGTTAGGTTGGAAAATCTGAAAAGTATTTCTGTTTTTAATCTAGCTGGAGGCGGGATCGAACCCACAACCTTCAGATCAGCTGTCAGTAACTCTCACCTCTGGACCACATGTCCACCTCAATCAGTATACAATGTGTTGGCGCCAAACTCCTTTAATGTGAAGAGTTCTGATCACAGGGCTTCACGTGGGTACAATCAGCATGATCAGAGCGAGGTTGTGAATGTGCTCGTGCATTTTGCTGAAAGAGCTTGAACATCTGAATACATCTGTATGGTAAGTCAGTTGCAAGTCGGACTAATGCACACAGTTAACACTGTACATAGCGAAAGTGAAGCTACCACAACGAGAAGTCAGTTGCTTTAAATAATCGTTTTTAGTTTGTTGTCCGTCCGTCCTATCATCGTCCACAATTGAGGCAAATATCTAACATATCTAAAAATACAGGTTTTAGATCTTTGTTTGAGGTCACAAATTTAGCTTAAATTCAAAGTCACTGGTGGATATTGGCCTTCTGAAGTCAAACACTAGGGCACAATATCAAATCATAGAAACGCCTTGTGAACACATTAGGGGTCATACTACTGATCTGATGTTCGTAAACCCTTTAAGACATCTGATTGCCCAGTCTGAGCAAAATTACTGGTCTGACCACTTCCTGAAAAAAGTATGCAGGACCCAGTAGACTGGCATCGGGCCTTGTATTTTTTTTCTAAATACCAAAATATGCAAACTTGAGCCCAACCACATGTTCAGCAGAGTCCAGAAATGGTGAGAGAAATTCCAATGAGGGATAAGAAACAATGCATATGAACATATACATACAAACATAAAAGCATGGTGCCATGCGAGACCCCCTGAGAAAATATGATAGATCTGTGCATGCAGACATGCTATGCAGTGTGACATAGGTATGCTAACAACATTTATTGATTCTATTTTACAGTGTTAGATACAGAAGGTGGGCTAACAACTATCAAATGTCTGTAAGTGCTTGACAACTGTTGCATACATATTGGAACCATTAATTAACATAGTAACACTTGCAAGCCAACACCTTGTCGCGGAATGTGTCTGCATTTCTAAACCACCCACAAGTTGTTAACATGAACCATTATATTGTATACCATTATACTAAGCACTGAAGTATTCATTGTTCATTTAACAGTTACATAACTACAAGTACTCACCTGTTTCTAGTCAATTACGTTGAGTGTTTGCGTGTTTGTCAAAGGTCTGTTTTCAGTGTGAAAAGTTTTGTCTTTCTGTTGTTGTGGTGAAGTTATGTCTTTTTGTTGTTGTGGTGAAAACTTCTGTCTTTCTGTTGGTGTGGTGAAAAGTTATGTCTTTCTGTTGTTGTGGTTAAAAGTTATGTCTTTCTGTTGTTGTGGTTAAAAGTTATGTCTTTTTGTTGTTGTGGTGAAAACTTCTGTCTTTCTGTTGGTGTGGTGAAAAGTTATGTCTTTCTGTTGTTGTGGTTAAACGTTATGTCTTTCTGTTGTTGTGGTTAAAAGTTATGTCTTTCTGTTGTTGTGGTTAAAAGTTATGTCTTTCTGTTGGTGTGGTGAAAAGTCACGTTTTTCTGTTGTTGTGGTTAAAAGTTATGTCTTTCTGTTGTTGTGGTGGCAAAAAGTGATGTCTATCTGTTGTTGTGGTGGCAAAAAGTGATGTCTATCTGTTGTTGTGGTTAAAAGTTATGTCTTTCTCTTGTTGTGGCAAAAAGTAATGTCTATCTGTTGTTGTAGTAAAAAGTTATGTCTTTCTGTTGTTGTGGTGAAAAGCTGTTGCCAGGTTGGTGCTGTGGCACGGGGGCCAGGTTGGTGCTGTGGCACGGGGGCCAGGTTGGTGCTGTGGCACGGGGGCCAGGTTGGTGCTGTGGCATGGGTGCCAGGTTGGTGCTGTGGCAAGGGGGCAAGGTTGGTGCTGAGGCAAGGGGGCAAGGTTGGTGCTGTGGCAACGGGGCCAGGTTGGTGCTGAGGCAAGGGGGCCAGGTTGGTGCTGTGGCAAGGGGGCAAGGTTGGTGCTGAGGCAACGGGGCCAGGTTGGTGCTGTGGCAAGGGGGCAAGGTTGGTGCTGTGGCAAGGGGGCCAGGTTGGTGCTGTGGCAAGGGGGCCAGGTTGGTGCTGTGGCAAGGGGGCCAGGTTGGTGCTGTGGCAAGGGGGCAAGGTTGGTGCTGTGGCAACGGGGCCAGGTTGGTGCTGTGGCAAGGGGGCCAGGTTGGTGCTGTGGCAAGGGGGCCAGGTTGGTGCTGTGGCAAGGGGGCAAGGTTGGTGCTGTGGCAATGGGGCAAGGTTGGTGCTGTGGCACGGGGGCCAGGTTGGTGCTGTGGCAAGGGGGCCAGGTTGGTGCTGTGGCAAGGGTGCCAGGTTGGTACTGTGACAAGGGGGCCAGGTTGGTGCTGTGGCAAGGGGGCAAGGTTGGTTCTGTGGCAAGGGTGCCAGGTATTTACCATGACGCGGCCTGGGATCGAACCTGTAGCCTCCCGCACTCAAAGCGGACGCTCTACCAGTAGACTCACAGCCCATGTCATCTAGAATTGGGCAGGGAGACAGTAATAGGGGTGACTATTGAGTCCATTTTTACTATTGCAATACTATTGATATTGCTGAAAGTACTATTGCGATACTATTGTATTGCTGGAAACTATTGTGATACTATTGCAATAGTTATTGCCAAGATTTGAAACCCAGAGATTAACTTGTAAATGCAAATTGCACTGTGTAAGATATCACTTTGTTATACAACATACAAATCTACTATTTTTAAGAAAATGATTTAAAATGAATTGGACAGAAATAGATTAATAAAATTCAACTAAATAGTGTGACATTGGTCTTTTGTGGCAGTTTTGATGCGTGGGATTATTTAAAATTAGTTTTTTTAACAGAAATTGTTTTAAATCTATAATAAACTTTATTTATAAAAAGGAAGCTATCGTAACTATCGATAGTTGAGCTAACTATCGGCAATAGTTATTGGAACGAGACTTTTACTATTGATCCATACTATCGGGACACTCGGGATCGCAATGCATCGATATTTCGATGCATCGGCCCACCCCTAGACAGTAACAACTATCTTTTTACAGAATAATATTCAAAACTTTCCATAATTTCAACCCACAGGTTTTTTTTTAGCTCACCTGAGCTTTTGTGATTAATCTTTTTCGTCGTCCGTCTAGGTCAAGTTGGATATTGGGTCATGGGGGGTTAAAAACTAGGTCACAAGGTCAAATCATAGGAAAACCTTGTGCAGTCACTAGAGGTCACAATTTTGACCTAATCTTTATAAAACTTGGTCACAATGATCATCTCAACAAAATCTAGGTTAAGTTCGATATTAGGTAATTTGGGGTCAAAAACTAGGTCACAAGGTCAGATCATTGAAAACCCTTGTGTAGTCACTAGAGGTAATAGTTTTGACCTAATCTTTATGAAACTTGGTCACAATGATCATCTCAGCAAGATCTATGTCAAGATTTATATTGGGTCATCCGGGGTCAAAAACTAGGTTACAAGGTCAAATCATAGAAAAACCTAGTATAGTCACTAGAGGTCACAGTTTTGGCCTAATTTTTATGAAACTTGGTCGCAATGATCATCTCCACAAAATTTAGGTCAAGTTATTAAGAATCTTATTCAGAACATGTAATGATTACTTAGGTCACCATAGGGGTGTGCATGCACTACTACGACAGGTGAGCGACCTAGGGCCCTCTTGTCAGATTTCTTAATCAAATCAGTTTAACAGGAGCAATTTTTGCTGGATTGGATGGAAGTGGTGGGGAAACGAACAATATTTTATTCTAGACTTGATGTCTTTATTAGAAACAATTTGGTAAATGTGGCTCTATAAAAGTGTTGATATATAACAGTGTTTGGATATACTAGTATTCTGATAAATTTCTCATCAGAGAAAGTGATTACTCAGCAAGTTATCAAATTGTTACCGCATTTTCTACCCGACATTTAACATACCTTTAGGCAAAATTTTAATTTGGGTTTACAGGAATTTTTTACAGGAAGTTTGCTGTCTTCGGAAAGGAATTGAAAAATAACCAGAGGCCCTTTTGGGGCTCTAGGTCGCTCACACAATGACAGGTCAGTGACCTAGGGCCCTCTTTGTTATTTTTCTCTTTCCCTGTTCACAATATCCAAATTTAAAAAAAATCCCATGAACCATAAAATAAATAACTTTGGCCTTATTAGGTACCTGTATTACACCTCAGCTGATTGATAGATTTGTTTGCTTGAAATTTATGGTGCAAAAAATAAAACTTATCCAAATGTTGGGGAAAGTTTAGTTGCTTTTTTCAATGCATTTTTTCTACATGTTTGTGAATTTCTGAAATACTTTTTTCTGATTAACATGATTGTTGAGTGATGCCATTTTCTGTTGCAGATGAATGTGTTTTGTTGGTTTAAAAGAAATCAAGTTTGGAAGATTGATGCTGTAAGATAAGATTTGAAATAATTTGAAGAGAATTTGATAAATTTGGTTAGAAAAGGGAGATTGAGTGTGCTATGTATTTGATAAAAAAGTACCATTGGTGGGCATATCCTTTCCGCTACCATAGCGTACTAATGCAGACTCGCCGGGATGGCCATTTCGGCCTTCCGTAGTTTTCGACCTAAATGCCCATATTCTGGAATTTTGCTGTCATGGGTACACAGGCATCCCAGACTAAAGGATATTACCGGCCCAGGGTCGTGCAAATGTTTTTGGGCCCGCTGCACCCCTTTGAAGAGGGCTTTGAACGTAGATTTTCCAAAACTGAAATTAATGTTCTTACCCGCCATTGGGGTACAATTCCCTGTGGAATTGCATTAACATTTAGCGCCAAAAAATATTTCATTTTTCTATAGAAGGAATATAAGGCTAGACAAAGGGGTCAGGATCAAGGCCCTAAAGGGGCCCAAAAGTAGGCCTACCAAGTTAAAAAAAAAAGTTTTTGCGCAAGGGTCACTGTCACATCGTCATTTCCGGTGACCTTTAGTCGAAATGTTGACAATTTTATCTACTTTCAGTTTGGGTCAGATGTGTAGCATCCGGATGTATCGAGTTTTTATCAGTGCTGCAAGTCAATAGTGTCTCAGGGACGGGGTATAGGGACCATATGAATTTCTCATAGCCCTCAAAAAAATCGAGGTAGCGGAAAGGATATGAGCCTTATAATCGAGGCTGTACTACCTACTTGTAACATTTTGTCCCCCCCCAAAAAAAACCCATCTTGCCTAACATGCACAGGAAAAATCATGCAAGGTATGGCTAAATTATAAAACTGATTGTTTATGCAGCTTAGCCCAGATCAACTGATTCAACTGGATGTATTGTATATGTTTTTAGTTTTTGCTAATTACTACAGTTTTTCAAGAATTAAATGGATTGTGCAGACAGAAAAAAACCTTAAATAACCTGATATTGCTGATTCATAGTTGCTGAAACATAGTTGCTGAAACATGGTCTGTGAAACATGGTCGGTGAAACATTGTCGGTGAAATATAGTCGGTGAAACATAGTCGGTGAAACATAGTCGGTGCAACATAGTCGCTGATACATAGTCGCTGATACATAGTCGGTGCAACATAGTCGGTGAAACATAGTCGGTGATACATAGTCAGTGAAACATAGTCGGTGAAACATAGTCCCTGATACATAGTCGCTGATACATAGTCGGTGAAACATAGTCGGTGAAACATAGTCGGTGAAACATAGTTGGTGATACATAGTCGGTGATACATAGTCAGTGCAACATAGTCGGTGAAACATAGTCAGTGAAACATAGTCCCTGATACATAGTCGCTGATACATAGTCGGTGAAACATAGTCGCTGATACATAGTCTGTGCAACATAGTCGCTGATACATAGTCGGTGCAACATAGTCGGTGCAACATAGTCTGTGCAACATAGTCGCTGATACATAGTTGGTGAAACATAGTTGGTGCAACATAGTCGGTGAAACATAGTCGGTGAAACATAGTCGGTGCAACGTAGTCGGTGAAACATTGTCGGTGAAACATAGTCGGTGAAACATAGTCGGTGAAACATAGTCGGTGCAACATAGTCGCTGATTCATAGTCGCTGAAACATAGTTGGTGCAACATAGTCGGTGCAACATAGTTGGTGCAACATAGTCGCTGATACATAGTCGCTGATACATAGTCGCTGATACATAGTCGGTGCAACATAGTTGGTGCAACATAGTCGGTGAAACATAGTCGGTGCAACATAGTCGCTGATACATAGTCGCTGATACATAGTCGCTGATACATAGTCGCTGATACATAGTCGGTGCAACATAGTTGGTGCAACATAGTCTGTGCAACATAGTCGCTGATACATAGTCGGTGCAACATAGTCGCTGATACATAGTCGCTGATACATAGTCGCTGATACATAGTCGGTGCAACATAGTTGGTGCAACATAGTCGGTGAAACATAGTCGGTGAAACATAGTCGGTGCAACGTAGTCGGTGAAACATTGTCGGTGAAACATAGTCGGTGAAACATAGTCGGTGAAACATAGTCGGTGCAACATAGTCGCTGATTCATAGTCGCTGAAACATAGTTGGTGCAACATAGTCGGTGCAACATAGTTGGTGCAACATAGTCGCTGATACATAGTCGGTGAAACATAGTTGGTGCAACATAGTCGGTGCAACATAGTTGGTGCAACATAGTCGGTGAAACATAGTCGGTGAAACATAGTCGGTGAAACATTGTCGGTGAAACATAGTCGGTGAAACATAGTCGGTGAAACATAGTCGCTGATTCATAGTCGCTGAAACATAGTCGGTGAAACATAGTCGGTGCAACGTAGTCGGTGAAACATAGTCGGTGAAACATAGTCGGTGCAACATAGTCAATGAAACATAGTCGGTGAAACATAGTCGGTGAAACATAGTTGGTGAAACATAGTCGGTGAAACATAGTCGGTGAAACATAGTCGGTGAAACATAGTCGCTGATTCATAGTCGCTGAAACATAATCGGTGAAACATAGTCGGTGCAACGTAGTCGGTGAAACATAGTCGGTGAAACATAGTCGGTGCAACATAGTCAATGAAACATAGTCGGTGAAACATAGTCGGTGCAACATAGTCGGTGCAACCATAAATACTGTACCTTTTTATCAACAACTTATATTGGATAAATGAATTTTATTTTTTAAATTTTTTTTTTTAATAATTGTTGAATTATAGCATCAGAAACAGATCTGTTATTTAATAAACAATAACATTAAATGCTGTTCCAAAATGAATTAAATTCAAATTAAAGCCTGCTGGGCTTATTAGAGCTGTAGGTTACTCATAGTTTGTGATGATTTGTGCATATTGTTTACTGGAAAATACTATTAACATGTGCTGATCCAGATAGGTGAGCAGAGTACCTGCAATAGGGGAGCAGAGTACTTGCAATAGGGGAGCAGAGTACTTGCAATAGGGGAGCAGAGTACCTGCAATAGGGGACCAGAGTACCTGCAATAGGTGAGCAGAATACCTGCAATAGGGGACCAGAGTACCTGCAATAGGGGAGCAGAGTACTTGCAATAGGGGACCAGAGTACCTGCAATAGGTGAGCAGAATACCTGCAATAGGGGACCAGAGTACCTGCAATAGGGGAGCAGAGTACTTGCAATAGGGGAGCAGAGTACCTGCAATAGGGGAGCAGAGTACTTGCAATAGGGGAGCAGAGTACCTGCAATAGGGGACCAGAGTACCTGCAATAGGGGAGCAGAGTACTTGCAATAGGGGAGCAGAGTACCTGCAATAGGGGACCAGAGTACCTGCAATAGGTGAGCAGAATACCTGCAATAGGGGAGCAGAGTACCTGCATAGGGGAGCAGAGTACTTGCAATAGGGGAGCAGAGTACTTGCAATAGGGGACCAGAGTACCTGCAATAGGGGAGCAGAGTACCTGCATAGGGGAGCAGAGTACTTGCAATAGGGGAGCAGAGTACCTGCAATAGGGGACCAGAGTACCTGTAATAGGTGAGCAGAATACCTGCAATAGGGGACCAGAGTACCTGCAATAGGGGAGCAGAGTACCCGCAATAGGGGACCAGAGTACCTGCAATAGGGGAACAAAGTACCTGCAATAGGGGACCAGAGTACCTGCAATAGGGGACCAAAGTACCTGTTATAGGGGAGCAGAGTACCTGCAATAGGGGAGCAGAGTACCTGCAATAGGGGAACAGAGTACCTGCAATAGGGGAGCAGAGTACCTGCAATAGGGGACCAGAGTACCTGCAATAGGGGACCAGAGTACCTGCAATAGGGGAGCAGAGTACTTGCAATAGGGGAGCAGAGTACCTGCAATAGGGGACCAGAGTACCTGCAATAGGTGAGCAGAATACCTGCAATAGGGGAGCAGAGTACCTGCATAGGGGAGCAGAGTACTTGCAATAGGGGAGCAGAGTACTTGCAATAGGGGACCAGAGTACCTGCAATAGGGGAGCAGAGTACCTGCATAGGGGAGCAGAGTACTTGCAATAGGGGAGCAGAGTACCTGCAATAGGGGACCAGAGTACCTGTAATAGGTGAGCAGAATACCTGCAATAGGGGACCAGAGTACCTGCAATAGGGGAGCAGAGTACCCGCAATAGGGGACCAGAGTACCTGCAATAGGGGAACAAAGTACCTGCAATAGGGGACCAGAGTACCTGCAATAGGGGACCAAAGTACCTGTTATAGGGGAGCAGAGTACCTGCAATAGGGGAGCAGAGTACCTGCAATAGGGGAACAGAGTACCTGCAATAGGGGAGCAGAGTACTTGCAATAGGGGAGCAGAGTACCTGCAATAGGGGACCAGAGTACCTGCAATAGGGGACCAGAGTACCTGTTATAGGGGACCAGAGTACCTGCAATAGGGGACCAGAGTACCTGCAATAGGGGACCAGAGTACCTGCAATAGGGGACCAGAGTACCTGCAATAGGGGACCAAAGTACCTGCAATAGGGGACCAGAGTACCTGCAGTAGGGGACCAGAGTACCTGCAAGTTGGCAAACATGCGATTATCTGATATATTTGCTGAAGTTTTGACAGAACTCAGGACAACCCTCTAAGAAAATAGCATGTTAAATTTCTCTGAGCAAATATTTGGTCCAACCTCATCCTTAGAAATAGTAAAATGTCGCACCATCCCCCCCCCCCCCCCCCAATTTATGCCTGGGTTGGGAATGGAGTTGGGAAAGGGTTAGGATTTTATTGTTAAGCCATAACCCCGTATTCCTGCTTTTTCTCTTGTCACAATACTGTAGATAAAATAATTGGGAGTCTATGGAGTAAAGGCTCAAGTTGAGGAACAGATTAGAACACATCACACTTGCCATTACAAAACTACAAACTTGAATGATTTTTGCTGCAAAAAGTGCCTATCATTGATATAGATTGGCAAATCTTCCTGATTTTTCCACGTATTTGCAGACATCCATACACACACTTTGAGACTTCTGTTGTATTCAGTTAATTACAAGAATTGACTGGCAAGAAGGTGATTTATTGCAGTTTTGTGTAGATATGTATTTAGATCTTCTTGAAGAAGGAAGGAAAGAGAGATCTGCAGTGGAGGTAAGCTACCCTTCAATGTTATTCAATGGTTTAAAGAGGCATGCCCTGCATTCTCCACTAGTGCAGGTTATAAGGTAAATGTACAAAAAAGTGTTTTAATGTATGGAATTACATCAAACTATTAATTAATAAATAATGAGTGTACGTGTGTTTTATCATAGAATAAAACACATTCGCGAGTTTGGATGCATAGTAATTAAATCACGAGTTCGCAGCACAAATTATTTAATGTATGCATTAGAACAAGTGACTGAGCTTTATTATAGATAAAACATTATTCAATATTTCAATTCTTACATAGCCAATATTCAGCATTTGACAACACATCAAGACATAGTTACTGCTGCACAATTGTCTTCCATGGAAGGTTATTGAGTTATTTGCAGTAACTGTGTTTTAACGGTAATTCATGCACACCTCGGTTTCCTTTTATTTTTATGCCGCTTTGTCCGTCCGTTGTTCCGTCCGTCTGTCTGTCTGTCCGTACGAATGCACCGGTAGTTGTGGGGTGTGGAACAATAGGCTGTTTTTAGATTCCATTCATTCCGTCACTTGTGGGGTGCAAAATGCTACTAGTGGGTTGCAACCAAACAAAAGAAAGAACAAAAGAAAACCCCACAAATACCGTCTCATGAGTACGTCCGTCCATCCGATATTTTTGTCTGGGTCATGACTTGAAAAGTATTAGAGATCTCAATTTGAAACTTCATAGGTGAATAGATCTCAGTGAGGGGAAGTGCAGTGCACAAGAACCATAACTCTTCATTGCATATTTTTTGAGTTATTCCCCTTTGTAATTTTTCGTACTTTATTTTTGTCCGAACCATAACTCATCCAGTATCAGAGATATCAATTTGAAACTTCATACTTGAATAAATCTCATTAGGTTATAGTGCTGTGCCAAAGAACCATAACTCTCTTTTGCATATTTCTGGAGTATTATTTCTGTGACAAACATCCCACGGGGAGCATCACCCGTCACTGACGGCTATTGTTATATACTGACTGGTAGGTGAAATTGCGGGTTGTGTTAGAATGAATAATTTATAGCAGGCAGTGATTTAAAATTATTACAACTAACATGGTCACTTACTTACAAAAGGGTAACAATTTTATCAAGCTTGTTGACAAAAACCTAATCACTATTTTGGCTTGTGACAGAAATATGTTTTTGTTCTTTTCTCTTTAACTGTCAGGAATCTTTGAGGGGCTTTATAGCATTAATTAGTCCACTACCGGTTTTTGAC
Organism: Spisula solida; assembly: GCA_947247005.1. NCBI lineage: Eukaryota > Metazoa > Mollusca > Bivalvia > Venerida > Mactridae > Spisula > Spisula solida. The sequence continues at coordinate 4,976,769 of OX365958.1, read as the reverse complement.
CGGAGGGGACAATAGGTTTGCCCTCCGTCCGTCCGTTAGTCAGTCAGTCCGTCCGTCAAAAAATCTGGATCCTGACATAACTCAAACAGTTGCACGTCTAAAAATATTTTGATTCTGACAAAAATTGTGGTTGCTATGGCGACAGAAAGATTGAAAATATGCCCAAATCTTGATCCTGCAATAACTCAAACAGTTTCCAGGCTAGGTTTATGAAACATGATATGTGGATAGGGGGCAATAAGGGGATTATGCACATCTTCAGACAAAAATTGTGGTTGCTATGGCAACAGAAACATTGAAAATGGCTTAAACCGGTAGGGGACTTCTGTATTGCCTGAATTCTTAATTACTTGTTATTCTTATTTAATGTCTAAAATTAAACAATCAAAATGATAGGGAACGCCTCTTTAAACTGGAATTTAGGTGTGAGCTAGGATTGTGGCAGAAGTGGTACTATGCAATAACAGAACAAATTAGAATAACACATCATTATCTGCTAGTATGTGATATATTATGTTCCAAAGTTGACACTTCTCTGAGGATTATTGCTTTTGGCTGATTTAGTTTAGATTGATTGTCAAACATTAGTTTTTATGCCGCCCTATCGATAGATGGGGAGGCATATAGTGATTCACCTGTCCGTTTGTTCGTCCGTCCGTCCTGGTTTACCCAAATTGACAGTTTCTTCTAGCATTATTATGGCTCGCTACAAAGCTTCCATACTTGCATGGATGTTTTATATGAACACTCTACACATGCCTGTATCACCTGACCCCATTTTGACCTTGACCTAATTTTGGACTTAGACTTATTGAAGGGCCAAATTCTTGGTTAACCCAAATTGACGGTTTCTTCTAGCATTAATATGGCTTGCTACAAAGCTTTCATACTTGCATGGATGTTGTATATGAACACTCTCTACACGCCTGTATCACCTGATCCCATTTTGACCTTCACCTTGACTTAATTTTGGACTTGGACTTATTGAAGGGTCAATTCCTGGTTAACCCAAATTGACCGTTTCTTCTAGCATTATTATGGCTTGCTACAAAGCTTCAGTACTTTCATGGATGTTGTATATGGACACTCTCCACACACCTGTATCATTTGACGCCATTTTGACCTTCACCTTGACCTAATTTGGACTTAGACTTATTGGAGTGCCAAATTGTTGGTTAACCCAAATTGACCGTTTCTTCTAGCATTAATATGGCTTGCTACAAAGCTTTCATACTTGCATGGTTGTTGTATTTGAACATTCTCTACACACCTATATCACCTAACCTCATTTTGACCGTCACATTGACCTAATTTTGGACTATGACTTATTAAGCGTCTAATTCTTGGTTAACCCAAATTGACAGTTTCGTTTTACATCATGTCCATCATGGCGTTGCCTTAACACTTGGCATACTTGTTTACTATCATAAGCCCCTTACATTATCAAAGCCATGTAACACTATCCAACATTATTACAGAATTATTGCCCCTGATTGACTAAGCTTTTTATGGGCAAGGCTTCCATGGGGGCATAAGCGTTTATTGAACGCAGTCTTGTTTTTCCATGTTATACTGTAGAAGTGTGAAACATTAGGTTTTTCCATGTTATACGGTATAAGTGTGAAACATTTGTTTTTTCCATGTAATACGGTAAATGTGTGAAACATTAGGTTTTTCCAAGTAATACGGTATAAATGTGAAATATTAGGTTTTTCCATGTAATACGGTATAACTGTGAAATATTAGGTTTTCCGTGTTATACTGTATTAGTGTGAAACATTAGGTTTTTCCATGTTATACTGTAGAAGTGTGAAATATTAAGTTTTTCCATGTTATACTGTATAAGTAGATATTTCAGCTGGTAAAAATAAAGAATTTTGTACATTTAGCATGTAGAAATAAATTACCTGAGAGTTCTTTGTTTGCCAAAGTTAAGGCTAGATCTAGGAAATGTTGTAAATTAAGGAAACAAAGTTGCTAATATATCCACATCATGTCGACTCAGTGTACATAATTATGTATATATATATGATTGACGTAGTGTTACACGTTGATCCATAATTACCGTCCCAGGTGGTACGCTGATTTCCATGATTACTTTATTCACTTTGTAGAAAGCTGTCTGTAATACAAATACCCACAATTAATTACAGATCAGTTTTCCACTACCTTTCTGTTTTTTGCTAAAATTGCACAAAAACTGAGATATAGGTTAAATAAAACTGTATTTAAATGATATAGGTTTTGTATGTACCAGTAGACTGTAGTATGGGTTTTATTCGACAATGACAATTTTCACACATTTGGTGTTGGTCTAAATTTTCACCATTTTGATTATTCACAAACCTATACCAATCTAGATTTCTAAATCTTGAGAGTAAGTATAGTATAGACAATGAGTAGCGCTGGTTATGAGATTTAGACGGTGAGCTTGAGTGACAAAGGATCAAAATCTCAGGTGATTCAGCTCAAAAGTGTTGGATACGGGATTTAGACGAAGATAATATTGCGCTGTGATTGGCTATTTGCGGCTTATAGTGGTCTAAGGGAGTTTAAACCCTTTCTTCAATAGATCATTTCCATTCTTGCCAGCCGGGTCTATCCCATTGTCATCACCTATTATTTTCCAGTGAAAAAATTGAAAGGGAGTCAATCAGATCATAGAAATGAAAATTACTGGACAAAGACATAATTAATTATATTATCAAGGGAGACCATTCTTGATTTTTGTCCAGAAAAAGCTGCACATAAGATGTGTACACATGTTAGCTTGTTTTTTATGACAATAGTGTAAGTTGTACAGAGTAAGGGTTTAGAAGTTGATGTAGACGGAAAATTAATTGCAGCGTTTTAGTGATATCTTATTGAAATTTGTGAAATCATCACACTTACGAAAATACAGCAACAGTTTTACTGTGCAGGGTGGGAGGGGGGAAGATAATGCAGGATTAGTCTGGATATTCTGAATCATCATCAATATCTATTGTATTCAATTAACAATTATTTGAAGGCCTAGCATTTTCGAAGTCAATGAATAGCTAAGTTTGCTGTAAATTCTATGCAGGGGTAATCTTATATGCAACAAAACAATTAGAAATAATTATTTCAATTAATGTATCAGTTATCAGATTAATTATTATAATTAAATATTTTGGACTAGATTCAATCCTACATTGAGAATTTTTGTGGAATTTTGGTATCTGGATCTATCTTTAATATGTGAGTAAACATGCGCGGATCTAGAAATCTTTCTCAGTGGTGGGGGGTCTGACCAATTATATGTTCTCAGGAAGAGATCGAACCAGCTAATTTTGCACAGGGGGTCCAACAAGCTATTTTTCTAAGAGGGTTGTCCTGATCTGAGTCGAAAGCCTGTCCAACTTGTGTATATATATAAGTTAACCACATCTTCGCCAAAATTCCAGAGGGGGGATCGGGGCTGGCTGGCCCGTAGCCACGCTGAGGAAAATTTGTGAAAATACAAAAAACATGACTTATGTCGAAAAAAAGTGCCTCAAATATAGCCAAGAAGATATTTGCCTCGGTGATTTATTGTCAATCCACAAATGTTAATCTACAGGAATCACATACCATCATTAAACTCCAATAACTTATGTATTTGGCTCTATAATTGTAGGTGTAATGTTAAAACCTGAATGGTGCCAAGTACACTTTCACAGCAGATTTTGTCTCTGTGGTGGTTGTAATTCACACTTTATATTAAAGTTGATGTCAGGAATGAGGTGTTGAGAACCTCTTATTGAACTTTTTATTCTGTTGCAAGCTCTTTAAATGTTTTTCAAGAAATACGAAATTTATATAAACTGAAGAGCATGTATTTTATTCTTATTTCAGGCATGGACCTTGGCAACACTAACTGGAAGTGGAAGGTTTGCCAGTAGGCTCCATTCTGATACGGCCTGTGAGCCGTCTGCTATCATGTCATCATACATGATGTATCAGTATCAAAAAGGTAGGGGTCAGGTTTTAAAATGTGCTCGGAATGAAGAAGTCTGATAAGCCAAATTGGCAGGGTATAAGACAGTGACAAACATAAAGTGTATTCAGATATTATTGTCACTTAAGGTTATTTGATGGTCGTTGATCTACCTGTACAAGGTATATCAAACCTGTTATATTTATGAAGAACCTATTTATGGTAATAATTTTGGAACTTTCGAAGTTCTGCCAAACTAAAAACTCACAAATGACCTTAAATTGTGTAAATACTTGAGACTTTAGGGAATAAAATGTTAAAGTACATTTACATGTAATGTATTAAATGTGATCGTATGTATATTCCCCAAACACAAATGTTGAAATGAATCGATTATTCAGACCTGTCAATCATCATTTATCCTAGTCACCGTGACACCAAGCACCAGGCAACAGGTCACATGATCAACACTTGTTAAGTACAGTACAACCTCTGTAGAAGATATATTGGCCATTGTTATGCTCCCCGAAGAAATTTGGGGAAGCATATAGTCGCCGAAGTGTCCGTCCGTCGCACTTTCTTGTCCGGGCTTTTTCTCAAGAACCACTGTTCAGATTTTAATAAAACTTCATGGATAGCTTTACTACCAAGTGGAGATGCGCATATCGTCGACCCGTTCCTGTTCGCTGATAATTCACACAGTTCTGCCCCTTGGAAGATTTGCACTATAACTATGTACTAAATTCTTGTCCGCGCTATTTCTCAAGAACCACTGCTCAGATTTTAATAAAACTTCATGGATAGCTCCACTACCAAGTGGAGATGCGCATAACTATATACTAAATTCTTGTCTGGGTCATTATTCAAACAGTGTTAGAGATATGAATTTGAAATTTCAGTGAATCATAAGATCTCATTGAAGGGATGTGCAGTGCTCAAGAACCATAACTCTTTTATGCATATTTTTCAAGTTATTCCCCTTAGTAATGTTTCACACTTAATTCTTGTCTGGGCCATAACTCAATTTGAAACTTCATAGCTGAATAGATCTCATTGAGAGGGTGTGCAGTGCCCAAGAACCATAACTCTTTATTCCCTTTTTTGGAGTTGTTCCCCTTTGTAATTTTTCATACTTAATTCTTGTCCAGGCCATAACAGTTTTGGATATATAACATTTGAAATTCATAGTTAAATAAATCTCTTTAAGTTATAGTGCAGTGGCAAAGAATAATAATTCTCTTTTACATATTTTTTTAGCATTATTTTCTGTGACAAACATCCCACGGGGAGCATCACCCGTCTTTGACGGCTCTTGTTTTCACTGATTTGCTCTTATCTAACCTCAATATTAAGACCATCTTCAATTTGTAGCCGGTGGTCATTGGCCAATTAGGCAGAGATAAAACCGAATGGCTTAGTACTATGTCTATCCCTAATGCAAAAAAAGACCAACTCAATAAAGGGACTTGTTTTCAAAGGTCCCAATGAGTGGTCTTATTATAGATATTTTACTGTATACACACACTAAATTAATTCACGAATACATCTTTCTGTATCTTTTTAATTCATTTTGATATCTCTACCTTAATGAGTCTCTACCGCAAGGGGATGTAAATTTAAGTGTTTTCCTCAAAGGTCTTAAGTTCTTTTTTTTGTTCTAAAACAAACTAAAAACATACTGTTAATTTTTTAGCTCACATGTCACAAAGTGTGATCACTCTTCATCCTCCGTCCGCTTTCCGTCCCCCGTACGTCGTCAGTCCGTCCACAATTTGCTTGTGTAGACACCGTAGGTCATAGTTTTGGCCTAATCTTTATGAAACTTTGTCACAATGATCATCTCAACAAAATCTAGGTCAAGTTTGATATTAGGTTATCTGGGGTCAAAAACTAGGTCACTTGGTCAAATCATAGAAAAATCTTGTGGAATCAGTAGAGGTCATAATTTTGACCTAACTTTTACGAAACTTGGTGACAATGATCATCTTAGCTCACATGTCACAAAGTGTGATCACTCTTCATCCTCCGTCCGCTTTCCGTCCCCCGTACGTCGTCAGTCCGTCCACAATTTGCTTGTGTAGACACCGTAGGTCATAGTTTTGGCCTAATCTTTATGAAACTTTGTCACAATGATCATCTCAACAAAAACTAGGACTAGTTAGATATTGGGTAATCCGGGGTCAAAAACTAGGTCACAAGGTCAAATCATAGAAAAACCTTGTATAGTCACTAGAGGTCACTATTTTAGCATCATCCTTATGAAACTTGGTCAGAGTGATCATCTCAACAAAATCTAGGTCATCTAGATAATGCGTCATATGGGGCCAAGAACTAGGTCACAAGGTCAAAGCATGCACTGCTACAACAGGTGAGCGACCTAGGGCCCTTTTGGCCCTCTTGTTATTAATGGGAATGTGCATTTTTTGCAGTTAAATAAATGTTATTTTGTGCAAACATTTGAAGATTGTGTTCATGAATGGCGATTCACTGTGTCTGACTACATTCCTGGTGATATTGCACGTTGTATGGAATTCATGATAAGGTATACAGTAGGTAAGTTATTTTATTGTAAATGTATAGTCCTCTGATAACACTAGCCTTTGTTTACTAACAAAAATTAAAATTCAATGCATTTTCGATGCCCATTTTTGTTCAATCATGTGCATATTCACTTTTAATGCATACCGGTGTAACGGTATACTCTTTCAATCTACACTGATAACAAGCAGTCAGTTGATCATGCCGAATAGCCACGCACTACGACTGACTGCCTAAGTGGAAAAAAAACAAAACATAAACCATTGGGTCTTAATTAAGCTACCAAATTACATGGGACAAACTTAAGGTTCTCAGGTAAGCGATTTGAAGCCATCTTGGTGCTCTTGTCTTTATAAGTTAAAAGCTAGTTAAAACATGTTAAAGTAAGAAGCAGAGCATGTTACGGTTATTTCCATTCAGGAGTCATAAACTATGGCATGAAACAAATTTAGTTAAACGTCAAATTATTCAATTATATTTGTATAGCAAACATGCTGAGCTTTCAATTTAAATGCTTTATAGATTTCAGTTTCAATTTTCCCCCTGCACGTTCTTTGTGCGTTCTTTGTGCCTTTGACCTAGACGATATTGTTGTAATTTCTATTCATTCTGTTGACATTCGAACATATTGAACACTCATTCTATAACCACTATTGTAAAATTATTATTTTTTGGCAGATATTGAATTTTGCAAATTGGGATAAAATGGTAATTTGGTGGTGTCTTGAATTCATGAATTTAGAATATTTAAAGAAAATTCCTGTGTTGCATATAATGAGGCTAATTATTGAATGGGATATAATTTGGCTATCCAGTTCATCCGCGAAATGAATGAATATTAATCTGCCACGAATATTAATAATTTTACAGTAACAACTATTCTAAATTCAAACCTTGCTGAATCAGTCATATAAGTGAAAGAAATAGGACTATTGAGATCATTTCTATCAACTCAGATAAATCCATGCAGACTGATTTAGGAAAAAAATATCACATTTCTGAACCAGTCTGGTTCATCGTAGTTGCCCCCTGAATGTTCAAAATGATGCTTATTAAGTAAGGGCAGAAGGCTGGATTCAATCTGGTTGGCACAGCGGGTAAGGCTCTCGATTACACAACAAGAAGTCCCGCATTCAAATTTCGGCTGGGTCACTTTGTTATTTCTTGAATGCTTTTCAAAACTTCCCTACCATCTACAGTGTAGCAATACCACATGGTGTTTGGCTACAGTTCCAAGTATAAATTTGTAAACATTGGAACACAAATATAGCCATAATTATTTTATTTCTTCATCAATTTCTATGAAAAATACGCCACTCTAAGGGGAAAATTATTTTCTTAACCTGGAAAATAAGATCCTTTTAAGCAGCTTTGCCATTTTATCCAACACCCGGTAAAACCATTGACAATACAGGTTTCACAGGGTACTGGAAAAAATGGTCAAACTGCTAAAAAAGATCCTGTAAATACGTATAATAATAATAATAATAATAATAATAAAGACTTTATTTAATGAGGCAACACAGTTGGCAAAGCCAGTCTTACCTGTGAGCCTCAATATATATGTACATACAATTTACAACAAATGTGAACAAATATAACATTTACAGAATGATATTTACATTAGATGTAACAGCAGTGCGTTAATTAAGCTACTCAAACATATCAAAAGAAAGCTAGACCAACAATTTATAGTACAGTTCAGTGAAATTGAACTATAAAACAAAGAATAAAATTACATTTATATACATATTAAGTGACGCAAGAATTTTACATGTTTAACAAGTTTTTCCCACCAGAGAACCACCATTTAAGGTATGATGACTTAAAGATTGCCAAGCTTTCTGATTGTTTTATGTGTAGTGGTATAGTGTTCCAGAGTTTGGGACCTGAATAAGCAAGAGTTTTCCTAAAAAATTCTAGTCTTGGTTTTGGAACCTTAAGGGATTGTTGAGTGTGGGATCTTAGTGAATGATTATTTGAGAATGTGAATAAATTTGACATGTATTCAGGAAAGAGATTGTTAATAGATTTGTAAACAAAAGTGGCTTTTTTGAAATAGATTCTTTCATGTATAGTCATCCATATGGCAATATTTGTGTTCCAATGGTTACAAATTTCTACTTGTAAGTGTAGCCAATGGTCACATGGTATTGCTACCCTGATCTAGAGATGAACTGGTACCATGGAAAAACCTTGAGGTGCTCTACACTGGGCATGTTAAAGGACTGAAAAGTCTGTTCTAATCAAAGTACTGAAGTACTATTACTGGGGGATATCGCAATTCTGGGTATTATAGGGTTTCACATTTAATGGTAATGGACTTCAAAACAAATGTTAATATTGTGACAAGGTTTTTGAGACGCGATAGCAGCTGAATCATTCAAATCACACCTCAACGACCCATCACAATACTAGAACTCATGAAGGCAATACACCTGCTGTAGTTCTAAGTAATATGTCACGATATGTGTTCGATTCCAAAGTGTTTCATCGTGTTTTTCGTTTTTCACTGACGTAGCTTCATAAGATGCTCGTTAAATGAATTATCAAACATCGAATGTACCTGCGGACATCAAGACGTACCAGTCCTGATACGTATTTTTGCAGGTCAGACTCGCGTAATAATTAGAATAAAAACTCTTGATTAAACGTTTCCGTGCAAATTATTTTGATGGTAGTAAACCAAAAGAATGCAAGAAACGGGATAGGGCATCAATTGGCACAAGCAAATATAAGCTAGCATCTAAAAACTACACAAAGTCATAATTCCACAACTCTTTAGATGCATATTTATGTAAATTATAAACCATCCGAATAGGATACGATTCGCGAGAACGAATAAGATAGGGGTCGAAACACAAAGGACGATATGGTCTTGATTTTCGACGGGAAATGCAGCGCATGGACAAGGGTTGGCCTAACGACAGACGCAAACTATTCAAGTTAGCTGATGATCTATGACAATTCAATGGACCAAACGTCGATCAATACTATTAACACGGGCGCAAGAAAATAGAAAAAAAACTAGAAACTAAAAACTGCGTTCACAGAGTCCAAAGACCTAAATATACAAAGATTGGAAAAATCTAACAAATCTCGCAATATCTTGCGGCAGTCTTCTAAAATCTTGTGAAATCTCGTTTGTTTTTAATTCCTTATATCTCCTGTTTCCGTGTACATAATAAGTTTATGCAATAGATTTATTATTCTGCTTTAAAATGAAACCTAATTTATTGAAATCAGTCAAGAAATAAAACATTAGACCTCAAAGAGCCAGACCTACTCTCATTTTAATTGAAATTCCAATTTTATCAGAAAATACCCAAAATTGCCTCATTCAAACAATAATTTTCTGAATTCTATTCTATACATCATGCAGTAAAAGAAACCTAGCTCTTCAAAATGAGACATTGGTCATTAAAAAAGGATGAAAAACAAACTTTTGATGCAAAATATCAGCATCTGCTGCATGCCATTTTGCATTTTCTTCCCGTTTTCAATTAAGTGTCCAATCTGTGTATATTTAGGTCTTTGCAGAGTCCTTATTCCATAATTATACCTGGGTACGAACTGGATATGGTACGAATAGCGCGAACGAATAAGATGGGGACGAAACATAAATAACTCATATGGTCTCGACTTTCGGCGGGAAAATTTATGTAACAGCGCTGGGAAAAGGGTTGTTCTAACGTTAGATCCAAACTATTTAGCTGAAGATCTTTGGTAAGTTAAAGGACAAAACGTGGACTAATACTATCAACAAATGCAAAATATTGTAAATAGTAAAGAACAAGCACACGTTAGATTAGGAGTTTCCAGCTAAACTGTAATATGAATGTTAAAACCACGAATTGTGTTAAGTTCATCTGCTCAACAGGTTACTTTTAACGGTGACATTTTTATCGCCCCCTCAAAAATCATTAGTCATTTTACAGCGCGTAGGAATTTATTCTCACAAATACATTTTCTCATCCAAATAAGCTTTCAAAAAGTTCACACAATACGAACAGATAAAAAAATATTAAATTGTTGAAAACAAATGTTCTCATAAATGGTCGAAAATTACGATATTGGTTGAGATTTGCAGGCACTTCTTTCTTGCTCGGATGAATTGGTCGTGGAGAAATTACATTGTTAAAATCGTAGTGATTTCAGGATTGTATGTAATACAAAAACTGGGGTTCCCCCAGTAAAAAGCTAGGTTACTGCCCCCGTATTCCTTGTATCACACAACAGTCTTTTCCCTCAATGTACAAGGTCGTTATACAAGGTCATTGGCCGATCTAGCAGTGGATAATAAGTTTTTTTTTTTTTTTTTTTTTTTCAGGGGATATAATTTTATTTTCCTCGTCAATAGGTAGATGTGGGTCGAGGGCATCCCACATACTACCGTACAACATGTAATATAATTGTAAATGAATCATACTATAGTATAATATACATACATACATGCATACGTGCATACATGCATGCATACAGACATTGCAATTTATAAATGGATAATAAGTTGACCACACACATACTCTACTCTGTGACTTACTAGCTGTGTCTTGCTTCATTCAGATATTACACATACTCTACTCTGTGACTTACTAGCTGTGTCTTGCTTCATTCAGATATTACATACTCTACTCTGTGACTTACTAGCTGTGTCTTGCTTCATTCAGATATTACATACTCTACTCTGTGACTTACTAGCTGTGTCTTGCTTCATTCAGATATTACATACTCTACTCTGTGACTTACTAGCTGTGTCTTGCTTCATTCAGATATTACATACTCTACTCTGTGACTTACTAGCTGTGTCTTGCTTCATTCAGGTATTACATACTTTACTCTGTGACTTACTAGCTGTGTCTTGCTTCATTCAGATATTACACATACTTTACTCTGTGACTTACTAGCTGTGTCTTGCTTCATTCAGATATTACACATACTTTACTCTGTGACTTACTAGCTGTGTCTTGCTTCATTCAGATATTACACATACTTTACTCTGTGACTTACTAGCTGTGTCTTGCTTCATTCAGGTATAACATACTTTACTCTGTGACTTACTAGCTGTGTCTTGCTTCATTCAGATATTACATACTCGACTCTGTGACTTACTAGCTGTGTCTTGCTTCATTCAGATATTACACATACTTTACTCTGTGACTTACTAGCTGTGTCTTGCTTCATTCAGGTATAACATACTTTACTCTGTGACTTACTAGCTGTGTCTTGCTTCATTCAGGTATAACATACTCGACTCTGTGACTTACTAGCTGTGTCTTGCTTCATTCAGATATTACACATACTTTACTCTGTGACTTACTAGCTGTGTCTTGCTTCATTCAGATATTACACATACTCTACTCTGTGACTTACTAGCTGTGTCTTGCTTCATTCAGGTATAACATACTCGACTCTGTGACTTACTAGCTGTGTCTTGCTTTATTCAGATATTACACATACTTTACTCTGTGACTTACTAGCTGTGTCTTGCTTCATTCAGATATAACATACTTTACTCTGTGACTTACTAGCTGTGTCTTGCTTCATTCAGGTATAACATACTCTACTCAATGTGACTTACTAGCTGTGTCTTGCTTCATTCAGGTATAACATACTCGACTCTGTGACTTACTAGCTGTGTCTTGCTTCATTCAGATATTACACATACTCGACTCTGTGACTTACTAGCTGTGTCTTGCTTCATTCAGATATTACACATACTTTACTCTGTGACTTACTAGCTGTGTCTTGCTTCATTCAGATATTACACATACTTTACTCTGTGACTTACTAGCTGTGTCTTGCTTCATTCAGATATTACACATACTCTACTCTGTGACTTACTAGCTGTGTCTTGCTTCATTCAGATATTACACATACTTTACTCTGTGACTTAAAGCTGTGTCTTGCTTCATTCAGATATTACACATACTTTACTCTGTGACTTACTAGCTGTGTCTTGCTTCATTCAGGTATTACATACTCTACTCTGTGACTTACTAGCTGTGTCTTGCTTCATGTATTACTCACATAATTATGACAATAATAAGTCACATGCTTTTGCTGACTTGAAATTAAATTCATACTTTTCTTGCTCCAATTATCGTTAAAATGGTAAAAATATTTTAAAAACTGACACTTTGATTTCTATCATCAAAAAGCTACGTTAACAATTATTCCTCTAAATGTACATTTATGAATAAATAAATCAGCTAATTATGTTGACAATAAAAACCACAATGTACTTGTGATGATATTGTTAAGAGGCTCTTGTTTTTACTACATGTACAATGCTACTATTGGAGCCTGTTCAAACAACATATATACAATACGCTCAACTCAACCACTTTTCTAATTGGTCACTTTTCAAACCTTAAATACCTTTAACTGTGATCATATTATTTGATGGCGAAAATGCAAAAATTATCCCATGAATGACCACGCATACTTTGGCATGTGGTTTTGATTTTTAATGATATGAGTGTTAGGACTTTTGCAACATATCGTCAAAATGTATGATCACAGTTAAACGTATTTCGGGTTGAAAAGTAACCAATTAGAAAAGTGGTTGAGTGTACATGTATGTGTGTTTATATACCATATACGTTTATATACCATATACATTGCAGCAGAAATCTGTCTCACATTATTATGTATTTATGCAGGCTTGATATTTCAAAACATATTTCCTGGAACAATTTGTTGTAAATAATTTTGTACTTTTATACTGTTTGCTGACATTTGAAGGGACTGAACACAACAATTTTGTAACTGAATGCTCTTTAAGCAGGGAGTATTACGAATATGTACGAGGTATACTTTAAACACTAGCCTTTATCACTGGCAATGCATGACCTTCTTGTGGAAATTGATATATTTCGAGCACAAAGCTTGAAATGTATTTATGCATAAAGGTTGAGGACTACGTTAATTTGTTTGTACTATATTAAGAGTCTTCAGTACTTTTGAAGAGGATTCATAGTAGTTGGCTTATGTTTACTGGTTTGATGATTTATATGTATGTTTGATGTAAGGATTGTGATGTATGTTTGATGTAAGGATTGTGGTGTATGTTTGATGTAAGGATTGTGATGTATGTTTGATGCAAGGATTGTGATGTATGTTTGATGCAAGGATTGTGATGTATGTTTGATGCAAGGATTGTGATGTATGTTTGATGCAAGGATTGTGATGTATGTTTGATGCAAGGATTGTGATGTATGTTTGATGCAAGGATTGTGATGTATGTTTGATGCAAGGATTGTGATGTATGTTTGATGCAAGGATTGTGATGTGTGTTTGATGTAAGGATTGTGGTGTATGTTTGATGCAAGGATTGTGTTGTATGTTTGATGCAAGGATTGTGATGTATGTTTGATGCAAGGATTGTGATGTATGTTTGATGCAAGGATTGTGATGTATGTTTGATGCAAGGATTGTGGTGTATGTTTGATGTAAGGATTGTGGTGTATGTTTGATGTAAGGATTGTGATGTATGTTTGATGTAAGGATTGTGATGTATGTTTGATGTAAGGATTGTGATGTATGTTTGATGCAAGGATTGTGGTGTATGTTTGATGTAAGGATTGTGATGTATGTTTGATGCAAGGATTGTGATGTATGTTTGATGTAAGGATTGTGATGTATGTTTGATGTAAGGATTGTGGTGTATGTTTGATGTAAGGATTGTGATGTATGTTTGATGTAAAGATTGTGGTGTATGTTTGATGTAAGGATTGTGATGTATGTTTGATGTAAGGATTGTGATGTATGTTTGATGTAAGGATTGTGATGTATGTTTGATGTAAGGATTGTGATGTATGTTTGATGCAAGAATTGTGCTGTATGTTTAATGTAAGGATTGTGATGTATGTTTGATGTAAGGATTGTGCTGTATGTTTGATGTAAGGATTGTGCTGTATGTTTGATGCAAGGATTGTGTTGTATGTTTGATGCAAGGATTGTGTTGTATGTTTGATGCAAGGATTGTGCTGTATGTTTGATGCAAGGATTGTGCTGTATGTTTGATGTAAGGAGTGTGCTGTATGTTTGATGCAAGGATTGTGATGTATGTTTGATGCAAGGATTGTGTTGTATGTTTGATGCAAGGATTGTGTTGTATGTTTGATGCAAGGATTGTGATGTATGTTTGATGTAAGGAGTGTGTTGTATGTTTGATGCAAGGATGGTGTTGTATGTTTGATGCAAGGATTGTGTTGTATGTTTGATGCAAGGATTGTGCTGTATGTTTGATGCAAGGATTGTGTTGTATGTTTGATGCAAGGATTGTGCTGTATGTTTGATGCAATGATTGTGATGTATGTTGGATGCAAGGACTGTGCTGTATTTTTTATGCAAGGATTGTGCGGTATGCTTGATGTAAGGATTATGCGGTATGTTTGATGTAAGAATTGTGCTGTATGTTTGATGTAAGAATTGTGCTGTATGTTTGATGCAAGGATTGTGCTGTATGTTTGATGTAAGGATTGTGTTGTATATTTGATGTAAGGATTGTGATGTATGTTTGATGCAAGGATTGTGCTGTATGTTTGATGTAAGGATTGTGGTGTATGTTTGATGTAAGGATTGTGTTGTATGTTTGATGCAAGGATTGTGATGTATGTTTGATGCATGGATTGTGATGTATGTTTGATGCAAGGATTGTGCTGTATGTTTGATGTAAGGATTGTGCTGTATGTTTGATGCAAGGATTGTGATGTATGTTTGATGCAAGGATTGTGTTGTATGTTTGATGCAAGGATTGTGTTGTATGTTTGATGCAAGGATTGTGATGTATGTTTGATGCAAGGATTGTGATGTATGTTTGGTGTAAGGATTGTGTTGTATGTTTGATGCAAGGATTGTGCTGTATGTTTGATGTAAGGATTGTGTTGTATGTTTGATGCAAGGATTGTGCTGTATGTTTGATGCATGGATTGTGATGTATGTTTGATGCATGGATTGTGATGTATGTTTGATGCATGGATTGTGCTGTATGTTTGATGCAAGGATTGTGCTGTATGTTTGATGCAAGGATTGTGCTGTATGTTTGATGCAAGGATTGTGATGTATGTTTGATGTAAGGATTGTGTTGTATGTTTGATGCAAGGATTGTGCTGTATGTTTGATGTAAGGATTGTGTTGTATGTTTGATGCAAGGATTGTGGTGTATGTTTGATGCAAGGATTGTGCTGTATGTTTGATGCAAGGAATGTGCTGTATGTTTGAAGTATCAAGTGTTTTTAAGCTTGTGATGAGGTTTTGTTATCATGTCTCCCACATTATTGTTGGATGTCACAAAGTTTCCCACATTTTTTCTCCGTAAGTCTTAGTCTTCAATGAAACTTGGTATGGATAGTTGGTACCAAGCCTACACTTGGCATGGATAGTTGGTACCAAGCCTACACTTGGCATGGATAGTTGGTACCAAGCCTACACTTGGCATGGATAGTTGGTACCAAGCCTACACTTGGCATGGATAGTTGGTACCAAGCCTACACTTGGCATGGATAGTTGGTACCAAGCCTACACTTGGCATGGATAGTTGGTACCAAGCCTACACTTGGCATGGATAGTTGGTACCAAGCCTACACTTGGCATGGATAGTTGGTACCAAGCCTACACTTGGCATGGATAGTTGGTACCAAGCCTACACTTGACATGGATAGTTGGTACCAAGCCTACACTTGGCATGGATAGTTGGTACCAAGCCTACACTTGGCATGGATAGTTGGTACCAAGCCTACAGGAGTTTTAGGTTAGATGATTAATACCAGAGTTGTTGTTGTTGTGTTCTAAGTTTAGTTCATGCATGCTTGTAGGACATTATTGTTTAGAATTATTTAACTGGTACTCATGAATATTCTGTTTTATTCAATTGCTAGTGCCTCTTGCAGTATTAAAGGGCTGTGTGTCAGTTGGGATGAGTGCCTATCACAACAACCCCAATATTATATTTATATCAATATATTATAATTGTTTATTTTTGCCTGACTTTGTTGGAGTATCGAATGTCAGTCTGTCCAGTTTTATACAACAATACCTAATCATTCAAAAATAATACTATACTATGAAATAGTATAATTGCACATTTTATTGATCAAAGACGTGGTCAATGGTTGATAAAGGGTGTCCGATTACAGATGATCAAATTGATCTATCAGGTGTTAAAATCCGCTATATTGATTCCTTTTACGATTCTTTTCACCGGGTATAATATCTGCGACTATTTACCCATAGTTAAACACAGTGTCTGGGGTTATTTACACACAATCAACCACAGTGTCTGGATGTTTGATGTTAACAGACCTCCTGAAGATCTTGTTGATTAAACAAATAAAGATTTTAAAGTCCCAATTTTATTACCATTTTTTGGCTACAGCGTACATCTTACTTAATTCAATCATTAATAGCTCATTTGTTGGTATCAAAAGTTTCAGTAGTGGTTCGTTCAAAATAGGAATGGTTGAGATTCGACCATACTTGCAGAACTTTAAAAATGTCTGGCAAGCGGGCAGTCGGGCGGGTGGGTTGTTTGGGAGGGCGGCAGGCAGGACGTGTGAAGTTGTCAGTAAAACTATTGCTTGTAGATGTGCAAGTTATGTACATGTGGATAAATAATTAAATTCTATGAAAACTAGTATAATAGGTTACCTATGAAAAACCATTGAAAAACGGTGTAAAATTCAGTGGAAAAACAACATTGAACAACAACAAAGAAAACCAATGTACATAGATGATATATTATCAATGTTGAAACAATGGCGTAGATAAGAAATGTACAATAATAGATGTTTTATCTCGTAGTTCATCAAGTTTAATGATGAATGAAAAACCAATCATTAATTTACACTAATTGACATATCTCTGTTTCCTGTATAGAAGTGACGATGTTGCCCTTGGGGAGAGTGGGGTGGGGTGTAAATATTTTGTCATCTAGTGGTGACTTGTTTATGGCTGTCAAGTGTAAACTATCCCTTGTTAGTGTTCGCCTTAACAAGAATGTTTGTAAGTTGTTGAACAGTCAGCGATGTTGTTTGTTAAATTACACATTCCCCCCCCCCAAATAGTAAATTGTTAGTATTCACGCTATTACAGTCTTTCTTTCCCACAATCATCCATTTGTAATAATTTTTTTAAAAATTGTTTTATGACCCTCTGGTCAAGCGTATTTCAGTCCGGAGGTGGGCGCTCTAAACATGCCCTCGGCCACCAAGGATTGTTGGGAATCAATACTAATCAAGTGTTATGTTACGGCCTCCTCGATAACCTTAGAGTGGTAGAGTTTCCATTTCGAGTGCAGGAGGTCCATGGTTTGATCCCAAGCTGCGTCCTACCAAAGACGAAATAAAAAAAGTATCAGGAATTCCCCTTTTAGACGCTCAGCAAAAGGTAACTGGCTTCTCCTCAGACTCTTCTACCCTCGTGGCGATGGGTAACATCAGGAATGAGGTGTGGAGAGTGATTTATATAACTTGGCATCCACTGTTTGGGTATAATATACTTCCCAGTCTAATTCATTAGGTACTTAATGACATATTTTGTAGGGTGACAGGAAATTCAGTATTGAGAAAAATCAAGTCTTTGGCATGTTACCAGGAAAAGGACGTGTCACATTTTGTCGAAAAAAAATCTTCTAAACCTTTTGCATGAATAAAATATGCGTTCACTTTTGTCCCCTTTTCAATCATTTTGAGTTCCGCATTTCCAAAATATCAAACACAAGACCATGTCATAAAGGCGGCCCTGAATGCACCAAGCTGAACTAACTCCAACTTATGTCTATCATCATGACCCTTTCAAAAATAACAGACTGTCTATGTAATAATTTCCTCTAAGATAAAATAGTAACTTCCCAGGAACGACACATTTTTTCCAATCACTGTTCTGTAGTCCAATATACAGCCTTCAAGACCTTTGTCTGCGCTCTTTGTTTTGCTTGGCATTGAGCTAATGAACACTGCATTTTTCTGAAATTTTGCATCTAATATTTTCAAATAATTTGATTGAAATTTGCTACTTCGCTGCCATCCAACTTTGGGTTATTAGATTTGTCCTAGATATCACAGAACCAATGGACATAGGATTGCAGGTTTTGACCATTTTTGGTGCCATTTCCCCAGAACAAGCAGGTGAACGTATGTCACCCTTCATATGACAAATATTACTGATTGTTTTCACTGACATGGGTAATTCATAATATACCAACACTTTTTTATGCTTCTATAGGGGCAATTCTTCTTTAAAAAAACACAATGCCCCCTACAAGATGGTTGATTTTGGTTTGAAAACAATGCAAATATCAAACACAATGAATGTATTTACTACTTAACACATTTTCTTACATGGCTCAATAGAAATAAATAGATTTTATTGTTTTAGTTAAAATGCGATGTTCAGTTTTGTCCAAATATAAGTTAAACACCTCTCGTACAGTAATAGCTCACCATACAGATCAGTTAGATAATAATACCATCTCTGGACTAAGACCACCTCAGTATTATAAAGACCATTTTCAAGTCCATTTTCTCTCTTAAATTCAATAAATTGCTCTAATAATCATTCTTTACACCCTAGTGGAAGAGCATTCACTTTGAGTATGGGAGGACTAGGGATTTCATTAATTCCCTTGATAGACTCTCAGTATAAAAGGGAAAGCAGCATGACTTCTGTTTTTCATTCCCACGCGGCAGTGGATTCCATCAGGAATAAGGTGTTCAGATTGATTAATATGAGTTGTAAGAACTTGTTTCACCATCGTCAATCAACTTTAATTAGATAAATATAAAATTAATAATCACTCAACTTCAATTTGTGTCAACAAGTACATGTATATTACCCTCAATCAACTTGAAAGTGAAGTATGAAAGCATTAAACCGCTCGGCTATCACAATAACAAGAAAAAATGTTTGTGCCAATATCCAGGATCTATGTAACAAGCTCACAGCACACCTGTAATGGATGGATATGCGGAGCATAGCCCTTATTTACCAGTCAGCTTTCTGCTGTATGAGTGAACACATAGCCTTTATTTGCCAGTCAGCTTTCTGCTGTATGAGTGAACACATAGCCTTTATTTACCAGCCAGCTTTCTGCTGTATGAGTGAACACATAGCCTTTATTTGCCAGCCTGCTTTCTGCTGTATGAGTGAACACATAGCCTTTATTTGCCAGCCTGCTTTCTGCTGTATGAGTGAACACATAGCCTTTATTTGCCAGCCAGCTTTCTGTTGTATGAGTGAACACATAGCCTTTATTTGCCAGCCAGCTTTCTGCTGTATGAGTGAACACATAGCCTTTATTTACCAGTCAGCTTTCTGCTGTATCGGTGAACACATAGCCTTTATTTACCAGTCAGCTTTCTGCTGTATTAGTGAACACATAGCCTTTATTTACCAGTCAGCTTTCTGCTGTATTAGTGAACACATAGCCTTTATTTGCCAGTCAGCTTTCTGCTGTATTAGTGAACACATAGCCTTTATTTGCCAGTCAGCTTTCTGCTGTATGAGTGAACACATAGCCTTTATTTACCAGTCAGCTTTCTGCTGTATGAGTGAACACATAGCCTTTATTTACCAGTCAGCTTTCTGTTGTATTAGTGAACACAGACTGGTTTTCAATGCTCCTAATGATGGTTATATTATGGAGGTTTTACAGTAAGGCCCAGTACTATCAGTTTAGTGATCAGTGTTATAGTGTATCAATATCATTGTCCACACCCTGCTGTATGCTTTACCGACTTTTCAAATCAATATTGAAATTGTTGTACAGTTTCCAAATGACAAACCAAGCATATAAATACTATGTATAATTTTTCCATTCATTCTTTTGAAATATATTGTTAATAAAGTTTTAACTGGTTGTGTGTGCATCGAATGTTAGCAAATAAAGTTTAACTGGTTGTGTGTGCATCAAATGTACGAATGTAAAGTGGGTTTTACTGCATTGTGGTATCTACTGTTTATTGCCGTAATAACGTTTAATTGGACAATTAATGTAAAATGCAGAAATAAAATCTCAAGTGGCGTACAGTGCAGAGTTTAAAGATTGTATTCCTCAGGTGAATTAGATTTTATTAATTTACTGGACAAGGGCTGACTTTTAAATAAAAGTGGCATACAGTGCGATGTTTTAATTAATAAGAACTTATTAATTTACCATTAAGCACCGACTTTTAAGTGAACTTAATTTCTTAATGTTTCTTAATATTTTTTATCAGATTTTGAGTGGATTCTTCTTAAAGCTTGTAATTTGTTGTGCAAGCTTCTGAAAGACACAGAGTTGTTCCTGCTGATTGAATGACTGGATTTTATGAGGTTTTCGGTGTTAAGCAGGTAGGTTGCATTAATTATTCTTGGGGATTTTATGCATTTCACGTAATTAGTCTATTACAGACCTTTATGTATAATTAATGGTTAGGAAGATGTTTTTGCAGAAATGTTCAAAGTATTGCGAGAGTCTAATGAACTCTCAGAATGAAGAAGCAATCATCATTAGTTTTCTAGTCCAAATATTTTGGAAGCTTTATTTTTTACCAGATTTTCCAATGGATGTTAATACTTAGTCTGATTGTACTGGTTAATGTATTTAATTGATTAAGGGATGGGGGACAGTTGTTACGTGTGAATTGACCTCTAAGTACAAAGTAAACAATTATTATTGATTACTGTCCGATTGATTATTGATCATAATGATCTCAGAAAATCTGTTTGAGAGTACCGAACTTCTGTACAGCAGAGTGGCCCTCTGTACAGTACAACATCTTCAGAGTGGCCCTCTGTACAGTACAACATCTTCAGAGTGGCCCTCTGTACAGCACAACATCTTCAGAGTGGCCCTCTGTACAGCGTAACATCTTCAGAGTGGCCCTCTGTACAGCACAACATCTTCAGAGTGGCCCTCTGTACAGCACAACATCTTCAGAGTGGCCCTCTGTATAACACAACATCTTTAGAGTGGCCCTCCGTACAGCATAACATCTTCAGAGTGGCCCTCTGTACAGCGTAACATCTTCAGAGTGGCCCTCTGTACAGTACAACATCTTCAGAGTGGCCCTCTGTACAGTACAACATCTTTAGAGTGGCCCTCTGTATAACACAACATCTTTAGAGTGGCCCTCTGTACAGCATAACATCTTCAGAGTGTCCCTCTGTATAACACAACATCTTTAGAGTGGCCCTCTGTACAGCACAACATCTTCAGAGTGGCCCTCTGTACAGTACAACATCTTCAGAGTGGCCCTCTGTATAACACAACATCTTTAGAGTGGCCCTCTGTACAGCATAACATCTTCAGAGTGGCCCTCTGTACAGTACAACATCTTCAGAGTGGCCCTCTGTACAGCATAACATCTTCAGAGTGGCCCTCTATACAGTACAACATCTGTATATATATCAAGCTTTCAGTGGCTGTCATACGTGCTTTCAAGCTCAGTCAGGTATAAGACCACAATATGATCTTTTTCACCAAAACCACGAAATTTGTCCCATTAGATTAAATGATTTTACAGTAATTGTTGTTTCAATTGTTTTATATGTGGTTGTTCAACACAGGTATATTTGTGGCGAATTTGGATTGACTAATAACAGATTGAAGGGTTCTTAGATAACCATAAATTTCGCCAAAATTCAAGGGAGGTTTTGACCCTAGGCACCCCCTCTGGTTCCACACATGTGTATATAGTACAGACCTTGGGCAGCATCCAGTTCTCCCTGAATATCAATTTATAAAATTGTTCCAATTTCATTGAGTCTTCACATTTTCCAAGAAACGTTTTTCAATTGATTTTGAATTGAAATCCCAGTGAGAAAACTACAACATGCTATTGTATGACGTTTTTTACAGTGATTTTGTTAATTTAATGTTCGTTTCCATGTCAACAGTTGGAATCACATATGTTGTTTGTCCTAGGGTATTGAAATGAATTATTTTTTGTTTATTTAATTTGTTTCTGGTGTTCGCAAAACTGTTGTTTATGTTTGAGAAGTTATGATGTTTGTAGACTTCAAATACTTAAAATCAGCGATCCAGGTTTGCTTCACGATCACGGCAGGTCTAAAAGTCTGTTCCACTGATCATTAATTCATCGTATAACACGCGGAGGAGTCTACAGGTCTTATATCCTTTCTTAGAAATTTAAAATCAATGTTTTATTTT
This sequence comes from Spisula solida, assembly GCA_947247005.1. Classification (NCBI taxonomy): domain Eukaryota; kingdom Metazoa; phylum Mollusca; class Bivalvia; order Venerida; family Mactridae; genus Spisula; species Spisula solida. The sequence continues at coordinate 4,954,138 of OX365958.1, read as the reverse complement.
CTTCCACTTATGGAGAAGTTGTTGATTTCTTGCGGAAGGGTAAGTTAGTCCCCTTCCATGAAAGTTCAACATCAATGTTATGTTTCCTGATCCACATGTTGAGAATTTGCTGCTTTCTGGTGGAAGAGGAAGTTAGTAGTGGGCAGGTTAGAATACAGTTCAGGAAAACATGGTTAGCTGTCTGTGAATTGGCTATCGTATGTACGTGATAAATTGTTGAGGAATGGCATTAAACCCAAATTTTGTTTTGAAATTTTGGCTGTGTCATGTAGCCCATTGATTTTCCCTGTCACGGGTGTGGGAGGGTCGGGGAACAATCCCTTGTCACACCTTACAATCCTGCATGAATAAGATACATATCACTGTTATGAAGACATATCAAACACTGACTGGAATGAACAAAGAATGATCAGTAGAGACTATAATCATACAGCGGGTATACCATATGTTGTCAGTGTAAAGTAATCATATTTTTTGCAGTATTGCAACTATTACAGTTGGCAGATACTGTATAAACTGTCTCTTAACAAAACACACATGATCTGAGGAGATTTTCGCGTGTGCAGCAAAACTGCGGCAAATATTTTGTTCTTGTGTAATCACATGGAATAAAACTGCTCTGAAGCAGTTTTTAGTATTGATTTTGAGCTGCAGTTTGCATGTTTGAATGGCTTTGTTGTCTGGAATTTGCAATCACTGTTTGTTGTTATCTTTAATGTGTTATTTAAGACAATGAAAACCCGTGGGCAGATTCAGCAAAATCTCTGGATGTTTAATAATTGATCGAGGATAATCAAACTATAGATCGTTTTACATATTTGGATAAAATAACAGAGTTATCATCGACTGGGCTTACGAAGTACCTGCAGTTTATAGCAATTACCGGTATGTTTAATTCATTTTCCCCCAGATTGAAAAATTGAAATTCAGTGATCTGAAGAGTAGTCTTAGCTTGAAAATTATCTGTTGTCTGTTGGCAATTTGTCCCTTTTGGGCATCAACGTTGTATCGCACTATATACCATATTGTGAGCCTTATTGTATAGTATTGGTAGTATTTCTCAATTTCAGTCAATTTTGATTTTTTTAGGGATAAATGACATTTTAAGACTATTAAAAGCTACATAATATCATTTTTGATGATGACTTTGTTTGAGTGTCAAGTTTTCTTGGAAAGCAACTGATGTGAGGTTACTTTAACTTTAAGTATACTGGTGTTAACTGCACTTGAAGGCATGTTTATCGATATTATAATTCCAGGAATTTTAGAAATTTCTTGTATTAGAGGAAATGTTGAAAATTGGAAAGTTGTGTAATACTGGTAATAATCTCTATTTGTTCAAATCTGTACCAAGGTTTAAACATAATGTACCAGGCAAGGAAAGGTCACAGTTTTTGTCCGACACCGACTCAACTGCCTGGCATGGATAGCAATTGAGTCGGTTTTGAGCAAAAAATTGTGACCTATTGCACAAAAATCTTAAGTTGGATGAAAACTTTTTGTTGACAGATTTTTACTTGCGTTCTCAGCCAAAAATTATGTCACATACTATGTGGTATGTCCACGCTGTATATTAAATTTAAAACATTTGTGCTATTTTGTGAACCATGTGTATATATTGCTGTATACTTTGTGTTTGTAAGTAGTAACTGTACCAGGTAGTATGCCATGTACCAATCAATAGTTATTTACATAATATTATGTATCTATTTATTTGCCATTTAAGTTACTGGCACCTTCCTTTGTATTTCACACTCGTTGTTCTGATATGTAATACATTCTAGATGTACAACGACCTTCGAAATATGACCCCAGGACGAGTTCATTTGCTATGGTTGAAATGATATTTACTGTTATTTTTCGGATAGATTATGGATATATATTAAAAATTCACGTTAACTTTCAAGTCGGCAGCGTGGCCTAGTGGTTAAGATGATCTGTATACTCAGCACATTTGTATACTTTTTATATGGGCTGTGGGTTCGAGTCAGCTGCTAATTTTTTTTCAATAATTGTATTATCATAATACATGAGCTTTTTTATTATATTTTATTACTTAATGAATAATAAATCATGTTTTAGGTTTAATACAATTTTGCATTGTTTAGTTTATTTTATGATTTAAGTCCGCCCCAGGTAGTGTATTTATTGCTCAAATGACAATCTGGTTGAATTACAAACTATTTTCATCATTGGTTTCGCTGGAATCACCACTCTAAGAATATTCTGTAGAAACCTCAAAATTAATAAGCGTTTACTCTGGTTATGTAACGGGTGACCGTTGACCCATATTTCTGTTCAACCGTCTGGACGTGAGAATCTTTTTTCAAGGATTTAAATACAAAGGAAATAGATATATTTAGAAGTATATATAAAATGCATGCACATGCTTTTTTTACCAAATTAAAAAAAATATATTCAAAATTGGTGTAAAGTGCAGTTTATTATAATGTCAAATTATGGATAATGTAAGCTTATATTACTAATATGCTTGACCGCTAACCGTATTGATCAGTTCCCTTGACCGCTAACCGTATTGATCAGTTCCCATAATGTTTGATTAAGTTCTTAAAGTATATTGCTTTCATATATTCTAATACTTCATTGAAAATCGCTGACTTATATACAGTTGATCTTATATAAGTGACATAAGTCGGGATTAACGTGAAAGATCATATTTTCTTTCTTTTCTTTTGTGTGGCATATGTTTCTAGCTTTTATAGAATAATGTGTTGGTTTGTTTGACCAGTCATTGTTTAAGTTTACAAGTCATTTGAAACTGTCATCATGGATTTGTGGTATTACTTGCATTGACTCAACAAATAGAGTTGATACAGTAGTTCATTCACCCTTAAGTTTTTTTAAAAGGTGCAATCATAACAATGAGAACCAGGGGGTACTGGAAATGTGGACTGTGAAGTAAATGTCTTGTCCTGGTATGTATACATACTTCTTCTTTCAAATTTTCTTACTAGGGTTCAGGGTGTTTGGGGGGTTCGGGTCCTGACTGCATTATACCACAAAAAAGGATAGCTGGATGCCGACAGTATTGAAAATTACTTCAGAAAATGGTTTCTCTTTTCTCATTATGAGTGGAGAATGATTATACTACCAGTTATAGAATGTGTTTGCTATCGTCAGCTAGCACCATATTGTTTGTGTAAGTAGTTGTCAGCTAGCACCATATTGTTTGTGTAAGTAGTTGTCAGCTCGCGCCATATTGTTTGTGTAAGTAGTTGTCAGCTAGCACCATATTGTTTGTGAAAGTAGTTGTCAGCTAGCACCTTATTGTTTGTGTAAGTAGTTGTTTGACGTCAGCTAGCACCTTATTGTTTGTGTAAGTAGTTGTCAGCTAGCACCTTATTGTTTATGTAAGTAGTTGTTTGACGTCAGCTAGCACCATATTGTTTGTGTAAGTAGTTGTCAGCTAGCACCTTATTGTTTGTGTAAGTAGTTGTCAGCTCGCGCCATATTGTTTGTGTAAGTAGTTGTCAGCTAGCACCATATTGTTTGTGTAAGTAGTTGTCAGCTCGCGCCATATTGTTTGTGAAAGTAGTTGTCAGCTAGCACCATATTGTTTGTGTAAGTAGTTGTCAGCTAGCACCATATTGTTTGTGTAAGTAGTTGTCAGCTCGCGCCATATTGTTTGTGTAAGTAGTTGTCAGCTAGCACCATATTGTTTGTGTAAGTAGTTGTCAGCTAGCACCATATTGTTTGTGTAAGTAGTTGTCAGCTAGCACCATATTGTTTATGTAAGTAGTTGTTTGACGTCAGCTAGCACCATATTGTTTGTGTAAGTAGTTGTCAGCTAGCACCATATTGTTTGTGTAAGTAGTTGTCAGCTAGCACCTTATTGTTTGTGTAAGTAGTTGTCAGCTAGCACCATATTGTTTGTGTAAGTAGTTGTCAGCTAGCACCTTATTGTTTGTGTAAGTAGTTGTCAGCTAGCACCATATTGTTTGTGTAAGTAGTTGTCAGCTAGCACCATATTGTTTGTGTAAGGAGTTGTCAGCTAGCACCATATTGTTTGTGTAAGTAGTTGTCAGCTAGCACCTTATTGTTTGTGTAAGTAGTTGTCAGCTAGCACCATATTGTTTGTGTAAGTAGTTGTCAGCTAGCACCTTATTGTTTGTGTAAGTAGTTGTCAGCTAGCACCTTATTGTTTGTGTAAGTAGTTGTTTGACGTCAGCTAGCACCTTATTGTTTGTGTAAGTAGTTGTCAGCTAGCACCATATTGTTTGTGTAAGTAGTTGTCAGCTAGCACCATATTGTTTGTGTAAGTAGTTGTCAGCTAGCACCTTATTGTTTGTGTAAGTAGTTGTCAGCTAGCACCTTATTGTTTATGTAAGTAGTTGTTTGACGTCAGCTAGCACCATATTGTTTGTGTAAGTAGTTGTCAGCTAGCACCATATTGTTTGTGTAAGTAGTTGTCAGCTAGCACCATATTGTTTGTGTAAGTAGTTGTCAGCTAGCACCTTATTGTTTGTGTAAGTAGTTGTCAGCTAGCACCTTAGTGTTTGTGAAAGTAGTTGTCAGCTAGCACCATATTGTTTGTGTAAGTAGTTGTCAGCTAGCACCTTAGTGTTTGTGTAAGTAGTTGTCAGCTAGCACCTTAGTGTTTGTGAAAGTAGTTGTCAGCTAGCACCATATTGTTTGTGTAAGTAGTTGTCAGCTAGCACCTTAGTGTTTGTGAAAGTAGTTGTCAGCTAGCACCATATTGTTTGTGTAAGTAGTTGTCAGCTAGCACCTTATTGTTTGTGTAAGTAGTTGTCAGCTAGCACCATATTGTTTGTGTAAGTAGTTGTCAGCTAGCACCTTATTGTTTGTGTAAGTAGTTGTCAGCTAGCACCTTATTGTTTGTGTAAGTAGTTGTCAGCTAGCACCTTAGTGTTTGTGTAAGTAGTTGTCAGCTAGCACCTTATTGTTTGTGTAAGTAGTTGTCAGCTAGCACCTTAGTGTTTGTGAAAGTAGTTGTCAGCTAGCACCATATTGTTTGTGTAAGTAGTTGTCAGCTAGCACCTTATTGTTTGTGTAAGTAGTTGTCAGCTAGCACCTTAGTGTTTGTGAAAGTAGTTGTCAGCTAGCACCATATTGTTTGTGTAAGTAGTTGTCAGCTAGCACCATATTGTTTGTGTAAGTAGTTGTCAGCTAGCACCTTAGTGTTTGTGTAAGTAGTTGTTTGACGTCAGCTAGCACCATATTGTTTGTGTAAGTAGTTGTCAGCTAGCACCTTAGTGTTTGTGTAAGTAGTTGTTTGACGTCAGCTAGCACCATATTGTTTGTGTAAGTAGTTGTCAGCTAGCACCATATTGTTTGTGTAAGTAGTTGTCAGCTAGCACCATATTGTTTATGTAAGTAGTTGTCAGCTAGCACCATATTGTTTGTGTAAGTAGTTGTCAGCTAGCACCATATTGTTTATGTAAGTAGTTGTCAGCTAGCACCATATTGTTTGTGTAAGTAGTTGTCAGCTAGCACCATATTGTTTGTGTAAGTAGTTGTCAGCTAGCACCATATTGTTTATGTAAGTAGTTGTTTGACGTCAGCTAGCACCATATTGTTTGTGTAAGTAGTTGTCAGCTAGCACCATATTGTTTGTGTAAGTAGTTGTCAGCTAGCACCATATTGTTTATGTAAGTAGTTGTCAGCTAGCACCATATTGTTTGTGTAAGTAGTTGTCAGCTAGCACCATATTGTTTATGTAAGTAGTTGTCAGCTAGCACCATATTGTTTATGTAAGTAGTTGTCAGCTAGCACCATATTGTTTGTGTAAGTAGTTGTCAGCTAGCACCTTATTGTTTGTGTAAGTAGTTGTTTGAGTCAGCTAGCACCATATTGTTTGTGTAAGTAGTTGTTTGAGTCAGCTAGCACCTTATTGTTTGTGTAAGTAGTTGTTTGAGTCAGCTAGCGCCATATTGTTTGTGTAAGTAGTTGTCAGCTAGCACCATATTGTTTGTGTAAGTAGTTGTTTGAGTCAGCTAGCACCATATTGTTTGTGTAAGTAGTTGTTTGAGTCAGCTAGCACCATATTGTTTGTGTAAGTAGTTGTTTGAGTCAGCTAGCACCATATTGTTTGTGTAAGTAGTTGTTTGAGTCAGCTAGCTCCATATTGTTTGTGTAAGTAGTTGTTTGCTATCGTCAGCTAGCACCATATTGTTTGTGTAAGTAGTTGTTTGACGAAGGCTTTTAAATAAATTCATTAGGCACCATGGTGCTAATACCTCGTAGTAATTTACCATTAAATGTATTTAAAGGTTACATTGATTGACACCTGACATCATGTTAATTGCCCTACAAGTAAAATAATTTATTTAAAAGTACAGATACATTATGATTTAAATAGTAGAATTATTATGGGACTTTTGTCTGACTGAAAAATCTCAACTATTTATTTTGTGTGAGTCAGAGCCGTTAAAGATTATGTTATATTTTCTAGGCTCTGGCTTTCAAACTGGTGCTTATTTCCCTCCAATTACTTAATTAAGTACAGTTTTATCACCCTAACATTTATGTTTATTGGTAAAACAGGTGCTTGTGTTTATTATTAGTTTCAGTTATGATAATACACAAATTAATCATAATTAATAAAAATGTGCGCAATATTTTGTTGTTGAAGTGAAAGGTGTGTTTAAAATTATTAAGGTTATAATTATTAATAATTTAACGGTGTTGTTAACATTTATTTTCATTCAAATTCATACAAATTCATTTACATTTTTAATGTATTTTTAATATTACATACACAATATTCATGGTTAACCTTCCTATATTTTACAAAGTTATCCGAGTGCATGCTACCTTGGCTTAACAAACAACTTATTTGCCTCCAATATTGAAGATTCAAATTTAAAATTCAAATGAGAATCAGTGTGTAAGGCTGAGTAAAGACTGTCAAGATGTGGCTCGGTTTGGTTACGGTATGTATATTTTATTGAGAAAAATGGAGATTTAATTCAAAATTGGAAAAAATTGGAATAAAATCGTCAATGAATACAGAAGTTATTAAGAAAAAATGAAATGTTAGAGAATTGTTTATTGCCTATCATTTCAATATAAAGTTATCCGACCCGACAGGTATGTAATGGTAAACTTTTTATTGAAATCATTCTATCCAGATGTTCGCGGTTACATTATTTTTTTCATGGTTTTTATGTAACCATAATATTACTAGTTTTTGTAATATAAAACTTTTAAAAAAGGTGTTAAGTATGTAACGGCTGTACCAGGTATAACATTGGTTGAAATATATCGTATGACATAACTTGATTGATGATTTTCATCAATAAATATCAGAGAGAAATGATGCATATTTGCCACTACATTAAAGCTGAGAGGGTATTTCATGATGGTTCTAGTGATAGTATACACATTGAACGTTTTTACTATGTTTTACAGTAGAGTATATTAACAATTGTTTTAATAGATTGGAAGATTTGTATGGAGGTAACAGTGGGGGGGGGGGGGTAACACAATATTGTTTAGTCCCCCTGGTTAACAGTATTTCAGTTAAGTGTAGACTGTAACCCCAGTCATATTATCCCGACACCAGGTTAACAGTATTTCAGTTAAGTGTAGACTGTTACCCCAGTCATATTATCCCGACACCAGGTTAGCAGTATTTCAGTTAAGTGTAGACTGTAACCCAAGTCATATTATCCCGACACCAGGTTAACAGTATTTCAGTTAAGTGTAGACTGTAACCCAAGTCATATTATCCCGACACCAGGCAAAAAAATCAGTTACCTGGAACGTAATTTGTTGAGTGTCAAGTAAGAGGGATATACCGATACCAAGAAATGAACCCAAGACCTCTTGCACTCGGAGCCGACGCCATCTCACAAGCCAACTTGACTGATCCTTTCGATATGGGTGACAGTGACACTAATATAAACATAGTTTTGTGAGTAAGGCCAAAGTTTTATTTACCAATCTTTCTTATATTTGTCATGAATGTTTACCTCCATGTGGCATAGTGTCATGCCCAACCCCAGGTTCCTATCTCCAAGGTCAAGGTCACAGTTAGAGGTCTAAGGTCAAATCGAAGCTTGTCCGGACCGTAACTTTGTCATGCATTGACCTTGACATTGATCTTTCTTATATTTGTCATGAATATTATCCTCCATGATGCGGAGTGTCACACCCAACATGGCACAATTTGGTGCTTTATTTTTAACGTACGCCGAGGCTCGACATAATTTGCCCGAGGGCATGAATTTCTAGTTTTAAAAAAAATTTGCTGTTAAGAGGGAAAGGACAAATAACAAAAGGCCCTTTGGGGGCTCAAGGTCAATCACATAATGCAGATGAGCAACCTAAGGCACCATTTGGCCCTCTTGTTATATTTCCATTTTTTTCTCCTGACAGTAATATATTCAAAAGTTTTCCATAAAACAAAAAATATAAAGTTTGTCCTTACAGGTAGCAAAACAACATGTTTTAAAGGATGGTCTTATAGCAAGATGTTTTTTGTTAATCCATTAAAACATTCTGCACGAAAATCTCATGTAAAATCTAGCAAATGAATCGGTGAGTCAGACAAGCTATGATAAATTCTATCTGTCCGTTTTATCTCTTGTAGGGGTATAATATGAACTTATTACTAGGATACATTCGGTTGAATGAGAAAAATTAATTGAGCATAAATTTGATATATCTACAAAAACTTCAGCATATATTCATTAACACTGAACAAATACAACTGCGGAAAATAAGTCGAAAATTAATGTGCAACTGGTTATACTTTACTTGTAATGCGTCTGAGGGAGAGAGTATATTATATTGACTTCTAAGTTTAATATAAGAATATATTGATTTTATTGCAAATAGTGATAACGTTTTTCAGATGTTTCTGCCATTATTAAGGCAAGGTTGCGACACTTTACATAATCATCATATATCACAGTGTATAAACAGGTCAACTTCTGATGATAGCAATAAGTCATACACATTTAATTGTTTAGTCACCCAATAAGTTGTACAGTGACCGAATTCAAAGGTGATGTTGCTCGCAATAAGTCATACAAGTTTACTTGGATAGTCTCGCAATAAGTCATACAGTGATTAGGTTTATACGCTGTGTAAATGCATGCACAAGTCATGTAAAATGTATTATAGGATAAATATTTTGGCTTTGGAGTCTAAGATTCTGTATGTTTTAATTATTTGTTTGCCAACCGTACTCAAGTAAATATAAACTTTTCTACTTAAATAAAATAAATAACTTTTCATTCATAATAAACAAACGTTGTATATTCAGACACGCTTGGAACTCATCAGTGAATTATGTCAATAAACTGCAATGCCGTATCCAGAGACAAGAAAGCACCGACGCAAATATTTTCTAGGGTCTATTTGAGGGAATCAGGGTCAAAAAGGCCCACTTACCAGAAAGGCCCAGTTACAAGAAAGGCCCAGTTACCAAGAAGGACCGGACCAGAAAGGCCCATTAAAAGCCCAAAAAGGCCCATTTTTAATCAAGTTTATATTGTTTTAATGCTTTACATATTAGATCTTTGTGTAGTATTATTATTATAAATTCTAGTTTGTATCCTTGTGTGTATCCTTCAAATTCAATAAATGACTGCATATCGAGGTAGATTATGTTGAAGCTGTGGGCTCCCTTATACATACTTCTCATTGTGGAACTGACATGAAAGATAATGCCAGACATGTGTCCACGATGCATGAAGTGGCTGTGTGTGTGTTTTAATGTTATTGTACTTTGTATAGATAACAAACTTGCATCTTAAAAAAGTTAACTGAATGCATTGCCATCAGTCATATGTCAATTAAGTTAGCCTATAGTGTTGCATGTATCATTCGTGAATAAACTCTGAAATATACGTACTACGTTATTGTTTCGCTGTCTGCACATAATATATAGATATATTAGGCTTTGATATGTACATACTGTATATCACATGGGCGTAGGAGCGTCTTCAACATTGGGGGGGCCAAATATTTGGGAGGGGGGGGGGGGGGGGGGGGGGGGCGAAAAAAATATTTTTAGATATGTGGGTGTTAATAAGCTATGGCGTAAGTTGGTGTTTATATTCACTAAGGTTAGGTGTATCTACCAAGGTGTTTGCTTGTCAAAATACCAGGTAAAAAATTGAACCCTATCATAAACTAGTATAGTAAGTAGGGGGGGTCCGGGGGGGCATGCTCCCCCGGGATTTGTTTTCAAACATTGGACCAATCTGGTGCGTTCTGAGATAAGTTTTTGGTAAGATCAATCAAAATTAACTCCTTATTTTGTAAACATTTTTACGAATTATTGAACAGATGTCGGAATTCTAGTGGGTTTGTAAGGGGATTTAACATAGCAATGACAAAGTTTAAAAGCAATATAGGAAGGAGTTGGTGCAAACTTTATCTTACAATGTATTTCTGTAGTCCTTGTAGATCTTTTCAACAGTTACGTGATCGGGTGATAACATATTACATAGATTAAAATCATTTTGCGAGCGCAGCGAGCACGAAAATTCACATTTTATACCTTTTAACAAAGGATAAAAGGCAAATTACCTATTACAAGACTATTTTAGGCGGAAAATCATCAATATGTTCTGAATTATTGGGGGGGCCAAACGATATGTTGCCCCCCCCTGTCCTTACATTGGGGGGGCCTGGCCCCCCCTGGCCCCCCCTTCTCCTACGCCCATGTATCAATATTTATCTAGATATAGATCGAGTGGGCCTTTCTGGTACACCTATGTGGGCCTTTCTGGTACACCTTTGTGGGCCTTAATGGTTCATTTATACTGGGCCTTTCTGGTAAGTGGGCCTTTTTGACCCGATACCATTTGGAATTTGAGGCATTTCTTCCTTCAAAAACATGCATGTCCGAGGTGTGGCTACGGGCCTGAAATATGCAACATAAGCCTGGGTTACATTTCACTCTAACTAAATGTGGTTGTTACGTGCCAATAATTATATTCTAGAAAATGTCGATTCTGCAAGAAAATAGTTATAATGAAGACATATGTTTGTTTTAATGTTATAAATATAAAAACTCTATGCAATTTAATCTAATCAAAGAACAAAAATCACTATTTCTGTTCTGCAAACGATACTACCCGTAAGCTATTTCTGTTCTGCAAACTTTTCTTTTCAACGAAACCTTCCAATGATGTCTTCATTATAGTCATGCAGGTTTTTTTTTCTAATGTATCTGTTCCATATTTAGTAAATTGTCCTAGTTTTCACCGAGCAGTGTGCAGAAACTGTTCCCATGTCTAACATGGATAATCAATATAAAGATAAGTTTCAGGAACTGATCATGCCAGGAAATGGTGAAGTGTTCACACTGACAATGTTTAGCTGCCAAAGACAGCTGTATAGATATTCTTCCTTCTATTGAAGAGTAGCAAATAGCTGTATAGATATTCTACCTTCTATTAAAGAGTATCATGTTTGGAATATTGGATATGTAGGTTATGACTGTTATTAATCCTATTTATTGACTTTGTTCAAGAGACTGTAAAGAATATTTGTGTCTTCATTTTGAAGAGCTTCAACGTGTGAAGTGTTTCGTATTGGATTTCATTGACATTTATCGGCAGATTTTCATAGGCAATAAATGTAAGTATCTAAATTTTGATGATATAATCTCTTCATTACGTAATTTGGAAGGTTCGTATTTTGCTTTAAAATAAATCTCATTTTTATTCAAACCATGCATGTTGGCTTTTGAAATATGTTAAGTAGTAAAAAAATTTACAATGTGAACTTGACAGAGGATTTTGAAAACAAATCATGCATTGTATTGCCCACTGCACGTATAGTGCATGTTTGAAATTTAAGTACCAAACTGTCAAATCACAACTTTTTTACGGGTTGTAAATTTCATAGATTTTGATAAAATGACAATTTTTTTGTGCAGTTATAAATTTGTGAATAAGAATTTTAGGAAAAAAAGTTGTGTTTCATATTAAGGTGGTTGATTTATCGCATGGATTTGATTTATCAGTCAAACTTATCCATTTCAAATTCAACGAAATTCATCTCGCAATAACAGTAATGATTTAACAGTATTGCAACATTAGCGAACAAACAAACTTCTGTTTTTGCTGCATATTTGACATCTGCTATAGATGCCATGTGCCATGATAGCAAATAATGAATGGGTTGTGTTACACTTCTGTAAACAACTTAATATAGTCAAGGCCTACGACATAAAATGTTATTTGTTCCCCCTCTGCTACCTACCCATCAAAATCGCCCCTACCCGAAATTTTTTATTGAGAAATCAGGGTTCGTTACTACCCTACCCGGCAAAATCGCCCCTACCAAAAATATTTTATTGAGAAATTAGGGGTCCGTTGCCTAAGCAAAGCGCTACTGAACGCCTTTATTCAGATAACTCCTGTTCAATTAAGTATAGAAGGCATGGATTACCTCCCGAGGAAAATGCTACGTAGCGCTTTTGGCCCATGTTAGCGGTCTTCCGCTAGTGTTGCAGATTTTGCTTGCCCATCCAATTTGCTTGTGGAGAAAAGGTTTAAATAAATTGGTATGTACACACCACTTGGCAGCTTGGTTTATTTATGATGCTGGTTCTAATTGTGTTGTTTCATTTAAAGCCTCATTGATTCATGAATAATTGAGACTGGTTTATTTCTGCTGATTATACATTGTTTGGATTTATTGTTATCTAATGGTACTCTTCAGTATACTCTTCAGTAATAAATGAACCTCCACTGAAGAGCTCTTCAGTAATTAACGAACCTCCAATAAAGGAGAGCTTGCCAATTATAATTCAATTAAATAATGTTGCCAATGTAATTCAAAGTGGATTCTTAGGAAATGGATTGGAGTTATAGGACTCAGTGGGATAATAATCTGATATTATTCATCCTCACCATGATGCCGAGTACTGGATGTCATGTGTAATGTTATGTATTGGATGTCATAATTGCTAATTGTATGTCAACACTTCATGGTATATCTGTAAATTGTTTATCGGTTGAAGTCACAATATCGCCTCATTGATATAATATTGGGTTATGATAATGCCAGTTGCTTGCTACATATGTCTGTTCAGTTATGACATAGTTTCATTGATGAGGTTACATTGATGCTTCCTAGCAGGGAGGCATTGTAAAAGGAACCAACCAGTTCATCTCTATAGTTTGGTGGGAAACACTGAAAAGTGTTTCTAAAATTTTCAGTGCCCCAACCGATATTTAACTTTCTAAAAGGCACCCTTTGATGTTCACATCAACTCATTTCTTTTCATTACATGGAAGCATAAAATAAAGTAGTTGAAAGACCTCGTTTTAAAAAAGTCCAGACTAAGTATATGAGACATTTTGTCCCAAACACTTTTCTGCCTCTGTGTTAAATCTATGGTGACTGACTGTCTATAGACCCTGATTTCATCACGTTTTTATTATTATTGTGTGTTGTCACTATTAAACACAGCTTCAAGAACTTCAGAAATTATACCAGCTCTTGATCCTTAAAGCCTGGCCAGGACAACTCTCTAAGATGGATAGTTGGTTGTATCCCTTCTTGAAAAAAATCCCCCTGAAACACTCAATACCTGAGTATGCTTGCAGTAAGAGGGGCTGATTCTTTAAGGTTTCTGTTACCAGGTATAATCTCAGTAGTTGAAAACATTTAACACAATAAATTATGAACGAACATTGTTAATATCTCTACATTAGCTTAATATATGCATGTAGAAATTTTGTAATCTAATCACAAATATTTGTATGACTTTGAATGGTTCAGTAATTTACAAAACGTGGAGAACTTTGTGAAGTTATGAACAAATGATTTTTCTACTGATTAACATCAATCTTGTATTGTTTATTCTCACTGCTCGTTATCATTGTTTGTATTGCTAGGTTTATAGAGGTAAAGACAAATAATGTCTGAGTGGTTTAGAAATTGTAATATAACAAATAAAGGTTGCAGTACATAAACTATGTTGAGCACTCCCACGCTAACATAATGTTATATATGTATGCAAACAGTTACGTTTTGAGGTGACATACTTTAGTTGAAGTTTATTTTATTTATACAGTAAAACCTCGGTAATACGAGCAGCGATTATTCGAGCAACCGGCCTAATTCGAGCAAATTTCAAAGTCCCGACGAATTTGCCGTATATTATACATTAATTTATCCCTCTAACTCGAGTAAAGTTATTACGAGCATCCGGTCTAATTCGAGAGCAGGTGTCGGTCCAATCAACAATTGTCAACGATAATTAATAACCTTATCTCGAGGCAATCATCCGAGCGAAATTTCACACCTCCGAAAAATGTCATTCTAAATTGTGTTATGGTCCGTATTTTTCACACATCGTGATAATCACATTTTATGACAATAGCGTAATCTCTAACACTTAAATTGATTTCTGTATTTTCGATTCGTAACATTAAACACGAAGTAGAAGATATTTAATTAATGAGCGTGATTTAAACAACACTTACGTTTCAGAACAAGTTCAATAGGCAACAATTGGGAACTGTTAACACATACGAGAACTAGAATTATTAAATGCAACATTGTTGCTTCGAGCGTACTGACTCGCACAGACTTTTAATTTTCGTTAGATAAACCGAAGTACATGTAGAATCCTAAATATTTAGGCGCCGTTCGTTATAAAACTGCAAGTAAAAATCATTTCAAAAACTTTTCATATCCCGTATTTCATGAAAACCTGGGAATGTAAGCTTACGTACGGTACAATTTCACGTGTCTGATACTGAATAAGTGAAGTAAATCAAGTCCTCGATTAAATTCAATTCTTATCAAACAACCCTGAAGAATAAAAAAATCGTCGACTTTGTAAAGTAGAAAATTAAATATCAATTGAATCTACACTATGCGCAGATTGGCGAATTCAAACCGCGGTATGGAACTCTGACGTAACACTACTCCCAACTGAACCGGCAATTTCTCTAATGTGCGGCGCGTTTGAAGTCAGTCGAAAGACCGCCGCGTTTGATGTCTCCAAATTGTCGCGCGCGTTTCAATTGGAAACCACAGGGATATAACTCATTCAGCTAAACATCATGTCCTAAATAAATTATCATAGACAATATAGTGCATGTTTTTTACTCAAAGAGCCGTATCCCTGTGCTGGAAACTGGATCGACTTCACATCCGGGTTTTATTTTATCACGAGCGATTTTGTGCGTGGGTGTTTGTTCAAACATGTAGGATCTATCGTGCGCTTTGGGTAATGTTATCTTTTTGCCGATGCGAACTTTTATTACAACCGTTAAATGGAGTTTGATATTTAATGTAAAAGGATTCATTACGACTTTCATATGCAATTTGTTGAATTCGGCAAATGTCCACACGATTCAAATTGCGTATATACTTGATAAACAATGACAATAATCGTAGTTACAACCAAATACATGTATCATACATATTTTCATTATAAACACAGTTACACTTAGTCATAACTACAATTCATGATAGCCTTCGGATATTTCGAGCACCTGGCTTAACTCGAGCATTTGGCTTGTCCCGATGGGTCCTCGAGATAATGAGGTTTTACTGTAGTTTATTTGACATTGATTGTTCCATAGTGAATCTTAGGGTTCTGACAGGCAAGCGAGCAGTCAAGTCTATTTCTTGAAAACATTGAGTGAGACACGAAAGTCTTTCTGTGTCAGTCTCAGAGCCTAGGCGATATACATTGAAAACATTGAGTGAGACACGAAAGTCTTTCTGTGTCAGTCTCAGAGCCTAGGCAATATACATTGAAAACATTGAGTGAGACACGAAAGTCTTTCTGTGTCAGTCTCAGAGCCTAGGCAATATACATTGAAAACATTGAGTGAGACATGAAAGTCTTTCTGTGTCAGTCTCAGAGCCTAGGCAATATACATTGAAAACATTGAGTGAGACACGAAAGTCTTTCTGTGTCAGTCTCAGAGCCTAGGCAATATACATTGAAAACATTGAGTGAGACACGAAAGTCTTTCTGTGTCAGTGTCAGAGCCTTAGAGGCAATATACATTGAAAACAACATCACAATGTAAGGCTGAAACCTTTGAATGAGTTATGGACCTTTGTTCTTCCCCACCCTCCAATTTTTAGTAACAAAAAAATAATTTCACAGCATAGACAGTATTTTTTAAAGCTAATGCAATTCTCTAATACTAAAAGTTTCAACATATTTAGTTGGATTGGATATATTTCCCCGGGTTGTCTATTGTATGGTCAGTCAGTACAGACTGCCAGAAGGCTTGAAATGTCAAGTTTTAAAATATCCCTTCGTTATCTGCCCCTAATCACCTAAGTGGAAACATTTTAATGGTCAGTAAGTGTTAACTGGTAAACTGGTTATGTTAAGGCCAGAGGCTAATGTCACACACATGTACTAATGATCAAATTGTCATCGTTCACTATAGTATAGCTAGCGTCAGGGAAAGCTTTTGAGTTCACTTGACATGTTCATCAGTTCCCATAATTATCATGTATTATATTCTATGTATTTGAATTTTAGGTCATTTTGAAAGGCAAATATAATATTCATTGATAGAAGATATTCATATATTATATGGTCTTAACTTAAAAACTCTACTCAGAACTAACATAGACGATAAAAGAATGAAATTAAAAAAAATAAACAAGTTTTAAGCTTGTAAACACTTTAAATATCTAACTGTTTGTATATGTTTGCCTCACATATAATAATTAATGAGCCTCATGATGGCAGGGGTGTGAATTCATATTTTAATCATTCTTTAATTTCATTGGTCTATTTGCTTATCTCCATATGAAACCGCTTTATATTTCAAAATTGTCGTATTGAGACGGCCATCCTATGTTTGCCATGCAATAAACTCACGCAGCAGTTGCATATCGTAATTGCATTATGATTGAATGACTTTCACGCCCAATTTACGTCTCTTATCTATTTTTGCATATTATATTAAGGATTGTGCCGTCAACCGTATATGTAGACACAACGGAATCGACAAGTTCACGTTTGGACTGAAAGCCTTAAATTATCCGTTTATGAATGTTTAAACAGACTGCGTCTATACACACGGTGATCACAGTTGAAAACTATATATTTTGAAGCACTTAGATGATTAAAGTTTGAGGCTTGTTAAAGTTGCAGTGTTATTTCTGCTTGTGGTACATTTTGGATTACAATCATTGAATTACCAGTACACATAATGTACATTTTTATTTTGGAATATTCAATTAAGGTAAGCTCAAGACTTAGTTTTGAAGCCATGTTGTGTTCTTTCTAAAACAATTCAAAACCTTGTTTGAACAATTAAGAGCTTATGTTATATAGTACAACCTCTCTTAAGCAACATCCATTGGAAAACTTATAAAGTTTGATTGTTGTACAGAGGTTGTTGCTGTTGAGAGGTAAAAATGATTAGCAATTGGTAATAAATAAAAAATGACGAAATGAGTAATTTAATTGAAAACCCTATTGCATTTCCCCATTCTGGCTCAAAGGGGTATAACAAACATTATATAATTATATATATTTGTAATAGATTTAAAATTGAAAAAAAGTACTGGGGTATTTACTTAAATGATTAGCCAGAGTTTCTGACCGTTTTGTCAATGGATAACATCAGGAATGTAGTGTCGAGAGTGATTAATATAAATAGGAAAAACTTGTTTCACATTCAACCTAAAGAAATTAATGATAAAACTAATTAGCATCAATTCATTTGTGTACTTGATAAGTCATAATGAGATATTAGACACTAGTTAACTGTGCGAGTGTGGAGCCTTAAACATCTGGTACCAGGCTTGACAAAAGCTGGATTAGATATTCTAACAGTCCCTGGTTCCTATGGCAAATTGTCAGAGAAGGTTTGTGCAGACAGAAAATCTGAACAATATTTGTATCAGTGAAACAACAAAGGGACAAAAACACCATATTTTTACAGCATCCAGCGGCCAGACAATCAAGTTCTTGTAGCATGCTGAGTCGGCAAACACCACCTATTGTCTTCTAGCTGCTTTTCTGTAACTCTATTCACAAATTTCTTCTTCCAAATCCGGAAAACTTAATTATGTGAGAAAACTGCTCTTAAAATCATCTTCATCAAGTCTATTTTTGCTTATTGGATGGTTGTTGCAGTGATATTCTATTTTCAGACCAGAGGCTGTTCAACAGTGATATTCTTTTATTGATTGACCGCAACTAGCTTAAAGTAGATTTCATTCAATGTTCAGTTTTGTTTGTTTATTTGTGTTTTAGGTGGTTTTTCATCATTTTTACAGCTATATATGGCGGCAGATTCACTTTCATGGACTGTATCCTAAGTTCCTAACAATATTTAAACTTACTCATCCACATGGAAGCAGCAACTTCTCCACAAGTGGAGGAAAAATAATATTGTGATAACATTTTCATGGAAGGGTATGGCCTGCCACGACTGGTGATCAAACATGGATCACCGGATTATAATTCCAGCAACTAACCACTGGACAACGGCTCAGGTTACCAGTCATTGTTCAGTATGGTAATTAAAGTGTCAAACAGAATTGAATCATGGTCTTCCACGATTTTAAAAATAGAATTGATTGTTTAGGAACAACTTCTAATAAATGTAAGATCTGAAGGTTTGTGTTTGTTGGTTAATAAAGACGTCAGTGTCACCAATTTCTGTATTGTTCTAGCGTATACAAATATACATGTTTAATTATACTCTTGAATGGACACCACAGTAGATTGTTGTTGTTGTTTAGCCTATATCCAATCAGATTATGTTTCCTTGTCCTTGAAACAAGATGACGGGGATCCATGAGTCTATAAAACTTCCATGTATTCTAGTTTATTGCCAATTAAGGCAATTCTCTCTTATTGGAAGGGTTTATATATCCAAGCCGAGTACTGTAAACATAGAAAACCTTTCAAGTCTTTTGAATTAGCAGTTTTTGCTCTTAGATTTTTTCCTGAGAAACCAAATTATGCTTAAAAAGCGGCCACTCTTGTGTGGTTATGTTGACTGTTCATTTTATTTTGTGAAGTACATGCATGCAATAGCTACAAAATGCTGGCATTGCAAGAAATGCAAAGCATTATGTTTACCAACATTTCTCAGACTACTGTAGGTTACTGTGATGGCCAATAACCTGGTCAATAAATATAATGGATGTTTTGGAGATTGAAGTACTATTGTATTACAATATTTGTTGCTATTAGTGTCTCTTGTTGTCTCTGGTAGTTGTATATGGTGTTTGTATACTGTAAGAGTGAATTAGGAGAGCAATGAGCTGCCAGCAATATTACTGCTTGGTTACCCTTGGAGCATTGTTGTCTTTGATGTCAATATTTTGTTGTGAGAAATTCTTGAATTGGTGGCATTAGTTGGACAGATGGGGGGGAACCTATAGTCCCCTCCGGTCAAAAACCGGTAGGGTACTAACAAGATAATTAAAAATTTTGCTATATAAAACAATGTAGTGAAAATAAAAAACTTTGGTAATAATGGCCGATATACAGAATACAAGTTGTATATGGGAGCGTTTAGGCGCATTTGGAAATATCTGGATAAGTATGAAATAACACTTCAATATCTGTGTGTTGCCAAATTGTCCTGTTCCAAAGATATTTACTTGGATAAGAGAAGATTTAGTCTGCAGATATTGATAGATCTACAGTCACTACATTGATTTGTTTTAAAGCACTTAATGCTGTATAAGTAGATATATTTGTGACGCTAGAAATTCACAAAGATTTTACGTTTGACTTTTCGTAAAAACGTATTACAACCTCTCTATAGCAACACCCATTAGAAGCTGCAAATATTGACCATTGAATAGAGGTTGTTGCTATATAGACGTTAAATCTATAGTAAATACTAGCTTAGGGAAATTTTAAGGTGTTGTTATAGAGAGGCTGTTGCTCTACAAGGGGCCACTCTGGTGAGGTTGTACTGTATATTACAATCTCTGTAGAGCAACACCCTTTGGGAAACATAAAATTTGGTTGTTGTACAGAGCTAGTTGCTCTAGAAAGGTAAATATATATTAATGGTAGCTTCTAGGATAAAATCATTATGTTGCTTAAGAGAGGTTGTTGCTTTATGGAGAGCCGCTCTAGAGAGGTTGCACTGTTATATTAATAACAGGATTGTCGGTTTAAGACAAGTGGTTGCTTAATACAGATGAATATTATGTATCTTACATACTAAGACTTAAATTGTGAAGTATGTAAAAATAAACATAAAGTCATGAAAAGAAAAATGTATTATTTTTTATATTTAGAGACCTATCATATGATTGCCTATGATTTACTGTTTTGTTGAAAATGTCCAATTTACAACTTGCGTGTCTTACAAAACTATGATATACTGTTACATTATTATCCAGATAATTAGTTTAATAAGGAAGAGTAATTGTTTTTTTAACAGAAACATCTGTGGTAACTGAATTGGTGGTCGTTTGATATGACGGATTGTTGAATATTCACAAAATTATCTAATGCATACTTAAATAGCTAATTATGCACAATTATTGCCCGAGACAGAATGAATGAATCAATCAAATTGTTACAAACATATCTTTTTGTAAAATCTTTGTTGGTGACCTTGGTGCAAGAGTTCAAAATGACATGTTTTATTTGTCGGTCGTATGTCAACAGGTCAGGCCAACAAAAGCAAGGACCGCATAAAACACCTCTCAGGTATCATTTTCATTATGATCTTAATTAATGATAGGGACCAGTCAGTTGTCAATAGGTAGACAGGGGATCAGTTGTATGAACTCTGCTGGATATTATACACACTAATAACCATGTGATTCATTTTCGTTCATTTTCGTCTATTTAGGATATTTCTTTGTGAACTTGGAGTCTTTGTGATTGATATAAAAACATCGAGCTATAGAGATCTTTGTTCAGTAATATACGTGCATGGTGATAGATGTGTAAATTATAACTCAGTGCTTTGAGAAAAATTGGATTTTAAGTTTATTTAATATATGATATGAAGTACATAACATGCGTTCTGAATAAAAGGATGGATGATTTGGTGTTATCTTAAAATCAGGCTTATGTAGGATCTAGGTGAGTGAAGTATAATATATTTGATTAAATCGATTACTGGTTAAGGGAAAATGGTGTCATTATAAAAATCTCTGAAATGTTTAATGTAGTATTTGTGTAGTGAGTGTTTATAAGTGAACTGGCGAATTATATGTGTCACCAAACTTGATAGACATTTAATGATTCATTCAGTGAATGAGGATTGATTTGTATGGTAATCATGCTTTGATGAGTAAAATACGGTATGTACATGTCTACTGTATATACAGACTACAGTGTAACCTCTGTTGAGCAACAGATTTTGGAAGCTGCAAATATTAGCCATTGTTAGGAGGTCTACAGAGGTCTACAGAGGTTAAATAGATAGTAAATACTAGCTTTGGGAAACTTTTATGGTGTTGTAATAGAGAGGTTGTTGCTCTACAAAGGACCGCTCTGGAGAGGTTATACTGTACATTTATATTTTTAATCTAACATTATATTATAAGTTTGGCAAAATTGGCAAAATTGTTTTAGAACTCATTATTGTTTGCCTGATTATGTTATTTTATTACTGTGTGAATGCTATGACTTTAAAAATAGCATACAGACATTTACTCCCTGGTCTTTGAGTGACTGTAATATACTACATTGTAGGTGCCAACAGCAGTCAGCACATTGACTGTTGACCCTCTCAGGTACCCTGGAGTGGTACACTGTTGACCCTCTCAGGTACCCTGGAGTCGTACACTGTTGACCCTCTCAGGTACCCTGGAGTCGTACACTGTTGACCCTCTCAGGTACCCTGGAGTCGTACACTGGCTTAAAGTGGAGCATTATGGGTATTTCTTGCTTAGAGAAATAAGGTCTCTTACAGAGGGGGATCGAAACCAGGACCTCATGATCCCTAAGTCAGCACCCAGCCTCAAAGTATTTTGATTTTACTACTAAAACTACCATGTACTGTTACCTCACTATAACTAGCATGTACTGTTACCTCACGTTAGAATATTATACTGTAATTACCAGGACATAGTACTATGAATATATGATAAGTTCCCAGACAGGAAGGGGTTGGTGTGATCATGTCTGTACATTAAGTGAATGGGAAATTACTACTGGTATATTTATGTTGACATTTCCTGCTGTCATTCCCACGAATAGACTGGCTGCATACATATATAGACAGACCTACTATAATTATGTTCCCGGCTGCATAGTACATTGACAGCCCTACTATATGTTCTCTATTAATACTGTGTCTGTCTGATCTGTTGTAAAAGTAAAGTACCAAGTTAAAGTCACATTTCAGACACCACCCCCCTGATCATTGAGACACATCCCCTGATCATTGAGACACCACATCCCCCTGATCATTGAGACCCATCCCCCCTGATCATTGAGACACATACCGCCTGATCATTGAGACACATCCCCTGATCATTGAGACACATCCCCCCTGATCATTGAGACACATACCCCCTGATCATTGAGACACATCCCCCCTGATCATTGAGACACATCCCCCTGATCATTGAGACCCATCCCCCCTGATCATTGAGACACATACCGCCTGATCATTGAGACACATACCGCCTGATCATTGAGACCCCCCCCTGATCATTGAGACACGTCTAGTGTGATTGGTGAGGTCAAATATCCGGGTCACAAGTCCATACCACAAGTTCAGTCGTGTCCAGTCCACAAGTCCAGTCCCGTTGTATCCACTCCACGAGTCCAGTCCATGAGTGTATTCCACAAGTCCAGTCCACAAGTCCAGTCCATGAGTTCAGTCCATGAGTCCAGTCCATGAGTCCTCTCCACAAGTCCAGTCCATGAGTCCAGTCCACAAGTCCAGTCCATGAGTTCAGTCCATGAGTCCATTCCACAAGTCCAGTCCACAAGTCCAGTCCATGAGTTCAGTCCATGAGTTCAGTCCATGAGTCCAGTCCATGAGTTCAGTCCATGAGTTCAGTCCATGAGTCCAGTCCACGCGTCCAATCCATAAGTCCGGTCAATGCATCTAGTCCATGAGTCTAGTCCAGCTTTTCTAGGCTGCCATTATTGACATGTACAAATCCAGTAAAATATTATACTGCCCCACAAAGCAATGTGTCTTCAGCCTTGTCTCACATATCAATTCTTATTGCCCTTAATTTCCTGCCATTTGATTTTCCTCCTCTTGGAAATAAATGTCCTGGAAGCTAATTCCTGTTCCCCCGGTAATGCCACGTTAAATCAATATCATCTTATAAAATAGTACTGACATCTTATGCCTGAAAATTACCCATTATATACCCTATAATTGATAGATCTATCAGAAACTTCCATATAAGACAACAATCAACCCGCAAGTTTTCATGGAAACAATCGACAGAGACTCTTCTCCTATATCATTTTGTCGTGACGTTCTCTGGCATTGACATTATTGGGAACATTTTATATAACTTAGTTGGTAGTAGAAGACACTTGATATAAGACTTGAATTTGCGACCTATCTGATGCTTGAGATAATTGGTAATCTTCCTGTTGTTCTAGATAATTATGTCCTTTAGGTGCAACAAGGTTGTATCTCACTATATACTGTTTAAGATAATTCCTGACTTGCCTAATGTTCAAGGATATTGATAAGTAGATGTCCCATGTTCATTTTGAGTTCAGTTGATCAAAGGTCAAGGTCACCATGGCCTTTGAAATAACCAACATCAAGGTCACATAATGACCTTTAATGTAAAATGACTATCTGGCTGCCATGGGTGTATACTGTACATGTTTCACAAATTCAACATCTCATGTTGTACAAGTATTCATGAAAATTCATCCTAACAAACTTAATTATGTTGTTTTATTCATTCAAACTTGTCGATTTGTGACCGGTTTTCTGTTTCACATTAACTTAATTTCTATGCAAATTGAATAACAAATGTATGTATAGTTTTATGATTATTTAATTTGTCTGTTTTCTGGATAGTGGATAATTCAATAATCTTGTTTGATGTTAACGTATATTCTCACTGGTTATATTCCCTTTTGTCAGTGATGGGAATATTTGCTGTGTAAGGTATAACTCCCCGGGTTATTAAAACAATTACACTGAACAGGTCTGGATACTAAATTGTTGTTTGAAGGAAGTTGTGATCATAAATGGGTATTATATTTGTATAATAAAAGATGTGTGTGCGTGTGTATTGTTTGTTGTTGTTGCTGTTTGGTAATAAATGTTGTTGCTATAATGCATATTGATGCAGTTTTCTCTTCTTAAATATTTCAGCTATTCTTGTCAAGCCCAAGTGCCTAATAAAACTGTCTAATGTTCTTCTTGTTGTTGCTACTGTTGTTGTTGTTGCTACTGTTGTTGTTGTTGCTACTGTATTGTAACAAAAAATGTTGTTGTCAATGCTGTTGTTTCTACTGTTGATTTTGGTGTAGCATTATCAATACTGCTGCTGTTGCTGCTCAGATACTGCTGTTGTTTATTGAGAAAGTTGACATACTGTTTGTACTTGTAGCTAGGTAATGGTTACAGAATTAGCCAAAATATTGGTATACATGGGGGTATGGGCCACTTAGCTTGAGTGAGTCAGGTAGGACAGTTTCAGCCACTTAGTGGTACATGTTAAATATATCATGTATATAGTTTGTCTATGATAAAGTCTGGAAGTGGTCAGACCTACCAGAGGTTACAGGTGATCAAATGAAGAAGTTTTATGATAAGAAATGATAACATACATGATAATACCTAGGATAGGTCTGGACAGAAATTGGTACCATGCTGACTGGACTGCTGGAAGTCTGGCATAAAGCAAGTACTGTATAAGTGCATAGTTTTGCGGGTTAAAAAAATGGCGAATATTTTATTTCAGACAATTGGCGTGCAGAAATAATAGCAATTTTTTAATTTCTTCGTATAATTCTATGACTTGGGTACAATTTTCTCAAGAGGAAATGTATGTCAGTGAACTTTATTCATGAATGTTGTAAATTAGCGAAATTCTCAAAAAATTCACATTGCTAACTTAACTTTCTTTACAGTATATATATTGATTGATTACCATATGTTTTCTTGAAACTAAAATATTAAATCTGATGTAAGGGTTGCAGCAATGGAGTAGTTAGTAGACATGTTTTTTCAGCATAATGGAGTTAGACAGGTTTTTGCAATGTTGGAATATGTGAAGATTCATTTTAAGGTTTTCATTAAATCCACTTAATCACTAACACTGTGGTTTGACTGTATATTTATATTCATGTATTCTGGATTAGTATTTTGTAAAATATATAGATGCACTGGGTTTCCAGGGTAACCATCTAATCCCCAGAAATCTCAGAAAATTAATGAGAAAACGTTGAATAGGTTTGAACTCATTCATTATACACAGAGTACAGTTTCAGTGGATTTTAACAGATTTGTCTTCATAAAAACCGGTTATGCAACTTTTTGGTGTATAAATAAATAGCATAAAAAAATTATGATTATCATAAGTAAAGAAATTAAAATGAACATGTTCGTGCCTGAAATTATTTAAGTTAATCTCCTTTGTTCTCGGTGAGTCTTTTTTGAATTATATGCAAAGTAAGCAAAAAAATATTAAGTGAGTGATTGATCTTTAACGATCTGTTAATTAGGTTATTAGGTCGATGCTGCTGTGTATATGGATGAATTATACATCATTCATAAACAATGGTATAGTACAGAGAATTTCACATGATCCTGACCTTTTATTACAAGGTTCTTGTGTTGAATATATGAGTTTCTGCGAGCAAATTGTGCAATATCGGTCCTTTAGATTTGTGTTTGTTTAACACCTCGAGTGTCTTTGTGATACTTCCCTCTTATGAAAACATACAGCTTGGATATAGACAATACATCAGCTATTAAATTCTGCTAATAGAATGTCGAGAATCAGGTTAAATTCTCGGTATTATACATCATTCATAAACAATGGTACATCTGCATAATTTTAAATATTTATGTTATATGCTGATCTTTGCCATAAAATAGGTCATAAAACAATATGTTTGCTTCCTTTGTGATATAATCCAGAAAATAAACACAGCTGTTCACCGACACTGATCAATAATACTTTCTGTTGCTGAAAGTTATTGCATAAAGTTGGTTAAACTGTACAAAAGTAATTTTTGTGGAAGTTTGTATGCAATGTTTACTTTCTATTCAGTGCATTAATCATTAGTTATTTTATTGTATATTGTCCCTGCATTTTGAGATTGGTTAAATTAAAATCCCTTTTGTATCAATTTTCAAATGTATGTCCCCGATATAAAGTAGACGGACCGTGCGACTTATTTAACTTCTAAGATTAATTCTGCTTAACGAGCACATTAATATCATTTCATTTCCTGACTGGCCTACACTTTAATACCAAGTATATATAAGTAACCATTAATTGTTAACTTTAAACAACCTGTTGACTCCTCAACTCCCCGCAGGATCCCTTCTGGGATTCGAACCTCTGCCCCCCTCCCAAGGAGAATAATGACAGTGACCTTAACTGCTCAACCATCTAGGAATTTAGGAGGGAATAAATTAAATCATTCAGAGAAGACAATTTGAGCATTACAATAAATGTATACAAAACGTAGTTGGTTATGTAATAAAAATTTCAGAGCATTTTTCACATATTTTTTATCACCCCTCGAGCTGCATTAGTGTTTTATGTCTAAGAGCATTTCAAACTTGTGCTTTTGTTATAAATTTTCCTATACCAATATGGATTTGACAGTTACATGTGGCTACTATTCCTTTGACTGTTTTATAGAATGAATCATCGCTTTTTGTGTTAAAACAAAGAATGTGATTATTTGTGTTTGATAAAATATAGATAAGAAACAAATGAAACTTATGGTGATGTATTAGTTTGATAAAAATCTGGCTGAAATTGATGTTAAGATAAGTATTGTTTATAGATATGACACAGTTTTAGATATATCAACATTGTGATATGTTTTCTTATCAGGTACAATGTATAGGTCTCCATGGATCTTGAACATGTTGATAAGTTAGGGCATGTGTAGAGCATCTTCACAGGAAAGCTATGTTCTGTTCTGTTCTGTTCCGTTCTGTTCTGTTCCGTTCCGTTCCGTTCAAGTTGATTTATTCAGAGCACCCTATATACATGATTGCAACCAAGGATGATTTAATCCTGGTAAATTCAAGGGTTTAATTCTTGGAGTAACAATTGATTGAATTGCAGAACTGTTTTTGTTGTAGTTTAATTGGCTGACGGAAGGTTTTACAATATCAAACACAGGGGTTTCCGATAATATATTAATTTTCATGGAAACAAAATCTGTAATAAATTTCACCTCATGCAGCAGCAGATCATTAAATCATTATAAATGATAACCGGTTGCTTGTAAATGTCTGAATAGAACATTAATTGGACTTGTATCTGTTATTTGAGATATTTTATCTTACAATATTTCATCACCATTATAGTTAGGAGGGATCACCTATTCATATGCAAATGCCCACCGACAGTCTACTGGATGAATGAACAATTAAAACCTGCGAGGTGCTGGTCCGCATGGCTAGGTGCTAAGTTGTGAGGTGCTGGTCCACATGGCAATCATCATCTGCTGTCATGTCCAGTTTTGTAGAAAAGCTTTTTAGTGTTTCCCATCCAACTAAAGATGAAAGAGGTAATATTGTATGTATCAGGCTATTCATAAGGAGACTTTTCAAAGAAGTTGTCAGTTGCTTGCATAATAAGTGCAAGTATAATCTGTTTAATCAAGTCCTTCACTTGTACACAAACATTGCAATATCATAGCATTGTTTTAAACATTTCAATTACAGAAAAGGGCTGTGAAAACCAATACCTTATTCAGTAAGCTACATACGTTGTACTAATACACATATCAATGTCTACTAAAGCAACACATTAATAAGAGAAATTGCAATGTTTTTATGCACAATGTTATGTAAACAAGTGGCAGACCTGATTAATCCATTTATACTGGTTGATAGATTAGTATGCACAACATATAACTGACCACGGTACATGACTGAAAAATGTCATAAAACCCAATTAAAGAAACAGAACTATTGTATGAGGGACATTGTGTCAGCTGTTACCATAATGATGATATAAGAAATCTACTGTTTATCTTTCTTCAATCACTTAAGACTCTTGAGACTTAACACAATCAATATAAGAAGGTAATCAAAGAGAGTTGACATAATCCAGATGACTTGTTTTGTAAATAAACAATAACAAATGTATTTTTACTGTTGCATACCGATAATTTGGTCGAGGGTAGCCATTGTGGGATGTTTTTGGTTGGTTTGTAGATATGAAATTTGATGGCATACTTTGTAATACGTTTGGTGAGCACATCATGCAAACAAGTTAACTTTGTCCTTTTTACCTTCTATTAGCATTTTAACAGCTGATTTCTTGTCTATTAGGTCTTAGTTTTCATATTATAATAACCATTCATTTTCTATATTAAACGTAGAGAAATACAAATATATAGGAGGTGTACTAAAAAAAGTACTCTGAATGACCAGTAGGGCACCACTTTATACATGTAGTATTGTACAGAAGATATAATTTTCCACCTGAAGCTTGTAATATATTCATTACTTGCATTAAAGTCGAGGACCAGTAATTGTTTGTCTACAAACAGACTTCCAATGATAAATATTGGTTGACAAGAATAAGCATTTCGAAGAGCATGTGACTTATTTACGTCTTTCATTTGTTTGTCTAGTTAACCCATGATCTTCACTGCTGACTCAACTATTGGTCTACAACATACTGGTACTACTGATGGTAAATATCGTCCATTATATCAACGTTAGACTGTATTATCAGCTGTATAGATTCAATATATAGCACTTCAATCAGTCTGATATTGGAGGTTGTAGATTTTTAGCTGATTACAGATAGATGTTGGGTTATAAGATAAAATTTCATTGTTCATTTATTTCACCTGGATTATTTACAGTTTTCTGTTTTTCTCATTTCGCTTTGATTGCTCCCACTCTTCACTTGATTGACTTCTGGAATGGTATGGCTGTGATTTGTTGGAATAATGAACAGTGGTATGGTGCAGTGTTTGTAGGTTAATGTGTAAGAACAATTTCTAGCTGCCTCAGCTTCAACTTCAAAAGCTATAACTTGGATTTGGAAACAGCTGACTCGGTAAAATCAAAATTGTTTGAATTATTTTCTGTGCATTATTTTCAGTGCATTGCTGTATAGCAAGTGTGGCTGCAGTATTGATAGAAAGTGTGCCTGCATTATTGTATACATGTGTACTGAAATCGTGTTTTCTACATCTTTGAATGGAATTATAACAACTTCGGTGGTAATGATGAATTATGTTCATTAATTGTGGTATATGTTGTACAATTGTATATGATGCTCAAACAGTTACCAAACTAGCTTTGTGAAACTTTGTATCTGCGTACAAGGCGCTAATAAGGGGATTACGCATATTTAATTATTAAATACATGTATGTGTTGATTCCAATAAAAGTAGTGGTTACTATGGAAATAGAAATAGTGCAAATATTCACCATATAGACATTACAACTTAAAACCCGTTTTCCGGGATTACGGAATTAATTGAGCGACAATTTGCGAGATATTCCGAATGTACGTCAGGGGGGGAAACGGATATAGCGTAAAGAGCAACTAGGTACAAAAATCGCGATTATTTAAGCCAAATGATAAGAATTTGTAAAAAGTCTTACTAGAAAACAATGACAACACAATTTTACGACCTCGCTGATAATATTTTCGCCTAAATGATATATATGTTTAACTTGAAAAATGCGTATTTTTTATCGACATCGGTATCGAGCCACGGAAGCGGCCGTGTATAATAAAATGCAATATTTCAAATATAAAGCATTTTTTAGGATAATTCTTGCTAAAGTTTAAAAACAAAGATGTTTAATGATAATGTGTAATAATTATTTTATATGTTTTCATGTTTAAACGTTGAAAAAAGAATAATTATATACACTCCTGCTATACCGCTTATTGCTCGCTAACCCCCTGACCGTGAAATTTCGGTTCCGGAAAAACGGGTTTTATTGAGTTATGTCGATATCGAGAATGTAAAAAATATTAATGGGTCAAGCGGCTTGAAGAGGGTTGGGTACTTCTGTATTGCGTGCAATTTGTCAGTGCATGTCTTGGTAATATTAAAATATAACAAATATATATTATAAGATTTAAATGAATTATTTCATCATGCACTGCAGTCTTTTGCTTTTGATATATTGCCGTAAGTTTATCCTTTATTGATAAATAGTAAATGCCATCCCTCATATCTAACAATGTCATATTTATAGATTATCATATATTTAGTAGGCCAAGTATCATAGTTGCCCGGTAAGTACACAATGTAGGACACCTTGTCTGATCCTTCAGTGTTAAATATTACTGATAAGTTTGATAATAATGATAATATTGTCTGCGCACATGTAACTGTTGTCATGTAATGTTTGTATTTATTTGGGTTACTAGAGCATTTACACTGTAGAATCATACATTTTTGCGAATGATGAAATGAAATGAGTATATCTGTATATAACTTACTGAATGAGCATGCAGATTCTAATTTGTAAGCCTTTGTAGTTAGCGAGCTTGCTGTCTTATCTGGGGACACGGGTTCAAATACGGATGGAGGCACTCGTATGCCTGCCATATTTCGACAGAAAGCCGACTGGCAAAAAACGGCTTAGTAATAATATTGCTTTGCATTTTTTAGACTGGGTGGGGGGGGGGTGACATTTGGGCAAGTTGCTTATTAAAAAGATGTTAACCTGTAACAATAAAACGAAAGATATTATGCGTATCTGTACGATCAACATTGTTGAATTAATAGAAGATTGTTATGTACTCTACATGTAGTTCCCATTAATGACCCATGTTGGTGATTTTAGTTCACTAATTTACAGAAGTTGAGAATTAATTTCTACTATTTGAGAACTTCCAATATTTGAGAACTTCCAATATTTGAGAATTTCTAATATTTGAGAACTTCTAATGGTTGAGAGCTTCTAATGGTTGAGAGCTTCTGATGGTTGAGAACTTCTAATGGTTGAGAACTTCTAATGGTTGAGAGCTTCTAATGGTTGAGAACTTCTAATGGTTGAGAGCTTCTAATGGTTGAGAACTTCTAATGGTTGAGCTTCTAATGGTTGAGAACTTCTAATGGTTGAGAACTTCTAATGGTTGAGCAACTTCTACTAAGGTTGAAAAACTAAATGTGTTAAATATCTATATATTAATACATAGCAACAAAGCTTCTCGTCACACTAGTTTAGTTTCATGGCTGATATTCACATTGACTTTTGTTCATGGTCAATTTACATAGTTTTACGTGCAGGTAACTGATGGTAGATGAGATAAACTTGTAGTAGGCCATCAGATAATATGGCTTGTTTAACATAAATATTTTTACAAACCTATTAATAACCTGTCATGTAAATTTGCTTTGATGATTGCAATCTACTAAATACTATTTAACACAGCATGTTTTCTGTGTTACCTACCGTACATATATAGGGTGTTTTCTGTGTTACCTACCGTACATATATAGCGTGTTTTCTGTGTTACCTACCGTACATATATAGCGTGTTTTCTGTGTTACCTACCGTACATATATAGCGTGTTTTCTGTGTTACCTACCGTACATATATAGCGTGTTTTCTGTGTTACCTACCGTACATATATAGCGTGTTTTCTGTGTTACCTACCGTACATATATAGCGTGTTTTCTGTGTTACCTACCGTACATATATAGGGTGTTTTCTGTGTTACCTACCGTACATATATAGCGTGTTTTCTGTGTTACCTACCGTACATATATAGCGTGTTTTCTGTGTTACCTACCGTACATATATAGCGTGTTTTCTGTGTTACCTACCGTACATATATAGCGTGTTTTCTGTGTTACCTACCGTACATATATAGCGTGTTTTCTGTGTTACCTACCGTACATATATAGCGTGTTTTCTGTGTTACCTACCGTACATATATAGCGTGTTTTCTGTGTTACCTACCGTACATATATAGCGTGTTTTCTGTGTTACCTACCGTACATATATAGCGTGTTTTCTGTGTTACCTACCGTACATATATAGCGTGTTTTCTGTGTTACCTACCGTACATATATAGCCTGTTTTCTGTGTTACCTACCGTACATATATAGCCTGTTTTCTGTGTTACCTACCGTACATATATAGCCTGTTTTCTGTGTTACCTACCGTACATATATAGCCTGTTTTCTGTGTTACCTACCGTACATATATAGCCTGTTTTCTGTGTTACCTACCGTACATATATAGCCTGTTTTCTGTGTTACCTACCGTACATATATAGCGTGTTTTCTGTGTTACCTACCGTACATATATAGCCTGTTTTCTGTGTTACCTACCGTACATATATAGCCTGTTTTCTGTGTTACCTACCGTACATATATAGCGTGTTTTCTGTGTTACCTACCGTACATATATAGCCTGTTTTCTGTGTTACCTACCGTACATATATAGCCTGTTTTCTGTGTTACCTACCGTACATATATAGCGTGTTTTCTGTGTTATACATGTGTATGTTTATTGTTATTTACAATTGTAGTCAGTCATACAAATACTGTAAAAATGGAAATTTCCACAAGCATATAAATTTGCGAATTTTGAATTTCATACATAATAAATTGGTGTGTGGAAAAATTAGCAATATTTGTTGTTTCTTACAAAAATATAATAACTCTGATTTTATTCCATAGGGAATTGTTTATAAGAACCACTAAATATAATAGTAGAGGCCAAAATTTATGCAAGATGAATTATCTGCAAATTTACATTTCTGAAATTGTCAATATTTCCACATTGCTAAATTAACTACTTGTACATGCAGTATATTTTGTATAGGAGTCAAATATTATCTAGATACAATGTATTGCAGTCGTATACCTGCATTCAGCAAGGTAAGAGGCCCTGATAGGGTTGTATACCTGTATTCAGTAAGGTAAGAGGCCCTGATAGGGTTGTATATCTGCATTCAGTAAGGTTAGAGGCCCTGATAGGGTTGTATATCTGCATTCAGTAAGGTAAGAGGCCCTGATAGGGTTGTATACCTGCATTCAGTAAGGTAAGAGGCCCTGATAGGGTTGTATACCTGTATTCAGCAAGGTAAGAGGCCCTGATAGGGTTGTATACCTGCATTCAGTAAGGTAAGAGGCCCTGATAGGGTTGTATACCTGCATTCAGTAAGGTAAGAGGCCCTGATAGGGTTGTATACCTGCATTCAGTAAGGTAAGAGGCCCTGATAGGGTTGTATATCTGCATTCAGTAAGGTAAGAGGCCCTGATAGGGTTGTATACCTGCATTCAGTAAGGTAAGAGGCCCTGATAGGGTTGTATACCTGCATTCAGTAAGGTAAGAGGCCCTGATAGGGTTGTATACCTGCATTCAGTAAGGTAAGAGGCCCTGATAGGGTTGTATACCTGCATTCAGCAAGGTAAGAGGCCCTGATAGGGTTGTATACCTGCATTCAGTAAGGTAAGAGGCCCTGATAGGGTTGTAGACCTGCATTCAGTAAGGTAAGAGGCCCTGATAGGGAGATCTGATACATACAAAGCATAGGTTAGGTTAGGACATGCATAGTGTACATACACAACTTCAAGCTATTAATCATGTTTTTGATGTTATACATTTGGTAAATAATCTTGTTTTGATGACTATAGCTCTTTGTATTAATATTGCCTAATACCGACAGTTTGGTATAAAACAATTGTTTCTTCTATGTTTCTAAAGAAGCCTTTTTACAACAGTTTGACGTTAAATTCTCGATATAGGGGAATAATAATGTATTCGTCCTGTGACAAACAACTTTGTTGTGCCAAAGGACCATATTGTTGTTTTAACGTTTTAGCTAAACAATTGTTTTTTTTCCAAAATTTACCATTTTGGCTTCAAATGTGTGTCAATTATTACTGTTTGTTTAGTCTGTGTGGTGAAATCTGTCACAAATACTTGGAATTTTGTTGTTAAAGTGTTTGGTATTGATGTTGTTGTTTGATGTTGATAAGTATGATAAGTACACTGTTGTTGCTGTTTCTTGTCAATAAACAACAGTGTTTTCACTTTCTCACATTCCGAGATAACATGAAAATGTATGGATTGAATTGAACAGTTGGATTCAATGACTGTTATCTATAAGAAATAGATTGAACACTGTTTATTTATAAAACAATTTATTTTGCCATGGTATATTTACAACCGGTTCGAGGTACGATATGTGGACTTAAAAAGTATTTATGAAGGATTCATGTAATTGATTTATAATATGAGTAAATAATTTTATTACATAAATTGGAGGTTTATTTGCTCTTCAGTCGGGAAGGTGTGCTTCCAGTCTGTATATATGGAAGGCATGTTTATTTTGGTTATTTCATCAAGGAAATGTTTATATATATATATAATAAGGATTACGAACAAAAAAAATATAATCTGGCGTTTAAGACAATTACAGACGAAAGCTTATCAACGTTGTCTGTGTTTGTTGTTTTTAAGAGACAGTCATACAGTATAAGGATTACAAGCTTACAACAACAACAATGAATTGATGATAATATTATGTTTGGATAATGGATTTTTTCAAACAAATCACAATTATATACTATTGTTTTCTACATGCTCTTTCAACAGCTTTTGTGACTTGTAACTAACATAAACTTAGCACCAAATTAAACTGTGATATACACTGGGAAATTATTGAAAAACAACATAACAATGGTTTCTATTTGTGTTTGTTGTTTTCTTTGATCATGAAACTTTGCGAAATATGATTGGATTAATTTATAAATATCAGAGTATTGTTGTTGTTGGATTAAGTATACAAACAACAGAACAGAACAGAATACGGAAATTATACAAAAACAACATAACAATGGTTTGTTAGTGTTTGTATTGTTTTCTTTGGTCATGAAACTTTGTCAAGTATAATTGGATTAATTTATAAAAATATATTAATTAATAAGTATTGGATTATTGTTGTTGATGGATTAAGTATACAAACAACAGAATAGAACAGAATAGTGTACATGTGCTTACAACATCAAAGATTTTTCATTTTTCTCGATTTGTTGTACTATATGAAAATATCAGGATAAATAATCAGTGCATAGTTAATGTTAAATTCATTTGCAAAAAACGATTACATACAGCTCTAATAATTATTTAATTATTTATATCATTAAAAAATATTGATGCTGCATTTTGAGGTAAATCATCTAAATAGTGTCTTTATATTCATAAATCTTTTATATGTTTGTTTGTATTGTTGCTCTAGGGTTGCTCTGGAGAGGTTACTGTATGGATGTTGTATATGTATAATTTACTCATCTTTTTTTTGTTAATTATGTTAATAGTGTAAGATTGTTTCTGCTGTACTGCAGTGATTGTTGTTATGTTATTAATTAGTTATAAATTAAGTTAATTGGATATTATGGCATTCTTTGATTGGTATGAATGAGTTAATTATTGTTTCTCTGGAGTTTATTATAGGTTAGAAACAATTGATGTTATATGAAGGATCCAGTGTAAATCAAAACAAAATGATTTGTGCCTCTGGTAACCTGACCTTTCCTATTGTTTGTCACCTACTCACCCTGAACGTTTTATTGGTATTTTGCTGGAAATCATTGCAGACATTTGATTTTGCAGTGCAATGTGTATAAAAGCATACTGAGACACTTTCAGACATAACTACTCTACCTTTATAATAGTGTGTACGAAGTAACTTGGTCCTCAACCTTTGTGCATAATATTACAAGCTTCTTGTGGGGAGTAAATTATTTTCCGAAGTATATCATTTTCCGGGAGAATTAAAGTTATATCTTGTCGGAGATTTAGATTATTGTCTGCAGTACATCTTGTACAATAGCGTTATCGTGAGTATGCTAATTGAATGTTCAAGGATCAGGTTAATTTCTTTGCATCAAACATATTGCATCAACTGTTTAACCCTGATTACTTGAGAATGTTCCACAGTTACTTGAGAGTTATATAATAATTTGGGGAATGTCAGTTAAACATTTTATCTGATGTGAATGTTACCTTCTACAGTTACGTTAAGGCTGTTAAAGAATTTCCCTCCTTTTCATTAAAATCCAATTAATGAAATTACCAGTTACATAACCAGTCATAGATAATATACCAATTACTTTGAATACATCTTACATGTACAAATTGTTCCTCATTTTCATGTCCAGCCTGGAGGCTTAAATTATATACTTGTAGATAACTTTGGTAGATAACTTCTAATTTCTTATACCTTGTATATAATTAGCTTTTGTTGAAAAATAATTATTTGATTTCAAGATTTGATTTCACTTTGTGGTATGCGATGTACACTGTCCTGGAAATAATGAATTTTTCATGGATTTTAAATGGAAATTTGGTAAAATGAAAATTTGACAAATTTGTATTTTCGTAAATGTGTAGAATTTGAAATAATGGACACCCCTTGTTACTGTTACTAAGTAGTCCAGCTTTTTAAGTGGGGGTTTATTTCTTGCTTGAGTTCATCTAAGAAATTCATGAAAAAAAACATTCCTGACAAATATTGCTGATTTTACAATAGATATACTGGGGTAAATGCTTTTATGACATCATCAACAGCCCTCGCTGGGTAACACTATTATAACATCATCAACAGCCCTCGCTGGGTAACACTATTATAACATCATCAACAGCCCTCGCTGGGTAACACTATTATAACATCATCAACAGCCCTCGCTGGGTAACACTATTTTAACATCATCAACAGCCCTCGCTGGGTAACACTATTATAACATCATCAACAGCCCTCGCTGGGTAACACTATTATAACATCATCAACAGCCCTTCAAAAATGTTATCAGTACCCAAAATCAAAACCCAAGCTTTGAAGGCTACATGTATAAACAGTTAAGTTACAGGGATTTATTTCCTACAGTTTTTCTCATGGATTAATACAAGGAAGTTAAAGTTAACAACATAAGTATCAGTGCATTCTATGTGGATGGGAATATAGGAAAATATTGTAACATTTAATTTTCCCAGGCATGTACTATGCATTGTTATCTGTTGTTCTGTTAAATTATTAATATTCACTGTGGATTAATTTTCGTGGATTTTCGCGGATGAACTAGATCACAAAATTAAATCCCTTTGATTAATGGAACTCAAAAAATCGTAACAAGAAATATTTAAAATCCATTAATTTAAATAAGAAACCACCAAATTAGCATTATACCATAATCCACAAAATATAATAACCGCAAAAAATGAGTAATTTTACAGTATATTGAGTATTCAAAAAAAGTTTGTATATTGCATGTGACTGATTTGATGGTTAAGTCATTAATTTGGGATTGATGATCTGGTTTACTTATATTACATAATTTGACTGTTTTGTAGCTTTTTAGGCCAATTTTTGTAGCCAGTTGAGTGTTTACCACCCACTGATGACTGTCTCAGTTGAGTGTTTACCACCCACTGAAGACTGTCTCAGTTGAGTGTTTACCACCCACTGACGACTGTCTCAGTTGAGTGTTTACCACCCACTGAAGACTGTCTCAGTTGAGTGTTTACCACCCACTGATGACTGTCTCAGTTGAGTGTTTACCACCCACTGATGACTGTCTCAGTTGAGTGTTTACCACCCACTGAAGACTGTCTCAGTTGAGTGTTTACCACCCACTGACGACTGTCTCAGTTGAACACAAACAGACAAACGTAAGCCAATGACTGTTTGTCGACCTATATAACCTGTAATCATCATGAGTTGAGCAATCTCCTGTACTAGATAGTCTAGCTCACACTTGTATATAAGTTTATTCAGTATTCATTCATGAGTTGATTTGGTACAAAAAATAACGTAGGTTTTTATTTGTTTGGTAAAAAATAATATTATTGTTATTATTTGTTCTTTGTCTGTCTATATGTACAATGAATGCATGTGCCAGAAATATATGGATATATTTACCATAACATGGAATTAACATGGAATAAAGTGATTACTGTAAGTTGTCTGTGAGTGCATCTTGTTGTTTATGTCATACTATTTCAGTAAACAAGTTTTTACCATAGAGGCACACACAGAAGACTGGGGCTTGCCGTAATGTGTCCCTTCTTAAAATAAAGTTGTTATTATTATTATTATTATAAAAGAAAGATATATATAAACATATAAATGTGCATATAAAATATTGTTATTAGTATCTCATTCCAAATGTACTGATTCGGTATTGAGTGCTCAAGCAGTTCTTTCAGTTTTTGTGATTTTCTATTTTCAGTTAAGTATGATGCATCTATGAGACATTATTACTGGAGATAGAACGGGGAATTATTATTCAAGACTTGCGAGAAGTGCGAATATATCCAAGATGGCCGACTCGCCTCCTAGTGTTAGTATCGCCGAAAGTCCGGTCGACAACGAAATGACGTCACCGTTGTATACAATACTCATGGCTAACTCTACGTCTACGGGAGTACCGGAAGTGACTTTACGTAATAACTGTGATACAATAAACGCTAACTACGATATTCCAACGTCAGTGATATGTGCTATGTGTTTCGTGTTTGGAATAGTTTATACATTCTGTGGTAAGAACCTTTTTAAATATTCAGGGTTTAGGGGCTGGTTGCGTTAGTTAGGGTTAAAATTGAATGGGGTTATTGGGCCATTGATAAAATTGGCATAAAAGTTGGGTCCGTCTGAAAGGATAAAACCAGGGTTCACAGTCGGGGTCATAAAAGGGGGACTGGTTTAGTCATGATCCATCAGTTTTCATCTTTTGTAACAATGAATTTGACATTTTCATATTATAATGAAATCAAAAGTTTTGAAGTAGTCACTTGAAAATAGCAATTCATAACCATGTTCAAGGTATTGTCTGACCACAATGAAATGAGACTCCTAGCCTTATATAATGCTGTCTTATGTCTGATTTACTGTTTAGTACTATATATAAGTACAGTATAATACCATCAAACAACCATTCCAAAAATAGGACCACCCTGCTAATACCAGTGATTTTTGACAGAACAAATTTTTGCCTTCTTTGTTTAACATTTATGCTGAAATTTACAACCAACCAGCTTTTCCGAAATGATGACCACTTTTGCCAACTAAATGGTCGTTTTTTAAGTACATATTTATACATGTAATTTATTTTAAGTGCATTTTTTGTCGTTGCTTGTTTGCCAGGAAACAAAGATTATAGGAGTCACTGTATCCTTTGGTGAATAACACTTAATGAATCACATGGTTCAAATATACACAAAATTTCTCATGATCAGTGTGAATGCAGGCCAGATGTTATACATATAGTAGGGATAAATTACCGACTAATCTTGCTTTTCTTATCGCCCTAATAAAACATTAATTGCTGTTATATGTTTAATATGGCAGCTGTGATGTAACTATATGGATGGTTTGTTGCATGTCATGTATGCTAAACACTGTGCTTGTGTGGTGTCAAGGTCACTGTAACTTCTCCACACGTTATTGACTCACAAACTTGATCGTCACTAATGAATCAGATGACAATAACTGACCAATCGGAAATCAAAGAATGATCTGCCTCCTGTCCACTAGTGACCCTCCATTCATTGTTAGGCAGGTTGGCTTGAACATAAATAGAGTATGGTGAAAGTCATACATCCTACATGTTGTAGATACATTATTGGGTGAAGGTCACTGACTGTAGAGTCTGGGCGAAGGTCATTTGTTCTTGATGTAAACATTGTTGGTTGAGGGTCACTCAACTGGAGAGTGGGATTGCAGGTTATTCATTTTAGATGTGTACATTGTTATATGAAGGTCACTCAACTGTACAGTCTGGGTGAAGGTCATTTGTTATAGATACATAAATTGTTAGGTGAAGGTCACTCTATCTGTAGAGTGGGGGCAAAGGTCATACATTAGGTGAAGGTCATTCAGGCTGCGTGGCAGGTTGATATTTAGAGACATTCTGGCTGCCTAGCTATTTGATAAAAGCAATTTATGCAGCATAGCAGCGATGTGAAGTTAGTGTTGATGCACTAATGATTCCAGCAGAGCTTTTTATACGCCCGTTGAAAACGGGACGTATTATGTGAACACCCTTGGCGGGCGGGCGGCGGTGTCCAGTAATTTGTCTGTACTCTAACGCAAACAGTTTTCATCCGATCATCTTCAAACTGTGTGACAATGCTTATGGGCATAATATCTAGGCCAAGTTCGATTATAGGCCAAATCGGCCCAGGCCTTCTTGGGTTATGGTCCTTCATTTACCAAAAATATGTGAAATTGGCCTTGTCTGTACTCTAACGCAAACAGTTTTCATCCTATCAGCTTAAAACTTTGTGACAATGCTTATGGGCATAATATCTAGGCCAAGTTCGATTATAGGCCAAATCAGCCCAAGCCTTCTTGGGTTATGGTCCTTCATTTACCAAAAAAATGTGAAATTGGCCTTGTCTGTACTCTAATGCAAACAGTTTTCATCCGATCATCTTCAAACTTTGTGACAATGCTTATGGGCATAATATCTAGGCCAAGTTCGATTATAGGCCAAATCGGCCCAGGCCTTCTTGGGTTATGGTCCTTCATTTACCAAAAAAATGTGAAATTGGCCTTGTCTGTACTCTAATGCAAACAGTTTTCATCCGATCATCTTCAAACTTTGTGACAATGCTTATGGGCATAATATCTAGACAAAGTTAGATTATAGGCCAAATCGGCCCAGGCCTTCTTGGGTTATGGTCCTTCATTTACCAAAAAAATGTGTAATTGGCCTTGTCTGTATACTCTAACGCAAACAGTTTTCACCCGATCATCTTCAAACTTTGTGACAATGCTTATGGGCATAATATCTAGGCCAAGTTCGATTTTAGGCCAAATTGGCCTAGGCCTTATTTGGTTATGGTCCTACAATTACCAAAATAAATGTGAAATTGACCTTGTCTGTTCTTTAGTGCAAACAGTTTTCATCCGATCATCTTCAAACTTTGTGACAATGCTTATGGGCATAATATCTAGGCCAAGTTTGATTATCGGCCTAGGCCTTATTTGGTTATGGTCCTACAATTACCAAAATAAATGTGAAATTGACCTTGTCTGTTCTTTAGTGCAAACAGTTTTCATCCGATCATCTTCAAACTTTGTGACAATGCTTATGGGCATAATATCTAGGCCAAGTTTGATTATCGGCCTAGGTCTTATTTGGTTATGGTCCTACAATTACAAAAATAAATGTGAAATTGACCTTGTCTGTTCTCTAGTGCAAAGAGTTTTCGTCTGAGTATCTTCAAACTTTGTGACAATGCTTATGGGCATAATATCTAGGCCAAGTTCGATTATAGGCCAAATCGGCCTAGGTCTTATTTGCTTTTGGTCCTACAATTACCAAAATAAATGTGAAATTGACCTTGTCTGTTCTTAAGTGCAATTAGTTTTCATCCGATCATCTTCAAACTTTGTGACAATGCTTATGGGCATAATATCTAGGCCAAGTTTGATTATCGGCCTTAGCCTTATTTGGTTATGGTCCTATAATTACCAAAATAAATGTGTAATTGACCTTGTCTGTTCTCTAGTGCAAAGAGTTTTCGTCTGAGTATCTTCAAACTTGGTGACAATGTTAATGGGTATAATATCTAAGACAAGTTCAATTGTAGGCCAAATCAGCCTAGGCCTTCTTGGGTTATGGTCCTTTAATAAAAAAAAAATGTTGGATTGTTTTGTTTTTTTCATTCACCATGCCCTGAGACTCACCATGCCCCAAGACGGGCGTATTTTGTGACATTTTGGCACTCTTGTTAAAAACTTGTACATTGTTTCCATGTACACTTCAGTCAACTGATTTTATTGTCAACTTCTATTATACTCTGGTATATTTTACTGAGGTATGCCACTGGTTTCTTAAAAAGCTATTAGATATAATTACCTACTACGGAATTTGATCACAGTAACTTGAGTAAGCTGTCACATCTGTGTGAATTGAATAAATTGAACAATCAGCAGTTTGATGTGAAGAAGGTGATGTTACCCTCAAGTATGCATTTACTGTATCAGATTACAGGGTGGTACTATGTAATAACATGATAAGGTCATGTGAACTTCTCAAAATGATGGGTCAGCCCTTCCAATAAGTATGCCAAAATTTTCAAAATTCAAAGTGAGGCCGGACTCAATATATTTTTTGTTTCCCCATCCCGACCCAAGCAAAATTAGAATGGGTAGGTAGGTAGGTTAAATAATATTTTTAAAATTGTTTCAGGACGATAGGCATTGGTCAAGACATACAAATGAGGAAATTGAGTAATAACTAAGGAGAAAACCATGCAAGTCTTACATTTAAAATTAATAGGTACCAAATTTACTACTAGTAAGAAACAAGCTTTTATACAAAAAATAATATTTTCATCCCCAATAATTCATAAAAAAAATATTATTTCAATTTGGGCAATAAAATATTTTGGGTAGGGCCGTTTTTTTCGGGTAGGTAGGGGATGGGGAAACAAACAATATTTTATTTTAGGCCTGACAGGTCGACCCTTTCAATAGTATGCTAAGATTCTGAAAAAATCAAATTGGCAGGTCGGCCCTTTCAAAAGTTTGCCAAAATTTTTAAAATTCAAAATGGCAGGCCAGCCTTTTCAACAGTATACTAAGATTATCAAAATTTCAAAATGGCAAGTCAGTCCTTTCAATAAGTATGCTATTAAAGATTCTTAAAATTCAAAATGGCAGGTCAACCCCTTCTATAGTTTACTAAGATTTTCAAAATGGCAGGTTGGCCCTTTTAATAGTTTGCTTATATAATAAAGATTCACAAAATTCAAAATGGCAGATTGGCCCTTTCAATAGTTTGCTAAATTTCACCAAATTCAAAATGACAGGTCTGCCCGTATTAAAGGGTATAATTAGGTCTGCTGGTATTAAAGGGTATAATTTAGTCTGTGGTAGTTAACTAAGGAATAGTAAGGACTGAAAACAATGCTATTAAAGCACTGGAAACGTTTGAGTATAGTTCTGTGTCATTTATAGCCAATTCTACATACCAGCTACCAGTATTTACAATGTTTACTGTAAACCCAGCTTTTCAAGTACTGGCTAGCTATGTATTTATTAATTTGCTGGAATGTCATTATGGTCTATGCTTGAATAATCATTTGAAACATCACAAAAACTATCTTGATGTTTCTCTGTTATATGTGTAAGCCAATAACTGGTTACTGTATCCCATGTCAGACACTACTATAGAATCAAATATTTTTGTGAGGTCAAAATTTCGCATATTCAATATTCTGAAGTAGTTTGTGCAATTAAATGTTCACAAACTTTAAACTTTGGATAAACAACTTTCAGTATTTAACTCCTGTAACGTTTTAGATCTCAAGCATAAATGTTCGCGACTTGATCGAATTTGTGAATATAGTGAAACTTAATCCCTTGTGGAAATTTCTGATTCAACAGTATATACACTGATGCTTACCGTCCTTGGTACTGTTTCATGATCGTCCTTGGTACTGGTACTGCATGTTTCATGATCGTCCTTGGTACAGTTTCATGATCGTCCTTGGTACTGTTTCATGATCGTCCTTGGTACTGTTTCATGATCGTCCTTGGTACTGTTTCATGATCGTCCTTGGTACTGGTACTGTTTCATGATCGTCCTTGGTACTGGTACTGTTTCATGATCGTCCTTGGTACTGTTTCATGATCGTCCTTGGTACTGTTTCATGATCGTCCTTGGTACTGTTT
Source organism: Spisula solida (assembly GCA_947247005.1). NCBI lineage: Eukaryota > Metazoa > Mollusca > Bivalvia > Venerida > Mactridae > Spisula > Spisula solida. Next base: position 4,910,383 of record OX365958.1, on the reverse strand, counting down.
CATGATCGTCCTTGGTACTGTTTCATGATCAAGCACATTTACCCCTAAATTTGGATTGTTTAACAACTACATATTGCGGTAAATTGATCCACAATATTAATAATGTTTCAGTTTATGAATTCATACAAATCTTCCCATGTACCCAGTTTGTAGCTGTTAACAAATTATAAAGAATCAAAATTTGAGCGTAAAATTTATGATAACTGTAAGTGTTTTGACAAAGCAGTAAATATTGTATTGTAACACCCGGGCCTGGTACACCTCAATATAAGAACCACCACTAGGTCCCTTGAAAAACCGTCTCATCATTGAATTGGTCTTAAATATAAAGGACAGCAATGCAAATAACCTGGAATATGATATAAAACATAATTCCAGTACTACCTCTCAACAGCAGCCTACTGTAGTTTGTAGAGCAACACCCTTTATAACACATTCAAAATATCCATAAGAAGATATTTTACTATAAATTTATTCTCTGTAGGGTAACAACAAGGGCCAATATTTGCATCTCCCAAACGATGTTGCTCTACAAAGGTTGTATTGTAACTAAGTCGTAAAGTTCTCTCCCGCCATTATTCCAAAAATTGCCTCCTTTCTAAAGCATTGTTCTTGGTTATATTGACATGTTTGCTATCTTTCTTTCAGGTTACCGGTTCTTCAAGGCGGTGATGTTTTTAACCGGATTTCTGTTCGGTTCTGTGCTAGTCTACATGATACTCCTTGAAGAAAAGACTTTTAACCCGTTAATAAATGCCGGTATCTCGTTGGGTGCCGGGTTTTTATTCGGACTTTTGACTATGTTGGTGCAATATATCGGACTGTTTATGACTGGGTTCAACTTGGGCATTTCCATAGGAACGTGTGCAGTCATAATCATGGAACAATTTATTTACCAATCAGAAACCAAATGGATTCCAATTGGAATATTAGCGGGCGTCGGCCTAATTTGTGCTCTATTGACTCTAAAATTCCAGAAATCGGGGACAATTCTCGGTACGAGTGTGTTTGGAGGCGTACTTATGATCTCATGTATTGACTATTTCATCGAGCAGTTTATACTGATGATGTATATATGGGAGCGGCTAAAAGCCGTACATTCACCAGCATTGTGTTGGTATTCATGGATTATTCTCGGTTGTTGGCCGTTCTGTTGCCTCGTCGGTACCATCGCACAGTGGAAGATTACAGGGAAAGATTTTAATCATCAAGAGGGTAAATAGTATTCATTCTTTGGTCTTAAAATGATTCCATTGGCCCTTGAAATGACCCGTTGACCCCTGAAAATTCTAAAAAGCCACATTTTGACCCTTTGAACTTAAAAATAAATATTTTGCAGCATAGTGGGATTCGAACCCATACTGTATGGCATCTTCGCCTGGCAATGCAAAGTACGAAACCCATTAGACTGCTCAGTAACTTTTATATTCATGTGTACAAGCTAAAACATGTAGGGCTGTGGGAATGGTGGTCTGCTGTAGGTTTGACATCTAACCTGACGTGTTTGATACAATAATTGTATAGTTCACCTTATATAATAAAGTACCTCAGGTACTACCTTGCAAGTGGATCGAGTTGTTAGCCTAGGATACTGTTCTGATCAATTTAATGATTGCCTTGCTGGTACATGTATATAGTCAATATTGCCTTGCTGGTACATGTATATAGTCAATATTGCCTTGCTGGTACATGTATATAGTCAATATTGCCTTGCTGGTACATGTATATAGTCAATATTGCCTTGCTGGTACATGTATATAGTCAATATTGCCTTGCTGGTACATGTATATAGTCAATATTTATCAAGTATTGCATATGATAGTGCCTTGAACATGACTTTCGATAGAAAATACATTAAAGACATTTTTGCAAGGATTACTGATTTATTATTCAACTTGAATAGCATATTTTTACTCAGGAAGATGTATCGTTCACATATTCAATCATATAGATAATGTTACAACAGTTCTTCTTGGGTAGATCAGTGGCATATTTGTGCTCACTAAGATATATTGTTCACACATTAGATAATAAAGTATGCCAGTATTATATATGTCAAATAAACCTTGCCATTATCATAAATGTCTTCACAAAAATTTGCGAGATCAGTGGAATATTTATGCTCATGAAGATTTATATATTGTTCACAATATTAAATCATATAGTATGGCACTATTATGTATGTCAAATAAACCTTGCGTAATCATAAATACCTTCACAAAAGTTTGAATATTATGCCGCCGAGGGTAAAGCACCAAGTCTGGGTACAGTTTGTATTGGAATGTCAGAAATGATGAATGTTTGTACTTACTAGCTGCTTCTTCCTAATTGTCTACTCGGCTTATATTTGATGGCACTAAACCTTCTCAGTATTACACATTAATCAATTTACTTGGCTGTCAATCAATTCAAGTTGGACAACTCTTGTTGGACTATTATCTGTAATGAACAAGATAATTTGAGTTAACTCCCTTGGTATATTTTTTTGAAATATGAGTTTCCTCCCCTTGGAATAAATATTTTCAAAAAATTTGGTTAGCTCCCTTGTATATTAATTAATTAATCCTTGTGTGTTTTCGTTATTGAACTGTATAAGAAGGTTTTGACTGGTGAAAATAACAATTCTGATTGGAAAACGGATAAGCGTGTATTCATTGGAGTTTTGTAAAAAGATAAACTAATAATTGGCCTGTTCGACTGGGCTGTTTTATGGAGCAGGTTATAGTCTGATTCCAGTTCCAAGCTTGCGGTACTACTATAGTAATACTACTGCAATATTGGGGGCGAGAACCAGACTATAACCTGATCCCCCATACAGCCTAATGATAATAAAATTATGTACACATATTTTTCAAGATTTTTAGTTACCTCCCTTGTTAGAATTTTTCCATGAAGATTGCAAGATTAACCTCCCTTAATATAAATGTATTTCAGGTCATGGTTCCCGGACACCACAAAGTATGGTAGTTAAACGACCAAGATCTAAAGATCCACCGAAGGAGAATCCTCATCAGTCAAGATACAGACATCTCTATCAAGTCAGACGAGTAAACGGAGATGTTATATCTCAAGTAAGTCAAAATATTTTTATATCATATATCATTGATGGAATGGTGGCCGAGCGGTTAGCGCTCTCATCTAAGAATCCCTGGTTCGAATCTCGGCCAGGACACTGTAAATCTCAGAAACGCTCTTCAGTATTTCTCAGCCAACTAGAGACAAAATGGTTGGAAACCCCGATAGTTTTGCATGTATGGTAAAGAACCAAGGTGACTATTCGGAAATAACTAGGGCAGCATGCTTGGATTCCTTGTTTCGCACAAACTTTTGTTGGAGGTCATTAGCCAACTATGCAGGATAGAACCAAATGGCCCTGCATTTCGACTGTCTTCAGTCAAAGCAAATAATGTTGAAAAATATATCATATCAGCCTAAATAGCTTATTGGTGGAGCCTCCGATTCAAGTGTGAGGTGTTTGATGCCAGGCCGCGACATCCTTTATCAATGCTGTAGGTAGAATAATTCATGAATCATATCAGCCTTCATAGCCAGTACATGTGGAGAAGTTGCTGGTTCCTTGTGGAAGGGTTATAGTACTGGTTGGGATACAATCCAGGCAAACTGGTTAGGTGAATGGGCAGCTGTATATACACATTGATACATTGTTGAAAAACAACATTAAACCAGCATAAACAAACACTGCCTCAGTCATCTATCTCTTAATCAGAGTTTATACTGAGGCATAATTCCCAATCCTGAAAATAAGATGCAAGTCTGTTCCAGAGGCCATTGGGACACATACCTACACCTTAACTAGGTTTCAAACATTGTACTATTGTGAAAATACAGATTATGGAACCTCATCTGACCATAACTTAGTATATACTAGTACTTTGAATATTTTCACTAAATGACTTTATTTTCTGCATGAATGTTCATTATTTCCAGTGCAGCAAATCCAGATTTCCGGAATTGTAGGACCCCTGTCTATATATAACTTATTATGTAACTCCATAAATCTTATTTTATTTCAGAACTACATTCAGTCAATACAGAGTAAATTGTCGCCATCACTTCGAAGAATGACCCCAGTTCCAACAGAACCCCTTTCTGAGCCCCACACGGAGCCTGAGAGTACCAATACGACCTTGACCCAAATTCCAGAAGTGTGACCAATTATATGAATCGAAATTTGCTCTCAGCTATTTGTGTAAATTATTAACATGATGTTTCCACTTTGATGTTTATTCCGTTTGTTGCATGTTACGTCATCATGGAAACATTCTACTCCGTATCATCATGGAAACATTCTACTCCGTGTCATCATGGAAACATTCTACTCCGTGTCATCATGGAAACATTCTACTCCGTGTCATCATGGAAACATTCTACTCCGTGTCATCATGGAAACATTCTACTCCGTGTCATCATGGAAACATTCTACTCCGTGTCATCATGGAAACATTCTACTCCGTGTCATCATGGAAACATTCTACTCCGTGTCATCATGGAAACATTCTACTCCGTGTCATCATGGAAACATTCTACTCCGTGTCATCATGGAAACATTCTACTCCGTGTCATCATGGAAACATTCTACTCCGTGTCATCATGGAAACATTCTACTCCGTGTCATCATGGAAACATTCTACTCCGTGTCATCATGGAAACATTCTACTCCGTGTCATCATGGAAACATTCTACTCCGTATCATCATGGAAACATTCTACTCCGTATCATCATGGAAACATTCTACGGAGACTCCGATCTTTGTTTGATACTTAATTGCAATATATTATTTAAAAATGTTAACTTTCGCATAATGTAGTGTATCGTCAGTGTATACATTATAACCTCCAATTAGAAGACCACCCTTGAAACCCTGGAAAATCAGTCTCACATAAATAAGATGGCATTAATACTTAGGTTTAATTGTTTTATACGGAGCACATGAAGACCTCTATTTGCCCCTATGTTATGGGTTTCTTAGTTGTTAAAGATTGAAATGTTAGTTTGTGTTCAGAGAATTTATTTTCTGGCTTTGGATGGGCAAGAAGTTCTCGGCAAATATTTAGACTTTATACATATAAAGTTCAACATTTGTACAGCAAATTAGCTCTCACTAATTGAAGAATAATTGATGTTTTCCTGAAGAAGAAAATTCTTAAGTTTTCTTCTATGCTTTATAAATATCAACCTGAGGTACGTCAGCAAATTGTAAGGTAGTCAGCCTTTGAAAATGCGGTTATTGACTTATGGACATGGTTCTCACTGTAAAAAAATGATTTTAAATTTCCGTATTATGTAGACATTTGTCCCATGTACATATGATGACATCTTATTGTATGATCATCTATCCACCATGTAGTCATGAATACTGTTGTTATTTTGTGCAATCATCTACAATGTACTGTTTCTTATTATTGTTGTTTTTTCGTCACCATTTTGAAGAAATAGTGAATGTTGTTGATTGATTCAGTTCTGATTAGATTGTTATATTGTTGTTGCTCGATGGTGGTGCATTATGGTGTTTTTGAATGATTATGAATGTCTCGCCAACAAGTCATCATTTTAACCAACATTAAAGTGTTGCAAGCATGCATGGATCCCAGAGGGGAGACTTGGGAATCTGTACTTCCTGGAGAATTTTGTCAGGGTTAAGCATCTGATAAGGACAAACCCTCTACGAAAAATTGCTTATTGGGCTACTTCTGAGAAAAATATCTGGAATAGTGCATGGCAAGTTTGACAGTGTATGTATGAGAAGCTTAACTTGTAGGTATGTGTAAATCAGTAAATTGACCATGTGACATTGTTGTTCAAATGTGTCATTTGAATACAATAGAACTTTTAAATACCTTGAACTGCCTTTGTATCTGGAATAAAGATCGAGCCATTTACCTGTTGGAGGCAACGACAGTTTACAAGTACATTACCTGTTGGAGGCAACCTCAGTTTACGCATACATTACCTGTTGGAGGCAACCTCAGTTTACGCGTACATTACCTGTTGGAGGCAACCTCAGTTTTTACGCGTACATTACCTGTTGGAGGCAACCTCAGTTTTTACGCGTACATTACCTGTTGGAGGCAACCTCAGTTTACGCGTACATTACCTGTTGGAGGCAACCTCAGTTTACGCGTACATATAAGTTTGTTTGAGGTTTCTAGGGTGTTTGATGCAATACTGTTCAAGGCATTGAAGTTCTTCTGCACATGGTTGATTTTACTTTCATTTATGGTGGATGATTTTTGTCATGTTGAATCTTCAGTTTTGGTACAAAAATGTAAAAATGCAAAAACACGAAGATACGACAACACAGAATGGTGTAAACAAGCCCCCATATAAAATTCTTGTTATAAAGTTGGTTGAAATTAATGTTACATCGTCCTGTGTGGTATTTTAATATGAAGTATATAATGTTATAACAATTTTGTGTTCGTTAAAGATTTGCATAATATAATGAAGTTATGTTCATAATGAGCTGTGTGAAAATAGAGCACTTTAAGTGTACATAATATACCATAATAATGTATGAGATTTTTGGGATTTTCATTGGAAATTTAGTATTTGTACATGTAGTTTGGATTTAGCGAAAGATGAGACTACCTGGGTATTGTTTATTCACACTTGTTGAAAGTTTTTGTTTTATTTCAGTGTGAAGTTTTTTTCGAATTTAAAAATGAGAAATTTGATGAGTGTTTAAATAAACACTAGAAGTCAAGTCTAATGTAAAGTGTAAATACTCCTTTGATAGAAGGTGTCACTGTTTACATCACAGTCTTGGTGTTGTATTATAGATAAATACCTTTTCAAATGAACCCTTCTGTTGTGCAACTGTTCTTTAAAGGAGGTACTTCATAATTCCTTTCAATGTGTACAAGTCAGAGGAAGTAACTCTTGATCACAGAAACTTAAATGAGCACTTGTGTTGTGTTTAACTGTTAGTTAAGGGAGGTAATTCAATGCAATGGGTACAAGTCTGGGGAAGTAACTCTTGTTCAGTTAGGGGGAGTAACTCTTGACAATTTGGGGGCAGCAACTCTTAACAAACCAGAGGAGCAACTCGAATCAAGTTGAGTTACTCTAGACAAATCTGGAGTAGTAACTCGTGACCAATCAAGGGAAGTAACTCTTGAAAAATCAGGGGTAGGAACTCTTGACAAGTCAGGGGTAGCAAAATATCAGGGGTAGGAACTCTTGACAAATCAAGGGGAGTAATTCTTGATAACACTACTAGTTTTGTTAGTCTTTCTTACTTCTTGTTATATTTTGTATATGAAAGTGAAGGTTGTTATATGTATTCCTGTTTTATTGTGGCCGTGTTGGAATGGTCCTTGTAGTAAATACATAATGCCAAAGGCAGGTTGGACTTTGTTTTCATTTTCACATCAATCCACAATCCATGTTGCTATATCATAGTTGAATTTTTACCTCGCCTGTCAGTGTTAACTTTTGTCATCACTGTTTGAAGAGTATGATATGCTGCAACCGGTATCCATGCAACTTAATATTTGTCAACAAAATGTCAGTTTTTGTCCTAAAACAACTTAAATGCTATCCATGCAGTTGAGCCAGTCTACTTGCATTCTTAGTAAAAAATTATGTCACATACCAAGTGGTATGTACACTGTCATACGTAACAAGATGTTTGTAAAACATGGTTGTCCCCCACAGCAGCCCCATAGTAAGATGTCATTGGTCATGGCAACCTTTATCTTTGAACTAAAAATTGATACCGGTAGGTGTCAACTATCTGAAAGTGACAACAATCCCGATAAAGTGCCCACCATTCTTGATTGGAAACCCACTACAATTATTCATGGTATAGGTATAAGATGAATAGGAATCATCTACTGTTGATGACCTAACTCCATATAAAGTTTGAGGATTCTAGTGTCAAGTGACCTTAAGTTGATGACTGGAAACTGTGTCTAATGACCAATCGACAAGAATAAAAGCTATATTATATACCCATTCATCAAAGATTGGAGGAGGCGCATAATAAAAAGTTCTAGGGTCCTAGGGTCAAGCATTCGTGATGTATTGAACAGAAAAAGTTTGGTGTACTGACTGACAGACATGAGCAAAGCTATAAACCCCCTCATCAAAGATGGTGGGGTCATAATAAAGATTTGAAATCTGTGAAAGCCAACACATTCATTACAAGAAACCTCTTTAATCTCCCTGAATACTAAAACATGAACAACAAAATACTTTTCAAGAATGTATAAAAAACATAAAGTAACATTCTAATACCATGTAGTGATAACTTCACTGAGCAATGTAAATAAAACATACACATATAATAATGCTATAGTGCGCCCACGATAATGAAAAAGCGGGACAATTTGGTATATTCCACAAAAGGTGGATTAATCAGATGAGCATGATTTATCAGTGATGTTTTAGTACAAAACCGACCATATCTGTTTACTTTAGTAATTTGTAAAACAAATTTTGCAACAGTTTATCAAATCATTTCATGTTAGTAAATATCACATTATCCTGGGTGCACTATAGTAATAAGTATAGCTTGCTGACCATAACTCTAACCTTATATATAAACATAGAGAATATAAACACTGCACAGTCGACTAGACGCTTGTTTCAAATGCAGTGTGAAAGCATATAAATGCACGAGATCAAACAAAATTTAACATCGGAAATACACTGTCAATTTTGTTCATTAACATGGCTAGAATTATCATCAGCTGAATATAACAGAAAATTTGTAACTACAACAAAAATGTTGTCAAAAAGGGACAAAAGATCCATTATAAATTGTGTTCTCATAGTGATATGAATACGGTACAACCTCTCCAGGATGCTTGATAGTTGGAACAACAAGATTCTAGCAACAGTAGAGTACAACAAGTAGGGTTTTTATCCGACCTAGAATCAACATTCCATAAAACTCTTATAATATAAGCTTTCAAATGATAAAGATAACCTATTTATTACATACATACAAGTTATAATAGTTTGAAACTGGGACCCTGTACCACTATAACCAAATATAACAGCCAGAGCCTGCAGATGTTGTACTGTATGCATGTGTAACAGATCTATGTCAGCTGATTATAACAATGTCATTGAATGCCCTGAGGCTGTCATATGTATCCAAAATACAGAAACTAGTCACTTGAACCAATTACCGGCAAGGACAGTTTAGTCTGTGAACAATTTGAAACCCGTAATCCTCTAAATAAATTACTCTCGGCTACATAGCCACATATTGTATAAAAATATACATTTAGATATGTAGGTGGTCACAGATACTTTCCACGAACCTATGCTCTCCGAAACAACTGGGTAATCACTAAAATTAAAATTCATTCATTCACAACCATGCATAATATAATAATTTATTTGGAAATATATGGTAGTATTTATAAAAAAATAAACAAGAGATATTTGTAAAACATGTATGCCCCCATGGCAGCCCAATTGCTCATAAATGGTGAAAGTCGCCTTGACCTTTGACCTAATGACCTCAAAATCAACAGGTGTCATCTACTGTTGCTGACCAACCTCCATGCAAAGTTTGAAGATCTAGGTCAAAGCGTTCTTCAGTAATTGAATGGCAACCATTGAAATAGTCAGAAATGGTAAAGGTCACAGTGACCTTGACCTTTGACCTACTGACCCCAAAATCAATAGGGGTCATCTACTAATGATGACCAACCTCCTTGTAAAGTTTGAAGATCCTTGGTCAAAGCGTTCTAGAGTTATTGAAGAGAAACCATTTTATACGACAGACATGTGCAAAGCAATATACCCCCTCCTCAAAGATGGGGGGGGGGGGGGGGGGCATATATATTTGAGCAAATAAAGCTTGCATTATATTACAAATATACCAGGCACTTGGGTTAATAATTACATCTATTTTTTATATTACATCTTACAGTAAAAAGACAAGACTAGAAAAAAATTTGAACTTTGATAAATACAAACAAAACACTGGTACTGGTACTCAACAATGATCTAAAACAGCATAGTACCATCATTCATATGTTTTCATATAACATACTCTTAGTATACAAGTACAATCACATATTTTTGTGAGGTCCAAATTTTACAAATTTAATATACATGTACAATCACATATTTTCGTGAGGTCCAAATTTTACAAATTTAATATACATGTACAATCACATATTTTCGTGAGGTCCAAATTTTACAATTTTTTTTATCAAGATAAGTAATTTGGAAGGGTAAATGTTCGCTATTTTTACACTTCAAAAAAACTTCTTTCTAACAAATTTGCAAATATAGTGAAAATTTAATCTCTCACCAAAATATATGGTTTAACAGTAAGACAAGACATTTGTAAATTATAGCCATGCTGATGATTGTGGTTTCTAAATTACTCAATGTAGTACATGTATACCGTATGTACACACTTATATAGCAACCTGGATATAATAAGTCTCACCCTGACAAAATACTGGAATATTTGGATTTCTGCATTGGCCCACATACCAGCCAGGTGGCTATATAAGCTGGGTATATATGGTACTGTAAAACTGAGACCTATATTACTACACTATGTTCACAAGTTCATTAAAGCTGCCGTCATTAACAATGTACACAATAGAACAAAATATCCCGTCTTGGCAATTTGTGGTAACTCAAATCCTAACACCATATCCCATGTCTGAAAATATCCCAATATTATAATGGTAAAATAAATATAGTGTGCAAATATGAATACAGTACAACCTAATATTGACTGTTGTTTAGAGGTTGTTACTTTACAGATGTTACATTTATAGTAAATATCGGCTAGAAGGTCACAATTCGGGCACCACCAGTTATTGAACATGGATCTCTGAGTTATATATCCAGTGCACTATCCACTAGACACCACTTGCAGCTAGCAATCCATGAAGTACCAATATATAGTAACAGTAGATACCATCAGGAGAGATTAATGTAAGTTGTAGAACTTGGTTTACATTTCATAGTATTATACTGTGCATATTCTAGCAGGATAAGATTGATGAATTTTGAATATCACATGTTTAGCATATTTTGCTAATGCGGAAATTTCGGCCCCATTACCTTATCCAAAAAGTACGTTTTCCCCGCTTTTTCTTAAAAAATACCCCTAAAATTTCTATTTTAAATCATGTAGATTTATATCAGATAATGCCAACCATTAAAATTCTTTCTACAGTAAACTCCCTCAAAATCGGACTCCCTCAAAACCGGAATCCCCATAAAATCGGACGATTTCCTAGGTCCCGTATTTTCCTCTTATAAAGTTAACTTAAAAAGCTCCCGCAATACCGGACTCTCATAATTCCGGACGGCATTTTCGGTCCGCTGACAAGATTTTCAACGATAGTTACTTGCGGAATACCGGACGCGTATATTTGTCTCAGCTGACGGAAAACTTAACGCATACATTTTTCTTGTCTAAAATGTCACTTTGTTAATTGTTAGTTAAAGAACGTGTCATAACAAAAGGTGCGACTAACAAGTCGTGTTTTTAATGTTTACTCTTAACAGGTCTCGCGTGTAATTTGCACAGGCGTGAAAAATACTTTGTGAAATTCGCCGCGATGAAATTAAATAATTGCCTAATTACGATCATATTAAAAAAACGGTCCTTCCATTTGATGTTTTGTTCTTGAGGTAGGTATTGCAACAAACATGTACTGGAACAAGGATCGTTTAGCCCATCAAAATGTTGTAATTACGACAAACACTGCACTCAATCGTATTAAATTAATATGTCTTCAATTAGCTCTCACTTGCATTTCGGGATTTGTAAGATTGCACTGTGTATGTCATTGGATAGTTTTGATGGCCAATGAAAAAATGAGCAATTTGAGTACTCATCGATGTTAGAATTGATGTTGATGCTCTTCAAAGGTTGCACTGTACATGTAACGTAAACATGTATCATGAAACACACAGTATAGTCCCTATGATAACATATCAAAGTGTACATGATACAGAACTCCCTTAAAACCGGACCTCCCACAAAACTGGACTTTCGAACTGGTCCGGACAGGGTCCGGTTTTGAGGGAGTTTACTGTGTATGTACCATTTAAAACAGGCTATAAATGAACACTAAACAGTATTACTATTTTCATTATTTTATATAATTGTAAAAACCTTCCTATGCCTTCAAACAATGCCAAATTCCCCAAGTAACGATCATAGTCGATCTAGTCTGACCCCAATACATACCAGATGTCTGATGCTGGCTATCACATGATAACTGAAGCTAAATGCCATACTGAACTTGACAAACTTCACTAACGCAGCACCAATAGGACACCAGGCTTGTATCATTGTAATATAGCCAGCTAAATCTTTCGTTCCACACAAATATACGATTGGAGCTACGAACAATGCTGAAAATAGAGGTACAGTAAAGCATGTGTCTCACATAGGGGTTTTATTTGACTCGGGCGCAAGGGTTTTATTGTTCATACACAATTCTCACACCTAAATTCAAGGACTATTCAATGCTTTTTCAAGGTAGAATTTGCATTTTCAAGGCATTGTTTCGAACATTTACCAAGGTAAACTGTATGATTTTGACTCTTTGTTGAGGATAAACATGAACATTAATGCCCCTACGACTACAGCTTAGCACTACATGTTTCACTAGCGCACCAATACATTAACACAGTTTAATTTGTAAAAAAAAGTATTTCTGTTTGCAGAAAATGTGTTATTTTGACAACATCCATACACTGCTATCAGCCTAATAAATTGATTCAAGTACTTTTCAACGTTGACACCAAATTCAAGGACTTTTCAAGGCCTGGGCGAACCTCCGGTTTTGATTCTTGAAATTATCTAAAAGCTAGTCGAACACCTGTTACATTATATAATAATCAATTAATCATTTATTGGACAAAAAATCATGACGATATGCACAACTATGCTCAAACAGTCCATATGATGGTGCTTGTAAACTAAGCTTAATTCAGGGGCGTCAATATTCCTGAAGGAGCTATGATTTCTGACTAGAATAAAAGATATTTGATGAAAATATCTCAAAAAATCTGAATGACTTTATTCAATTCAAACTGATAAAGTATGGAAACAATGTGGTTGAAGCTAGGCCTCTTGTTTGGCAAAAATGGTCGGCTGCATAAGATTTTCATGATTTTAATTTGGCTCTGTTGACACTCCTGTTAATTGCTTGTTTCTGGTAATTTACATTATACACAACTGTATCTGTGCATTATGGCAAAATGTGATTGGACTAGAGAACAAGAATAATGACATAGAAATAAATGAGACTTACCTCCAGTTAAAATTGAACCAGTAATTCTATTTGATATAGACATAACGGCTGTCATGGGAAAACTGAAAAATAACAACAAGTCTGAACCAAAGTACAGTTAATCTATAAAGTCGCATGAGCTTTGTGATCAAAGCATATATATCATGTTCAAAGTTCCGGTAATGATGTTCCGTTTCATCAATGGTACAGTTCCCATTTATGTGAGGGAAATATTTGTGCACAGAATAGTAAACAACGGTGCAGGCTGTGATTGCAAAGTGACACTAACTTTCACATTCCTCGACATCGAACAAAAGTAGCAGACAGATCTATCTCAGGCTGCTGGTCCCAAATGGTGGAACAATCTATCCAGCTATTTGAAAGGCATTCACTGTGAAGCTATGTTTAGATCAAAATTGAAAACGTATTTGTATAGTCGGTTGGTTTCATGGACATTGACTGTGCTCTTTTTAATAGACAATACAGCATTTTATGACTAAATCCAAGCCCTAGAATCCAAGGGTGTTTTGTAATTGTGAAGCCCAATAGAATATGTTTGATAGTTTTGCGCTATTATATGTGGGGAGACATAATATTGTGAGTAGGAGCAAAGAAAATCCTATAATGGTAACAGACTTAACGAGACACGTAATCATTATCAAGGGAGATCATTCTTGGTATTTGTGCAAAAAAGCTGCCAATGGGTTGTTTACACATTCTAGCTCATCATTTATAAGGAAAGTGCAGGATGTATGGAGCAAATGGCTCAACAAATGTAGATTTTACTTTGTTTCACTATACTTTTGTTTCCTAAATTAAATGGTCAGCTGTACAGTATAACTTCCTTAGAGAGCGACATCCGGCGGAGACAGTAAAAACTGCCGCTCTATGGAGGTGTCCCTCTGTGGAGGTAGATTGTTTCTGAATCAATGTTGTTCATAGACAATTGAGTGTACATAATCACGGTAATCTTAAATTGACATCGTTTGTTTGCAATTAAGAGCATAAAACTTTGATCAAAACAAAGTGCTTCATATCAGCAGCATTACCCTCTTCTGTGTAGAGGTTGGGATTTCTAAGTCGAACAAGAGGGCCCACAGGGCCTAAGTTGCTCACCTGTGCACATTGATCAAGTAGAACCATTCTGCATGGATTATAATTCATTTAGCTATTTTTAGAAAGGATAACCCAAGGAACATTGTTACCCATTTAACATGAAATCCAAACAATACTTTTAGAGAAGAAGATTTTAAAATATTTTACTATAGATGTATAGGAAAACAGCACCCCACCCACTGGCGGCCATGTTTTTGGACGAATTACGACAAAAAAGTGACTTTTGTAAGAGGGTCACCCAACAACTATTTCTGTAAAATTATTTTGAAATCTGGTCAGCGTTTGATTTTTATTGATTTTTTTAAAGATTTTCCTATCGGTTGCTATGGCAACCAGATTTATTCATAGATTACAATTATTTTAGCTATTTTTAGAAAGGACCAACCAAGGAACATTCTTACCAATTTATAATGAAATCTAACAAGTACTTTCAGACAAGAAGATTTTTACAGATTTTACCATAGATATATAGGGAAAAACGAGCCATATGGGTTGGGGTCATGATGGTGAACAAGTATGCAAAGTATCAAAGCAATATGTCAATGCACTTTGAAGATATTAGAGGTAAAAAAACCTGTACCTAAACCTAAACAAGAAATATCACTGAATGTGATGAATACCCCCAGAAACTGCTCGACCGTCAGATATGCGCAACTGGTATGATCATTCATGCAAAGTTTCATTGAAATCCGACCATTGTTTGCTGAGAAATAGCACAGACATAATTTCTAGTGTAAAACAACAAAGGACTATAATTCCCTTAAAATTGATAAGACCAACATGTGCCGACGATATGCAGAACTAGACTTGTTACTGATCATTCATGCAAAATTTCTTAGAAATCCGACCATTGGTTACAGAGAAATAGCGCTGACAAAATTTATAAGTGTAAAAAAACAAAGGGCTATAACTACCGTAAAATCGATTCGACCAACATGTGCCGACGATATGCACAACTAGACTTGGTACTGATCATTCATGCAAAGTTTAATTGAAATCTGACCATTGGTTACAGAGGAATAGCGCGGACAAAATTTATTAGTGTTAAAAAACATAGGGCCATATCTACCTTAAAATTGAACCAACCAACGAGTGTCGACAATATGCACAACTAGACTTGGTACTGATCATTCATAAAAAGTTTTGTTAAAATCCGACCAATGGTTACAGAGAACAAGTAATTAAGAATTGCAAGCAATACAGAAGTCCCCTACCAGTTTGAAGCCATTTTCAATGTTTCTGTTGCCATAGCAACCTCAATTTTTGTCAGAATCAAAATATTTTTAGACGTGCATAATCCCCTTATTGGCCCTTATCCACATATCAAGTTTCATAAACCTAGCTTGGAAACTGTTTGAGTTATGGCAGGATCCAGATTTGGGCATATTTTCACTCTTTCTGTCGCCATAGCAACCACAATATTTGTCAAAATCAAAATATTTTTAGACGTGCATTATCCCCTAATTGCCCCCTATCCACATACCAAATTTCATGAACCTAGCTTGGAAACTGTTTGAGTTATGTCAGGATCCAGATTTTTTGACGGACGGACTGACTGACGGACGGCAAACCTATAGTCCCCTCCGGTCAAAAACCGGTAGGGGACTAAAAAGCGCGGACAAAATTATACGGACCAACCGACCAACAAACCAACCTCAAGCATGACTCCAATATAGCCCCCATATAGTATGTATCTGGGGGTATAGAAAGGGGGCATTATTTCAACGAAATGCATGATAGAGTTACCTTCTGAAGTTCTCCTGCATATGGGTTGGGGTCATGATGGCGAATATGTATGCCAAGTATTGCATATGAAAGCAATATCTCAAAGGACTTTAAAAATAATAGAGTTTAAAAAACCTGTACCAAAACTTTAATATATTAAGCATAATGCTGATGCCGACGCTCGAGTGACTGCAATAGCTCCCCTTATTCTTCTAATAGTGGAGCTAAAAAATCAAGTTTTATGAACCTCATCAAGTGCATGGTATATATGGTGTTATTGTGTCATATTGTTGAACTGATCCCATAGACTAGCGCCCGCGGCTAACGGCTATATCGATGAGCGTTAATTATTATAATCCATGTAGATGGGAAAAATAGAAAACAACATTGTATGGAGGTATGTAAACACGTGTGAATATGCCGTTGTAAAAACACACCTGTCGCTTCTCAGAGGTAAACCATACAAAAGGTAAATAATTTTAAAAGCCGTTTGCCGCTCTGTGGAGGTGTCGTTCTACGGAGGTTAAAATAAGAGTGAAAACAAACGTGGTAACAGAGTTACATTTTTAAAGACTTTGTTTTCTCCCACTTTAACTGGTGTAAGATGTAAGAAACTCCTATCTTCCATTACCAACATCTATCTTACATGAGCAACCACCGCGTGATTTCATTCCGACTTTAGTTTCGGGATTTATGTGTTAATGGCGATATAAAGCTAATGAAGACGAGGGCCAATAGGCTCTATACCATTTAAAAAGCATAACTTAACAGCGTACGCTTTATTTATGTTATTATTAATGATTGTTTTGAATGATAACGTACGGCAAACAGCACGTTATGATGACGTCATGTTGACGCCATAAAAGCTAAATATGTTATAAAGTCCCATTTTCTCAAATTACGTCAGAGAAAAATAATTCACCATGAGACAGTCGATGTAGGATAAGGATATCTCACCCTCAGATCGGAATTTTAACCAGGGACTTGGCAAGCCTCGTCCCTGGTTAAAATCCGATCCCTCGGGTGAGATATTCTTATCCTACATAGAAGCTCATGATGGATTCTTATAATCTTGCAGTCTTGGACTGAACCCAAGATCTCTCGCATACTGTAAAATCATTAATATTCGTGGGGGATTAAATTTCGTGGATTTCGTGGATGACCTCAACCACGAAATCAAATCCCAACGAATAATGTTACCAATTAATCAATATGTAAATTGACAAAGTGCAAATTTACTGCGGCCGCCATTTTTTTTACAGAGTTCGTTTTTCCAGTATATTAGTCTAGGATTAACTTACAGCATAAACCATAATTACTTTTTATTAGAGATGGCAACGAGTACTAAAATCGGTACTCGGGTACTCGGTCATTCTTCCGATCGAGTACTCGGGTACTCGGAAAACTATAAATGTGAATGATATTTTGGACACAGAAATGTTGTACTGCAAACGTGCGTGTTCAACTTCAAATAGAACATCGTGTATGCTTGTCCATTCTGTTCAGTTGATGGTCAAATCTATATCGGTAAAATAATGTTGAAACAAAAAAAATAACAAAAGAACAACAATACAGTGTAAATGCAGTATAAGTTATAGTCAATAAGGCTAGAAAATCGAATAATAACAAATTAACACCTAAGGGGGAATACTCTTATCAACCGGTGACATAGTTATATTTACACAGCGTGACGCCGTCGAGCTATCGTTCACCCGCGAGAACGATTATAATTTAAAGTAATATTTTATTAATTTCTTAATCGATTGTCACACCCAATGAACAATAACTGCCAATTAAAGATTGATGACAATCACTCGGATTGATGTCAACAAAAGAACCCCAAGCTATGTGTCATAAACAAACTAACAGACGATGATTGACAGGTCTGCATGTGTTTTGCTTGCAATAAGCGCGGATGACACTTTGTTAATTGAAATTTTAGTAGACCAAATAAGACTTGGACACGTTCTGTACAATACAGGATTAACAATTATTATTTTTTACCGAGTACTCGAATACTGATTTTGATATTCGATAATCGGACCTTTGAACGAGTACTCGAGTACTCGTTTCCATCCCTACTTTTTATCACACTGTCCATTCATTTCCAGATCGAAGCATATTACGTTTCCAATAAGGGATAATATTTTTTCTGAATTGTGACTTCACAAACACAACTAACAGTATTCGTGATTTAAACTGCGTCCTAATATCTGGGTTTAACCAGCTTCCACTAGTTGTACATACAGGTAAACTTACACAGTACCACTATGTCTATTTTAGACGTGTCAAGTGCGGTAGTCAATTTCAGCTTGACCAAAAGTGTTTAACACAAATTATAAATTACATGCGCAAACATGTAAACAATAGAGTAGAAAAGACGACACGTGTGGATTATAAAATGGATTGTTAGGTAATTGTTATATCGTATTATATTGTGTCACCACACATTGCAATAAACAGTTTTGACATATTAGTATAATTAGCACTACTGTATAATTGGAGTGTTTATTCATTAATCCATATTTGCTTGTCAGTTCATAGAGACTTATATTAACAATATTACTTATTAGCATTGATTGATGTTTAAAAATAATGGAATTCTGATAATTAGTGCAGATTTTCACCCGATTTTTTTTTTACTGAAATACGAAATCCACGAATTTACGTCCCCACGAAATGGTCTTTTTCACCAAAACCACGAAATTTCATCCCAACGAAATTAAATGATTTTACAGTATATGAAGCGGACGCTCTACCAGGGCCTGGCTCTACCACTATGTTGTGGAAGTGATTATTGTATTGTTACCTATAGACTGTTACGTGGGGAGATAGCGGTCGATTCTTGTCACGATTCTTCTTCCAGTAACGTTCCATCTGATCCGCAGCTTTCGCCTGATTGGACGCTGGTAACATACTGCAATATAAGACGTTAGAAACAGGGGATTAACACTGTTCATGGGCGGAACGGTGACCGAGTGGTTAGCGCTCTTGACTACAAATCTGAAAGTATCTGGTTCAAAGCTCGACTGGGGCACTGCGGGCGGGCGGACAGGCAGTCAGGCACAAAAATATTGAACATAATTATATGGATGACTATATCAACTAATCCAACACTTTCATTGATTGATACATTACACACACAATCTACAGTCAAACCTGTGTTAAAGACCCCCTGGGATTTGTTTAGGAATTGTACTGAAGCATCATTCTGCAGATAGGTTACCAAGTTGTTTCTTTTGAAAATAGCCGTTTTTTAAACAGCTTTAATAATGGGGCTTTAACATTAAAATGAAAATCAATTCTTACCAAGTTTGAAAACATCTTGAAGTCTGTAAAAGCCTCGATACCGTATTCACTCTAAAAGATAAACAGCACAATCAAGCAATTAGCCCATATATATGGAGAACACATTTGTCTTATATAAATTTATGAGAACACATTCGTCTTATATAAATTTATGAACTTTAAGGTAAATTGGGTAGCTGAAATTGAACCCATCAGTGTATAACCATATCAGAAAATAATTTATTTTTTCAAGTCGCCATCAGGTTTTTTAATAAAAACCATTATGCTAAATTGAAAGTATACATATATGTAAAGGATATTCATATCAAAAAATGAAAAAAAAAATTATGAAAGGTGTTTTATTGACAATTGAAAATTGTCATTTTTTGTGTCAAAATCCTGTAAAATGTACTTTAATACTCTTAATATAATTCACATTGTTGTGTTTTCCAATCTTTTATCCAGGTGCTCGACTATTTCCCTAATAAATTATATTAATGATATCCACACATCGTATAAAAACGTTTGACCACTTTATTACTAGAATTGACAAATTTCATTTACACACAGCTGATTATTTTGAAGTGTAAAGTGTGTGTGTGTATCTGTTGATTTAGCTAACAAAGGGTACAAAAGGATGACCGTTGAAAATCAATGGGTTTGGCAATGAATTGTTTTGATTGCAACTAATCCCATGAATAGAAAGTTTCTACACAAATTCCTTCAACAAATGTTAAATACAAAACAGAATTTTAAGTTATACATGGTTTAACACAACGTGATTTAAACTGAAATTGATTGAGTACATTTTACAGCATTTTGACACAAAAAATGACAATTTTCAATTGGAAATAAAACACCTTTTATAAAATATTTTTTCATTTTTTGATATGAATATCCTTTACATATATGTATACTTTCAATGTAGCATAATGGTTTTTATTAAAAAACCTGATGCCGACTTGATATTTCCTGATATGGTTATACACTGATGGGTTCAATTTCAGCTACCCAAGTTACCTTAAATAATTAAATTCAAAGTCAACAGATCAACACAATGTATACTATACCTCAGGTCATGATAGGAAGGCCATAGAGGCCACCACTTGGACGGTGGACACCAAAAACATGAGTGACACAGTTTACTTTGGACACATTCAAATTAGTAGGCCTAACCACCAGGTTGGGGACAAGACTAAATTTAGTAACGCCTTTGTGTAACTAAATTTAGTTACATATGGTGACAAAACTGCATGAATTGTATTGGTTTGATAATTTAGCTTGATAATTGACTGGGCAGTTTTCTTCAGTAACATCTATAATGTAGAAAACTTACAAAAAAATCAAATTTCACCGTTGCGTTTTTTGCATCAACTTATTTTAATTAAAAGGGAGATAACTCATATTATTTTCCAAATTTTATTTATGCAATAACTTCGTTGTTTTACGTCCGATTTCAATCAGATTACCTGCAAAACATTTTAATTTATTAATTGTAACAACATACAAAGCAACTAACTAAAAATATGTTGATAGTGAATGGTAATATCAATTTTTTACAAACGTTACTAAATTTAGCGTTGTACCCAACCTGACCACTGTACAATTTGCAATGGGCACTGATGGGATAGGGGAGATAACCTCTTGATATTCGTATGCAAAGTGCCCACCAGCAATCTATTTGATGAATAAACAATAAAAACTTCTCCATAGGGCACATTTGCATATGAATACCTCTGTATATAAACATGATCTCTCCTATGACACCTGAAGCTGTCATTGCTGAAATTATCAAGACATCATCAGGAAGAAATATTTGCTCACACCCTGTATCGCACAGGTGACATTGAACTTCTTACATAATCATTCAGGTTTTACACTAACGTACAGTCAAACAGATAATCACGGATAGGTATGTAAGAAATATAACTGTCTGGTGCACCAAAATGTTACTGTTCATGCAAATTTAGTTCTGCGATTAAAAGTTACTCTAATAAACAAGAACGAACCTCAAGCAACCTGCCATGACGCTTGTTAGTTAAAACACGTTAGCCGTTAATAGTTACCGTCATTTTAAGTAGTGTATTGTCTAATCTAGAGTAACGTCCCTTGTACAAACTGACCCGCTGTTCGTATTAAAATACCAACGTGGTCTTTAGACGTTATATATCTGTCACGATAATTATATTGTAGTATGGTTATATTAGCAAATCATGAACAGAAAGTTAAAACGATAGACTGTGAGTCATGACTTAATACCCAGTGGAAAGGAACAAAAAAATGCTTTTAAGGGCGTAGATCTAGCACGGATATATTCTAATGTATTTCCGTGGATCTAGGTAAAACAAACTTAATACGTGCTCCTATATATCATATGAACGATTTTGTCATGTCCTTTATAATATAATGCATGCTATAAATAAAGGAGGACACAATATGACCCTTTATCGCTCACCTGTGCACATTGAACTAGTATACTAGAACCATATTCTAACTGGATCTTAATATATTTTGGTTGCCATGGTAACGAGAGTCCTGTATAGAGTTTACTGTAGATATACATGCTAAAGGCAATACGGGCCCCGCCCACGGACTGATATCTTTTATAAATCAACCCATGACAAAAATATCAATTTTGAAGAGGGTCACCCAACAAATATGTCTGTACAATTACTTTGATTTTTTCCCAATCGTTTGCCATGGAAACCAATGTTATTCATTTATTTCAATTAAAAAAAAAGAGAAAAACTTTTAGAGAAAAAGATGATTTTTAAAGATTTTACTATATTTATATAGAGAAAAACGCACCCACCCACGGATGTTTTTATTACGTAAGTCCGGGGCTCTTTATACACTTTAAAGATATAAAAAAACATGTTTGTAAAATCTTTGTACACGTCAACGGATTGCTAATTGATCACCCTATGAAATATTATATTATGCGATGTATTCAATGTAAAGTTTAATTATTTTTTCATTCCACTGATTCATCGATTTCCTGTAAGAAATCACGTAAGCCCATTTATTGACAAGATCATCCACGTGGAACGGTTGGTGCAAAATGGCACGTGGTACTCTGACATGCACGTCATGAACTATGTTCGTACTTGGTAGGAATGCATTCTTTGGTGATTGGAAATCGATAGTATAACATATATATATTGCTTGGAATGAACCAAAGATAAAAAATGTATGTTAGATCTTTGAATGAACCATTTGAATGTAACACAACTTAGATAATTGATTATCGTTTGCCATGGCAAACAATTACATTTAATTTCCATCCTACTTCCTCTTATGAATGCGCATGCGTTTAACAGGTCTTTGGGAAATCTTTGCACCTCGGTGCTACTTAAGGATACACACGATGAGCGGATATCAAATTCAAGCTGTTCTGTCTGTTTAATTGCATCTATAAAATGTGAAAACATGAATCTTACGTACATGTTTTTAAATATTTCTTCAACCTTTTCTACATTGCGAGCATAATTTTACTTGATTAACATATACGATGCATTTATCAATTCCCCTTACAAACCTCACTGATCTGGCCGGCTAAATTACTTATTTGAATTAAGCTGATTGTGTTGCCCCTGGCCAAATATCTCATTTGCATGAAGGCACCGGTCTGACCTACAAACCTTACGTATGTATATAGAGAAACTCGGGTCACTGTCCGGTGAGAACAATGTTATCAGGCGAGGTGATATCGTCCGGGTGGCGAGCCTTTGGCGTGTTCGAACTACATTGTGTCATAATAGTAGAATAAAATTTCGCCCATGAATTTATGAAGTTTTTTTAATGAATCATCAATGACGTACGTGTGTGAACAAGGTCGTTTACTACGTCATAAATCCTTCTGTTATTCTTAACAATGCCTTGGAATAAATATAAACATGGACTATGTGAAAAACTGGGTTGTTTGCGGTAACTGTCAGTGCAAAATTGAATTCCGGACGGGGGAAATAACTTCAAGAATGAACAGTTTATACAAGCTTACTCGTCTTAGTCAAGTTGGTGGGTGGAGAATGGCAGTAGGGAGACCTCAATGCTTGGAAAATCGATGGAAATAGAATATGGTAAGACATTGATCTTGTTGAAGAGTCTCTTATATTTTTTTATGTTTTACCTATGTATGAACCATATGTACACTGAATCTAACAATGATTTAACTGGCCCACTTAGTCTTAAGATTCGCCAAATATTTCCGACTTTTTTCATTTCCAATGATTTTGTATGCGCATCGTATCGAGTCTTCAAATGAGTTCAAAATTGCATTTTGTCCAGTGTATTTGATGTGGAACCGTTGTCTATGCATACTCTTTATGTTTATTTATCTTTGATGATCCTATGCCAGTGGATTTATGTGTGTTTATTGTTTTTTTTCAGGGCCTTTCCCAAACGATTGATCCGTGGATGACCCGTATGAATTCAAGAAAAAATACTGGCGTAGCCCTACATGGCGAAGAAATATTGCTGATGTTGGTTGTAAATCTAAACTTTGAATAAATATTAGCTATCAAATGTATATTTTTGTACTTTTCAATAATATGTAGGCCAATTTTAGACGGAATGAGAAATGGGAAAATAGTCCGTGATTTGTGGGCGGAGCCAAAAAGTGTTCTCAGGCTACTATCAGCCTATTGACCTGAGAACACATATGTTCTCAGGTCATGTGTTATCAGGCAGTTACCATGGCAGTTGCATGATAAATACCCTTCTCCCGAAAATTCCACAGAAATAAACAGCCAATCAGCGTATCGCTGGCGAGGAAAACTTCATATAAGTAAATATGTAAATACGGGTTTAAATGCGTTGTCAAAGGTTGTTTTGCGCTGTAAAATATATGCGAGTTTAAGAATACGTTGTTTAATTAATGCATATTGGTAGGATAAAATAATGACCATCCCGTGAAATATTTAAACCTCGGCAAAAACAGTCAACACGTATAGATTATAAGGACATGTTTACTAATTAGATCCCGTCGGCACACATCTGATGCTGTGAAATATGTGTAGATATAATGAAAATATCCGTGTTATTTTAGTCATCACCAAGGAAATTAAGTATATCGAAAAATGGAGATTTACGTGTACTGATAAGGGGTCAAAATATGCGGCGATATGTATCCAGGCCCGCCAGAAATTTTCGAGTGGGGGACACATTGGATTGATATGGTGGGGTGGATGCGGGAGGGGTGTCCCCTCCGGGCGAAGATTTTTTCAACTTAAAATCGTGCAATTTCCTGCACTTTAAGCTTCTAAAATCAGAAGTGAAGGTACTAAAATTGTACTGCTACATCAACAGAAAATACAGTGACTTTAACAATTATTTAAAAATAATTGCTTTCAATGCCCTAAACCAGGCGTCAAATTTACATAATCAGACATCCGAAATTTTTATGCAATTATTTAAACAAATGTTTACGCCATTGAAGATTTTTTCAAATAAGAACTTTAAATTTTTGAGTTACACGTTAAATTATTGAAAGTGTAGGTCTACTGCTACAAATCAAAATACATAACCCATGAAATTAACAATATAAGATATATAACTGAAAGTTTCCAAAGGTTCAGATCGATTTTTTGTAACAATTTAATAAAAAATCATGAAATTTCCGCTTTGTACTTTGAAAAAAATAAAAAAAATATTCAACGCTAGACACATGAACTTTAAAAATGTGCGCCCCCCCCCCCCCGTTGCGAAGGTTTTTGTCAATTTTGCATTTAAATCGTTTTTGCAGCTTTTATGGATAAAATTGGAATTTCCATTAACATGATAGTAGGTCTGGCTCTTTGAGGTCTATTGTTTTATTCCTTGACTGATTTCAATATATTAGGTATTATTTTAAAGCAGAATAATAAAGCTATTGCATAAAAGTATTAGTTTTTTCCTATATATATTAAAACAGGCGATATAAGGTATTAAAAACAAACGAGATTTCGCGAGATTTCAGAAGACTGCCGCGAGATATTGTGAGATTTGGTAGATTTTTCCAATCTTTGTATATTTAGGTCTTTGTTGGTATGTATAAAATGGTCACTCCGAGGCCAACTGGGGGGGGGGGTCACGGGCCCCCTGTTCTCAACCGGTGGATCCGGGCCTGCTATCAGCGCGTAAATAGAACGAGATATTATGAAATAAAAGCGCCGTGTAGGGCGTATAGATATCTAGATGTTTAAAATTATCATCACTCCGATATGAATATCTTGCCATCCGTCAAAAGAAAGACAGTATGTATGTGTAACTTTGAACAACACATATCAAACGGTTAAACAGATCGTTTATCAACGATATTCTTTCTAATATTAATGCACAATTTAGACTCTGTACTAGTCTACATTGATATGCTATACTGCATCTTAAAAACATCATGATAAATGGGTATGCCCTGCAAACGATTTTTGGAACAGCTAAAACTTGTTGAATATATCGAATACTATTTTTAAGGTTCATTCTAGGGGGTGAAAATGTGTATTTCTGTTCAGTAAACTAAATACAGTCTTTGAAGAATAACCCATAAGTCTCATAAATCACTTTGTTGCTTAAAGTTCAAATAAATTATATCAACGGGTGTTTTTGCTATATTCACTTGTTATTAAGAGATATTTATAAAAAGATAATTGCATAATTGGTATACATTTTTCAAAATGTCAGTCTCATATTTGGTAACAAAATGTTAGAAAAATTAAAAATTTTAGTTGTCAAATATTTTATCAAGGTCATGCCTGCCCATTAAATAAAAACTGTCAAGATGCATTTATTTTGAACAATAAAATACATCAACATGAATTAAGATAAATCACATGTGTATGTGTGAAGGACTACTCTTTGATAAATCCTAAATGATTTAGGGTATGGTTGGCCTGGCGGACCAGATAGTTGTTTGTTTGTCAACATCCGATTTTATCGGGTCTATAAGACCTAAGTCTAACAAGT
This sequence comes from Spisula solida, assembly GCA_947247005.1. Lineage (NCBI taxonomy): Eukaryota > Metazoa > Mollusca > Bivalvia > Venerida > Mactridae > Spisula > Spisula solida. The sequence continues at coordinate 4,884,059 of OX365958.1, read as the reverse complement.
TTTAGGTGGCCAAGAAAGAACCGAAACAGGTTTAGTATTTCTGTCAATAATAAACATATTTTAATAAGATTCCCTTCATCTGTATTTTATTTGTTTATATACCAAAGAAATGGCTTATTTATCGTTAGTCGTACTGGTCCCTGATAATTTTTGTTCCGTCCGTTAGCCCGTTTCCTTTGACATGGGGAAAACTGCTATATTTGGTCAGTTAGTGAGTTAAAATGGTTACATATTACTAAAAAACTGCTTGCAGACGATAGTATAGCATGACAGTAACCTCACACCATTTTTGACAGCTGTGAAATGACCGATTTTACACAAACTATAGGTGATCGAGCAACGATCCAGGCAATCGAAACGTATATTACTTTTTTAATTTAGCTAAAATAAAGTTTAACAGGAAGTCGCGTTACACAACTCAGATTATCAATTCGCTAACATGTGTTGGGATAGGAAAATGCTGATATTGTAGGGTTAACGCATGCTTTTTCGGGCTATAACATCTGCAGAGTCCCGAGGGACGGTTGGTGCCCAAGCCCGCTTTCGAGGGACTCTCAGTCTGCATATGTTATAACGCGAAAAAAACATGCGTAAACGCTATTATAGCATACAAAACATCAATTAATGCGTTTGTATATAAAAAAACGATATTTTGGCGGGAGATTTTGTGACGACGTCGCGAAAACAAACGTAACGTCATACCAGTTATTGTTATGCACGTCGACTTCCGGGATCAGCAAATACCAAGAAAACATGGATACTGCGGGTTTGTTTAAATATATAATTCAAGTATTATAGAAACCTAATTAGTACTTAGAAATAAAATGGGAATAACTGTTCATATAACGCTGTATAACCTTTATAGTCGCCGGTGCGGCCCTGAAATGAGCATACCTAAAACTGGACGTTAACAGCGCGTGAATCTTTATGTTTACGCATGGTTTTTGTCCCGTTAACGTATGGGCAAAATCACAGTCTTTATGCTATAATGATGTTTCATTGGGACTTAAATTAAACCGTAAGTAAAATATTGTATTCGATGTCATCCTTCGTTATGAACGACGCATTATCAACACCGTATCATTATGGTTTCGTCGATAAACTGTCGCACTACTTTAATTCATCTAAATTTGCTACACAGCGTGAAATTCGTAAACAAACGAGATGACAACTGTAATAAATACTTGAATTTCAATAATATTATCGTATGATCGTTTGTAAAGTTGATATATTATGAACGCAATAATTATTGCAATCGATTATGTTGATTACTATGTTTGAAAAACATGTTGCAGTACGTTTACTGCGGTGACAGGATGGAGCAAACATGGCGACTTCCTTGTCGAAATTACACATAGACATGAAGGTGTTTTTCTCGTAAATAAAACACCAGCATCTAATTTCAAGCCTGGCATGCCCTTGCGACGATTGATTATAAAGTATATTCAGTGAGTTCTTATTATAAAATACAATAATGATAACGTTTGACATTTTAGAAAATCGCCTTTATTTTAGTGTTAGCATTTGATTTAGGCAACTATATGGCACATTTTACATCACGCTACAATTGTTTTCTATCATATTTAATAAAAACAGATGTCATGACATATGGTGTTTGAAATAATGTTTTGCAAGTGTGTGTTTTTCAAGCATTTTCGAGGGTTATGTTGAACCTTAAGGGGTGGCCAATTCATGAATTAAAATATCAAGCTTTATTTTGCCTACATTATGAAGTAGATTTTAAAAAAAAATTAATGTGCGTGTATACATAGGTAAAATTTAATAGAACTAACAATATTAATTGATAATTCAATTTTAAATTTTCGATATAGTCCATCAACAACCCCCCCCCCCGTCCCCATTGTTCGGGGGAAGATGGGGCACCTGAACCTCGCACGTAGGACATTGTGAGCTAGCTTGCTATTGTGAAACTTTTAGAATTTCTATGTACAACCGACTGGTACCTAAATATCTAGTGCGAGAAACCTAACTAGAGAAAAGTTATTGAGATACAGTCTAGATAGTACAGTGTGTGTCAGAAGTACGCACCACTTAATAAGACTGGTACCGCAATAATTTAATTACAAAAAGTATTCTTTCCCTGTCCGTTCATAGGCTACTATGTAGATCTAGTCAAAGATCTTACAAAAGTTCTTTGTTCTAGTTATTTTTTCCATGGTGTTCGGATAACGATTGTATGTAAAAAAAGTACTACTTTTCATTGTAATAGGTTATTGCTGGTGTTTATTTTCTTCTTGTCGGTGTTTATTTTTCTTGCTGGTAGTTCTAAAACGAAAACCAGCCAACGCACGTTGGCGCGGTCCAATCCGTTTTGGTTTACTGATTTCTATTGGCTGATCCTTATGTTAAAATGTCTGTGATTGGCTGCATTACTGTTACTTAGCATCGGTGGAAAAATAGTTGTCATACAGGTGAAACATGGAATTTCCTAATTAAGACACCTTAGCCTGTAAGTCATCGTTTATTTTTGTTAGAATTTAGTTCAATGTTCATTCATTGTTTGGTGTTATGTTTATGTTTTGTCTATCATCAATGTTACCGGACGTCTGATTCGTCCTCAATCTATTTCATACCCAAATTCTGTGGTCGACTCGGATAATCAGAATGAGATTGGGATAATCATTGATAAGCGATTCTACTTGATGTCATATCATATGAACATTTTCCAGTTGAGTCTGTGTGGTTTGGTACACACTGGATGATAAGCAGATACTTCAAACATACCGCGAAATAGTCCCAACCGAGACCAAACGTATCATTTCATTACGTTAGGTCTCACCGGGACGCAAGTACATGTATGTAGCAGTTTGCAACACATTGATCAGGTCTATTATATCGCCTGATTTGTGTATCATATACCAGATACAGGCCCTCGATGCGATGTTATGGTCTGGAAAATAAATATTACTCTATCTTCTACAAGGTGACTAACAGGGACCAGAATTCTCCGAGGGTAGGGAATACAATCATGTCCATAAATCCATCATTTATTCACCGATCTTATCAATCTTGGTGTCAATGGTGAGAGGAATGATTGTTCTTTAAGGAAAAATCACTGTCATAACATATATTTACACACAGCAAGAAATATCCGAACGCAAACAGTCACAAGACTAGTCAAAATGCCTTTCCGAAAAGATCTGATTGCATAAATTCTCAGATTGTTCAACTATCGAAGATATCGTAATGATTGAACAAATTCCTTCGGCAGATCGTTCCAGTAAACATAATAGAATAATGCGGTACCCTTAAAGTGTCGATAAATAGATTAAATGTAACAAATCGAACCTTTTTTTCTTCATGTTTTCTTCATTCTGAATGTTGTTGTTCTGACATTTGTACGAATGTTGATTTGACGAAAAATGGCTAATAACTAAAACCCGGTATCCGGACTAAAAATAGGCCTACATTATAGTCGGTCAAGAACGACTACTCCGTACCGAATAATTATTTCTTCTAAGACGAATTTGTCAACTGTAGGTAACTTTCGTTTTTAAAATCGCGACAGATGTCAGACAAACATTTCGTCTAATATTGGTTGTGTAAAGGTATGTTGAACGCTGTTTTTGTACTGTATGATTGAAATAAGCTTTACTGCGGTCGCTAACTGTTCAATCCCGAATGAGTCATTCAATTCGGAAATAAAATTTTGCTATGGACACCTAAGTTCAAAACTATGAGACTCTATAGTACTGTGGAACGTACGTAGAGTCTTATTTATGGGACTAACCGCGAAAGAGCTACAGTTAAAATCATCCATACCTCCACTGCAGGTCATTTCTTCATTAGTCTTCTTCTTCCTTCCTAGGAGGGACATCATCTGGCATATACCAGGGCCTCCGCTGTCACTCCCCAATTTAGCCATTTGCGAAAGATTGGGAATGTCGCTAAAACTGTTGCTAACTGGCGAATAATGTTGGCAAATACATATTTTTCAGATCAAATTTCAACAATATTTATAAGCGGTACAGACCGGTTCTTTATTAGTATACATGTATGCGTGCCATGCTAAAGGTGTGAAAGTCGATAACCAGTCTAGAATAAGCCATCCTCATACATCAGTTGGTAGTCAAGTTCCCAGCTATCCCCTGATTCATCTGGTGATTCCGTCTATCCTCCAATCAGAACGCTCGTTACGCTATGCGGGGAATTTTATAAACAAACTCACGAGAAAATGTAAACATGGCTGGAGTTATAGGATTTAAATTTAATTGGATTAAGTACATCTTAAATTAAATATATAGTTTATAAAGCAGCCGTTCATAAATTACAGAGAGTACTGTACAAGCGGTTAGATCGTGATATGAAATCAGTGAAAAGAATGGTCCAAAGTCATGGTCACTGTGAGCTTTACCATTTACCATGAGGAGGCTGCAGTGCCATGGTGGCATACGTGTTTTACAAACACCTCTTGTTTATTTTATTTTTAGGCATTACCCTTAGATGCCATGTTAAAATGTTTCTTTGTTTATGAGATCGGCAGTGTTAAAAGCTTTTAAGTTGACTTACTGCCTTTTGTGATTAGAATTTCTCTTTGATCTTAATACAGTTATGAAGTCTGACTGGCAGCTTGAAATGGAGAATCTATCCTGGCAGATTAATGTTACCTGTTGAATAGTATGGAGAATTTGACATGATCCTCAACCTTCTATTAGCATATTTTAACACCTGATATCTTGTGGATTTTTATTACCCCAGTTGTATGTTTTGAACTTTTCATACTGTAAAAGCAGAATAATTCTCGAGGGTTTAATTTTTACTATATTCAAGAGTTTGATTAATTCGCCAAAATTGATGCTCATAAAATTATTACCTTCATAATATCTTGAACTTCAATATTGATTACGGCTAAGCGACGCCATTACTATCTATTCGGAACTGCTAGCAGGTCAATGTCTTTGAACATCTACGGCTTTTGCTTGTTTTGATAAGTTCGGAAACAATGAACTGAATACAATATACTTTCACAGTTTTCTCATTACACAATGGGGCTGTCTGGTTTGGCTTAATTGAGTACTAGTAAATACCAACAAGTTAAGCCACTCGGCCAATTAAAAATCAAAACGCTTGGGTAGGTGACCGTTAAGTATGCAAAAAGTAGCCGTAATTATCTGGAGTAATAATTAAATGATGCGCCAGGGATACTGCCAAGAAATATTTAGCCTCACGAAAATAAATGTTTTTACAGTAAGCGGGATGTATCACAATTTAGCATGATTTGCTTGCAGACATTGATATATTCAACGCAAGAACCTTGTAATATATTCATGCATAAAGGTTAGGATCATGTGAAATTCTCCGTGCTACCAGTAGTGATGCAGCTATTTCAGTCTTTTGTTTGTTATTTCACTATTGATCTGTCATCATACTGTTGCTGTTTTGAAACTTGTCATGAATGCAAGTTGTTATTCCAACGAGTTCTCGATACTGAAAGCCTTACATAATTATTGTTTCTATTATTAAAATATCTTAATATCTGTGTTGCAATTTCTAAAGAAAAATCGTTACACATGTGTTATAGTAATAAGTATATTACAGCAATGGGGGAAATTGTCGGATCAGACAATTATGGAATTCCCCTAACTCCTTGCCGGCGGTGATTTTTTTGGCAATTTTTTGTGCCGAATAAAGGCACTTTTCCCTAGCCAAATAACCTACCCGTTACATGTTTTGCAAAAAGTCATAATTTCCCCCCCCCCCCAAAAATGGGTATGTTCCCCCTTTTGTTCTTGCTGGCCCTTCCCCAAAATATTTTTAAGGCGCTGGGGCAATGCTAGGATTTGTGCTTAAAAAACAAAAATAGTTAAATGTTTTAGAAGCCAAAACTGCATAAATATGCATAATTTAAAGGCTGGTTAAAGCATTTTTTACTCAACACAAGCCTTAATCTATCAAAAAACACAATACTGACCAAAAATTAAAACGCTCGTAGTGATTTAAAAATACCATTCTAGGATTTATGACGCTCGGGGAAAGCCTATACTGGCTTTAAGGAGCTGGGGCACCCCAGTGCCTTCTGCCCCTGGGGAAGGGCCTGAAAGGTGTGGCTGTTTTTTTGTCAAAACGATAGATTTTCAAACTGGCAAAAGTCATTGTTACATATGATTTGAGTTTAATCAGTAGAAAAAAGCAAAATATGAACAATTTTAAATAACCTTAACAATCTTTTTTAATGATTATTCCCAATTTTGCAAATAGTCGCGCTAAAATTTTGCCACTTTTATGGGCACATGCTGTTTCATTTTGTTCAAGAAAAATCACTGGCTGGATTGGGAAATTTTGCTCCAAAACTTGCTTGATCGTGGCAGTATTATAGTCCATTCTTATAACTTTAAATCTTTTTCAAGTACTGCAGAACTACTGACAGTACTGTATAAGAGGTTGACCAGCTAAGAACTTTACAACTTAGATATGAAAAAGCTAAATTTTCGGCACTCCAATTAAATGGCTGAAATTCAGAATTCATTAACTTTTTACCTGCAGAAATATCCACTTATACATTACAGTGGCTTTGTTTGTGTTCATACTAGATTCAGAATACTGAAAAATATTGAGTATATTGAATGTCTCTATGTGCATGGCCATAGTTCATGTATAGTAGTTATTAGTACAGAAATATTAACTTGAGTCTAAACTTTATGCATGAATATATAACAAGGTTCTTGCATTGAATATATATCAATTTCCGTGAGCAAATTTTGCAATATTCAGTACAGCTCGCGCGATTTTTGCCTTAATCACTCAGTCACTGTGACCAAATCTGACTTGGAGTGGAAAATCACCGCGATTTCCGAGTAGGTTCTTTAGATTTGCATTTGTATTACACATCACAGGTCTTCGTGATACTTCCCGCTTACGAAAACATACAACCGAGTTTATAAATACAGACAAGGTATCCAGCTAATAGAAGGTCGAGGATCAAGTAAAATCTCCACACTATACTATTTACATGTCACAAACATTTATTGTTATTGGTACTGTATAGTCAAGTTAGGATATTGTGACAGTGACGTTGCAGTTTATGTGTACGCAAAAAATCACAACCATTGTCTAAACAGGTAGAGCGTGGTTTAGTATGTTAGTTTAGCGTTGACATTATAGTTGTTTGTACAGTATAAGCCTTTATAATTGGTTTTACACCGTTATAGTGGACTCGGCCGCTGCGTCACTGGATTTTTATCCTGACTGGACTATACCATTGCACTCGTAAACAAACAGTGGATTTACATTTATAATGTCATTGATGTTTATACATTCAATATTGATATTATTTCATTTATAAAAATTTCATTTCAATGTTGATTATTAATTTTATTCAATATTGTTGAATTATCAGCATGTAATCTTTGCTTCATTTTTTTGCATTAAATAGTGTTGTATGTTTATTATTATAATGTTCAATACATGATATATTGGAAACATAAAAGTGTAATACTGTAACATTACATAAAGACTGTCATAGTTACATGTACATATTAAATATATTTGGCTGACAACCGTCTTTACAATTGTGTAACATTTTAACACATTCTGATTCATGTTAAAGAGGAATAATTCTCCCTAATATGGAAAAAAGTCCCCCCACCTACAATTAATGGCTGTGGACCCTTCCCCACAGTTAGTGTAAGGGCGCTGAATAGATCGTTTTCACCTTCCGTAGTTATGTCAGGACTCGGAGGAGTCGATTCCGACTGTAAATGATGACATCAGAGAGCAGGTTAAATTGATCCTATGTACGGGGTAAACATCTATGTACAAATACAGTTTCTGAGAAGTTTTATAAATGCAATTAACCAAATTTATTTCATGGTATTCACTGAAAATTTTCTTTCATGTTATGATTAAAAGTACATAATTATCATAACAATAAAATATTAGTTTTAGAACCTTTAAAAGTTCACTATCAAAATGCTGATTACATGGACTTCTTTTTTCAAAATTCAATGTCAGTAAAATAACCTTTTAACAAGTATTTTCTATTAATATTTGATAATTTAAATCAATATTGGATTTCAAAGGTTTAGTTATTACGCTAATTGCATTTTAATTGAGATAAATTTGGATTAAAAAGTATGCATTAAAAGCTAAAAGTTGCCTCTGTACATTATGTATGTATATATATACACGGGTAGCGGAAAAATCATTCAATTTGCTTTGTCATTTAATCTTTTTACACCCTATTGAAACTATTGAACCATTTTGATCAGTAAAAGAGATAATTACGTCGGATCGTTAGATTACTTAAGCTTACACTCAAATCAACTTTACACTGTCACTTGTACAGGTTTCAATATAGATCTATAGTGTTAGAAAAATACTGTTTATTTAGTTTGAACGGTCTCGTATATCAAAATTTAACGATTTGTCTTTGACACCTGTGTGTGGGTAATGGACATTGGTATATCTATATCTACCTGTATAGTTTAATATATTTCCACTATATTGATCCAAAATTTTGGAAATGAATAAGTTATAACAAAGATTATTTAGGATATTTATCTTTAAGTACAAATAAAGTTTGATATGTTAGGTACTCGGCCGATCCATATTAGGCGCTCATTTATCAGCTCAAATTTTAAAAGTGGTTATAAAAGTGGGGATTTTTATCTCGGCATGGATTGATTTTGATCAGCAGTTCAATATATCTAGCTAACACAAATATTTTCCGCTAGTTAAAAGTCAATTTTTTCAGACAATAGTCAAACAGTATTTTTGATCAAGTGATCAGGTACTAGTTATTCTGGCTACTTAACTGCATTTCAATATTTGCACTAGCTTTTCAAAGGGCTTGGTAAACGGTCGACATTCCTAAATTGAATTTGTGGAGTGCTATGGTGATTTATTAATAACTGCTAAATATTGGACCATTTAACTACAGCAACAAATCAGCCACGTTAAATAGGTATGAATTTATCAGTTGTAAATTTGTTTGAAATGAGTTGTATATGATTTAGTTATAAGCAATGCAGAAGTGTTTATATTTATGTCAAAGTATTGGCTTAATTTATGTGTATAACAAATTGTGGATAATTTTTCAATTTCAAAATCAATTTTCGTCGGCCAATCTTCTGACAGATAATATATCAGTCGATAATTGTTAGCAGAATTGTATGCACGCTTTTCCGTATCAATAATATCTCTGTGAAATAATTTCTATGTCAGAACTTGCTGAAAAAAATTAATATATCTCGGTGAAATAATTTCTATGTCAGAACTTGCTAAAAAAAGTTAATATATCTCGGTGAAATAATTTCAATGTCAGAACTTGCTGAAAAAAGTTAATATATCTCGGTGAAATAATTTCTTTGTCAGAACTTGCTGAAAAAAGTTAATATATCTCGGTGAAATAATTTCTATGTCAGAACTTGCTGAAAGAAGTTAATATATCTCGGTGAAATAATTTCTATGTCAGAACTTGCTGAAAGAAGTTAATATATCTTGGTGAAATAATTTCTATGTCAGAACTTGCTCAAAGAAGTTAACATATCTTGGTGAAATAATTTCTATGTCAGAACTTGCTGAAAGAAGTAAATATATCTTGGTGAATAATTTCTCTGAAAGAAGAATAACTTCTTGTATTTGACTAATCATTGTTGAATATATGGACAATATTGCAGATGGGAATAGGGAGTTCCTAAAGTGTATCATACTTACGCAGATTAAACTTGGATTATCAATTAAGGGATTATTAATGAAGTGTTAAAGTAGGTATTGTATGATGTAGTTAAATCATAGATTTTGATACACCAGGGTACTATTTTATCAAAGCACTTACAGAAATCGTAAAATTAAATCCATCTTTGATTTCTTTATAATTCTTTGACTGCTGCAAATTGTGGTAAAGGGATATGGAATATTAACAACGATTCAGTTTATATGCAATATATGTCCCCTATTTGTGGTTGTATTTGTAAGCATTATAAGAAATTTAAATTTGAGCATTTTATTTCCGTAAGTGCTTTGATAAAACAGTAAACTGGGCTTTTTCTAAGCTCGGAGATGGGACCTTAGACATATAATTAGGGTAAAAATATAAGAGTTGTGGTAACAGTGAGATCTGATTTCAAAGAGGTTAACTTAATTTTTAGGGGTGACAGCATCTTCTATTTAAGGCCTTTCCTTTTTAGGCAAACAAGCCTTATTACTAACTTAACCATTTCTGTAAATTCCGAATTTAATAAAGATGTGCTCAATCTGTGGAACTTGGTAACATATATTAACCTTAACTTTACATGTATGTACATTTCTTAACTTGAGATAAAAATATGACATTCGGGGCATTTGTTGAAAGATATGATCTTGAAGCACTTAAAAAAATTAAACAGGATTTTAAAAATCTTCAAAGTGAAGTTGTTCAGCGGGATAATCTCTGAGTTTGTGACAAGTTTGGTATTGTTTGTTTGATCCCAGGTGATGGATAGGGATTTAAAATTGTATTCTCTTAAATGCCTTCAACAACATGTTCAATCTTGTCTTGTGTACAGGTATATATCCAGCAGTTGAAACTTTAACAAATATTTTGTCTTTTCATGTTGTAAAAAATAATGCAAATATGTTAGTGATGAGGATTTTAGACTCCATGCATGCTTGTAGGGCTGAGGCAAATTGATATTTAATCTCACACATTTCTTTGACATATTTGAACCTGACATTTGCAAAGTTGTTTACATTATGAAAATGATCACAAATATTAGTCAAAATTACTTTTTGAAGCATGCATAGTAAAATGGTGTGCCATATAATTATGCTCAGTTGAACGCAACACAGATATGTTTGAATGTTTTGTGATAGAATAATAAAAACCTGGCCCACCCTAAAAAAAAGAAAACAAACTGATGAAGTCTTAGTATGATGGTGTCTGAAATGTCCATATATAGTAAAATATTTAATTTATACTGTGTTTGGTTGTTTTTATATCATTTATAATGTTTGGTATTAAAACGGCAGCAATACTCGATCAGCAGTCTGTGAAATTAGCACTTTTACTGTTGTCTGGGACAAGTAATAATTGATTCAGGCAAGTAACTTTCACAGGAAATATGAACAGAGTATGAAGGAAATCTATTCGCTTTTGCTGATTCAGCAAGAAATTTCAAATCCTAAAATCACAGACTGATACTCTGTTATTCAGCAGCACTTGTGTTCATCACTTGATGTGTTGTCTGACAGTGTTGAGCTTGTTTAACATTGTGTGAACTAGACATCTGTGAACTTCATTATTCTATCATAATCTAGCTAGGTGCAAGCCTAGAATGAAGTAACTAGTATATTGCATGGTTAGTTTGACATTTAGTTATTCATATTGTGTTGTTGTCACATTGCCAGGTCAATCTATATAACCCATATTGTTACTCTGTAACATTGTATACATACTTATACTAAGTCTTGTATTCTGTATTTCTGTAACTTTAAGTAAGCAACTTTGAATCTCACTTAGTTGATAAACTTGAAATTTTCCTTGCATTAAGGTTTTGTATCACTTGTTATGTGTTATGTTACTATTTTTGATTGATCTGTTATTGAGCATGATATTTTGTTTAATCCAGAATGGTATTTTGAATAGAGTATTCAGTTCTGTGCTAAATAATTGAGTTATTATTACTCTGTCATTAATCATTAATTAATATTTGTTATTTTATCAGTTGGGTGATATGTATCGGATATCAGTGTAATTCCTGTGTAAATGATGCTTAAATGTTGAATATTGAAGCAAGCTTTATCAAAAATTCATTTCTATATTTAGCCAAAATAAATAGGATATGCTAATAGTATCTAAAATTGTTACTTCAACCAAATTCAAGTCTTAATATAGAAATTAATTGTTTAAATTAATACTTGAAGAATTCGGTAATAGTTTATAAGTTTGCTGAATTAGAATAGATTTAGATGTTTCAACCTAACGATAAGTAAAATCTGTTTATCTGACTGGAGAATTTTGCGGGCTCAGTGAGTAGGGCGGGGCATCATCAGTATTTATGTCTCCCTCATGTAGTGGGATAGGCAAATACTGATTTTGTGCTGTACCTCTGGATGGATGTCACAAATTAAATTTAAATTCCTAAAGTTACTAAAAGATTAAAGTAGGTATAATCAAATTTTTAAAATGTAAAACAAAACAAATCCCCATAAAATGTGCTTGAGTTAGCTGTATACCAGCGGGTCAAACAATAGAGATGTTGGCGATACTGTTTAAATAGGCTGTGAATCAGCATATTGTTAATACTATATTGTGTGTGTATTGTCATACGTTTAGAATAGACTATATTGATTAGTCTGTTACACAAGCTGGTATGTTATGGTACCGATCTGGTAGCGATTGATTGTTACCAATTATGTTGAATTTTGCCAATGTTTAATTTTTGAATCCATTCTGTTATGGGTATTTAAAAAGTTTGGTGTGCAGTATTGACACTAAAGGTTATACTGGTAGCCGAAGGCCAAGGCTAATAAGGAACTTGAATTCAAGATGATAGTTTTAATATATTCTAAAATAAAGATAATAGAACATCGGACAGGGAAAGGCAGCACTTCATTTAAACAGCCGAGCACAGAAAACACAAAAACATCACATACAACAATTTCACGGCACAATGCCCAACACATAACTGAACCAGAAATGTACTTTATCGCTTAAAGTCCAAGTTTCAGCTGTCAAAAAGTCGAAAGTCCTAGTCCCAGCTGTCAAAAGCTGTAAGACCTAGTTTCAGCTATAAATAAGCTGAATGGATTGCATGTCTCTTTATATATGCATATAATATTTGGTAGACTGTCCCTCATAAAAGAGCATCTTTCAAAATTGGTTGATATATATATCCATTAGGTTTGTTTCATTATAATTTGTGGCACACGTAAACGAAAACACTAATACATGTACATGACAATAACTGCCGTCTATGCAACTGTTGATTCCGGTCTATGGGGCATGGTTTTAGTTTCATAGGCTTATTATGTTTTAGATGTAAAAAATGTTGAACCCAAAATTAGGCGCCATATAACTTGGTGTGCTTTGAAATCCATGTTTAACCAAAATTTAAATTAGTCTGAACTCTGTACATTTATTATGCATTGGAAACCATCATAACATTCTGTCATAGACAATGTTGGTTTTCATCTAGCTTGATCAGTATACTAATTGCTGGATGGTTCATGTCCTTATAATGGTTGATCCACAGAAATCGTTCATAATTCCTTAGTAACTTAGTCGTACAATAGACGGGAGATTATAATGTTCTCAAAATACCTCATAATAATTCCTTGGTCAACATAGACGTCCAATGTGTTATCAATATGAATTAAGTCTAGAAATTTGATTTAGGCGAATCTTATTAAATTATTGGTTTGGAATACTACCTACTCAGAAAATTCCCAGTGATTTAACCTTTTTCGTCCTTTTCGGGAGACTTTTACACACAGTAAATGAATGTAAATTTTCTTTTCGACCTACCTACCCACTTTAAAATTCCTTGGTCAGGTAACGCCTAACAAATAATTATTTAAGGGCAGCCTAAACTCCTTTTTAACAAAGTAAAATGTCGTCTAGTCAAGAGCTACGTACCTGGTGACTGGCAAAATATTAATATTGGTGGAAGGTAAAACCACAGGTAACTGTATCATTAATAAAGAGTATACCAAAAAAAAATTTTTCATAAAATTTATAATATCTTAGATAGCATAAATTTTATAAATTAATTTTTTTACTTTTTATCAATGATGCAGTTACCTGTGGGTAAAACGTTAATGTTAAATCATGTGACATTCTATTTGGTGTGAAACTTAATAAAAGTCTGGCATTGAACAGGCTATAAAACTTGATAGGTCCACAGAATTGACCTGAGACATTCCAATCAAGGTTCGAACATGCCTTGAAAAGTACTAGAATTTGAAACTGCCAAAAAGTCCATGAAAAGTACTTGAATTTCTGTTACCATTAGAAAATATAGAACTTATACCATGACTGAAAAATATTTTATGATTAAAGTATTATTATGAGTCTTCTTTACTTTCAGAATTTTTCAAAGTTACCAGAATGTCTGAGAGTTGACACCTGTGGGAGGTTAGATCCTCCCCTCCCCCTTCAAGCCCCGCCTATATATAAATATAACAGTAACCATGGGAGACCCAGGTACCAGCAAGTTGACAGCTAGCCTGGAAGATCTGTCCCTCAAGAAACAGCTCCCTCTACGACAACAGGTTTGCATTTATTTATGTGTTTATATATTCGGCTTTAACACATACTTACTTAGGCCCTCCATTCCTTCGATGGTATTGGCTGCCAAACAGTGGTCCTTCAGAGTGCTCTATCCTAGGCTGTTCTTTCCATCTGTATCCAGGGCTTAGCACTGTTTCTCGACCATTTTTTGGTTATATACGGGGTCAACTTACCTAACCAGTTTTCCTGGACTGTGCTTTAACCAGTACTTACTTACCCTTCCTCAAGGAACCAGCAAAAATCAACATTGATGTCATATTCTCATGGAAGGGTATGATATGCTGTGACCAGGAATTGAACCAAGATTACCGACAGGGATCGAACCCAGGACCTCTCGATCCCAAAGCTCACATCCTACCACTGCTTTCCACAGCTCCCAAAATCAGTATTTTAGTTCAAAAGACTAAAGGCTCCAGGGTTACTGGTATAATATATGTGTTACAATTGAACATGATAAATATTCAGTTTTGATTTATTGATAACCGTCAGATCAGTCAGTGAATTTTGTATTGATATAAAGATTCCAATATAGATGTCAAATTTCTATTATAAATAACATTATAAATGTTGTGGTGTCAAATGGCTTCATTCTTCACATGTAGGTTTTCAGTAGATATAATATTCAATGTGCTTGAGTTTCTTTTATTTGCTTCTTAATGGAGGGGGATTATTATTTGGCTGGTAGACAAAATTTTTGGTCGACCATGGAAATCCATGTTTTATTAAAATGTTAAAATAACACTCGTCTTACACTTTATATGGAGTTTCCTTAAGTAAGTGAAATCCTCTAGTTTAAATGTATAGTAGCGTAAGATTTGAATATTTTTACATTTGAAATATTCCAGCTTATATCTGGATGGTAATGGCGGAATTTTAGTGATTTTTTATCAAATGTTTCCTATTCAAAAGTATTTTGTATGTGAAACATGATAAAAGGTTTTATTAACCAGACATGAAATATTAATTAGAAATGAAAGCAGTCTTTAGCTAATGCATTAAATATGCTGTTGATCTCATGAGCTGCATTTCCATAAAGCAAATATCATTTGTATTACATATGCTTTAAGTGAACTGCCTTGAATACTAATTGAAACAAAATTTGCGGGGTACATAGAAGTGAGCTTATTGGTTTGTCTAGCTGTTTGTCTGTGTACTCTAGGTTTTCAGACAATAACTCTTTACAGATTTGAATTATTTATGATGTGCACAGTATAAACATCATAAAATGCAGGTCAAGTTCGCATTTGGCTATCATTCAACACTTTCTTACATAGTTATGTCCCCTTATCAAATTAATTATGCCCCCCATCTTTGATGAGGGTGTATATTACTTTGCACATGTTGGTCGGTTGGTCAGTTTGTAGACCAAATGATTTCCCTGCAATAAGTCAAGAACACTTTGCCTTACTTTAGGATCCTCAAACTTTACATGGAGGTTGGTACTCAATAGTAAATGACCCATATTGATTTTGAGGTCAGTAGGTCATAGGTCAAGGTCACTGTGACCTTCACCATTTCTGACTATTGGGCTGCCATGGGAGCATACATGTTTTACGAACTTCTCTTGTTATTTGTTGTTTCTGTGTGACAATTCTAGAATTGAGTATTTTCTTGTTGTTTTCCAGGCACAAAAGCCGATGTTAAAGTACAGTAACAACGCCATAAAACCAGTTCAGTTATTCAACCATGCTGATCTGATGTCTATACGGAGTAACGCCGAGGCTGCACGTAACGCGTACAGCAGTCTGAGTCAAGCTTCATCAACCAGTACGATGTCTACCCCATTTCGTTCCAGTGTTAAACCTACTGCTAGTCCACAAGCAATGCTACAACAAGCTACAGGTAGGCAATATTTGTATTACTGTAATACAACTTTCATATAATGAGATACATTACAGTCATCCCAATGTTCACGGACAAGTTTTTGATACCGACCATCGTTCTAATCCGGACCTGGTCCGACTGACTCGCCTTTATCCACCCACAACTGTCGCTCATCAAAATGGCGTTGTTAACCTACTTTGATTCAACCTCTTAAATAGATCAAACTAACCCCAGTCCAACACATATAAAGAAACAGGCAAACACATATGTTCCATAAAAAATGGATGAAATAAAATATCATTGCTGGTTAGTTAAACTGGGCAAATAGTTGCATGTTGAAACATATTTATTTAGAGTTTCAAAATTTTCATTATTGATTATATGTAAAGATAAATACGAATCAAACAGGGAAGGCAGCACTCTACAGAAACAACCTGGCATTAAAGGAATAAAAAAGGATCACACACAAAAGAAAAGCAATAAACCACTTGTATGTCTCCCTGTTTGCTCTTTTTAAGAGATGAAATACTGCATCTCTTAAAAAGACCAAACAGGGAGACATAGAGTGATTTAGCATCATATATTATAGTGATCCCCTATTAGGGATATTTTATAACAAGATATTGTTATTGTGTTTGTAGGAGCAGGTGGGGCATCAAGTCCAATGTTGAGTACCTCAAGTAACCCTACTATTAAATCTACTGCTGTCAAAGGTCACAGCAATCCATATGCTCGACCACTCAGTGCTAAAGACATTGTTAATGATCTGCATCAACAACAGAAGGTTAAGAAGACACCAAGTTCCACTCAGACACAGATGGGCAACAGTGCTATGTATAACGGTGGAGGATCTGGTACTCCAATGTTCGGCTTTCCAATGAATGCTTTTATGAGACCACAAAGTGCCTTAAGGAAAGAAAATTCTGCTCAGAATACAAAATCCACCTCAGAGACTAAAACGAGTGTTAATTCAAATCCTTCAAATCAGGGATCAAGTTTGAGCACTAATGAAACTACTACTTACAAGGCTGGTTCCAGAACCTCTCCTAGAAAAAACACTATGCCTCCACCAGCTAGGTTAGAACGGGAACAAGATTTGAGTCAGACTGGTTTACTTACTACTGGGAACCAGGCTGGGAAAAATCAATTTGGACCTTCCGCTAAAACTACCAATGTGATCTCAAAAACAATCTCTAACTCTGTTAGTGTTGCAAATACCAATAATGTATCTAGTCCTTCAAGTAAAGTGGCTGCTGCTTCACAGACTGCAAACAGTTCCGTCGCAAAAATGAACTCCGACAGCAGTAGTAACGAGTCAAAGACTATAGCATATGCTAAACCTGTTTCTTCACTGCCAAGGCCGGGTTCCGCATGTTCCTCAAAGTCAGGTACACCGGAATCGCAAAAAGTACGGAATCCGAGCTACACCCCTACCAAGCCATACCATGAAGTTAATTCCTCGACTAACCTAGCGTCTAAACCTCCCATATCAGCAGTGACCAAAACTCAGCAAACAACAGAAACTCTGATAACTGTTAAAGATGACATTCCAAAGGGTACCACATATATGGCCCCTTCTAATATAAGTAAAGTGAACGAAACCCCTAAATATTCAAGCGGAAGTCAAAGTAGTTCCAAACAATCGAGCGCAAGTAGTTCGGGAACTTTATATTACCGTAAGGAATCAAAGGGAGATATGATGATTCATGAACAAAGACCACCCGCTGTTGGAGCCCCATCAAAGCCCTTGAAGGGTGCTGAGAAGGGGTCAAGGACCAATCTTACATCTGGGTCCGAACTTGACGAAGGGGCAGATGATGAATCGGAAGTGCCATCTGGGTAGGTATCATTCAGTAATACTGTACATAATTGCTTAGGCATAAGTAATCAAAGCACTGAGAGTATTGTTTTGGGGGCGATTGGGTTGCTGAGCCTTATTAAAGCTCAAAGCGACTTTACTTGTTTTATTTTCGTTTTCTTACTGCCAGTCTTGTCAAATGTCAAAAAGGCGCATATGGCTTATCTAAATTCTTAAAAAAGGGGGCATATTATTTGGTGTACATGTATAAAATACATATTGCCCTTCACAAACCCTAAAAAATAGTGAAAATATGTTAGTTCTATATTTTTTTCAAATGCCATAAAAATCATTAGGCATGTGACCAATGTGACCAATTTAAGCCACTCATGAAAATATTGATTTTTGTGATAATTCAGGAAATAAAATTAGATTGTACACCAAAATCAATATTAGATGTCCACTATATATTTACAGTGAGCGTATGCCTGGTGATGGTGAGGCCAGTGTAAATGGTGTAGAAGATGATGATGAATTTGAAGATGATGTTGAAGATGATGATATGGTTGATGATCTAGATGATGATTGTATCGGTGGATCTGATGGTAAGTTTGATCTCATTATAAAAGTCAGAGGTCCTACAATTCTGGAATAATCTGAAATTCCAGATTTGCTGCACTGGAAAGAAGGAACTTTTGTGAAGAAAACAAGTTATTTCAGGAAAACAATTATTGACTGTCATTTGAAATTGCACTATAGAAGTTAAGAACAGTGTTTGAATTGTGTTTAGGTGAAGTGATATGAACTAGTGACCTTCAAATCATACATGCAAATAATTTTTACAATTGGGAATTGTGCCACAGTAGGACCCTGGAAAGTATTTACCGGTATTATTCAGCACTTTTGGTGGAGGGGTAAACATTTCCTTGCTAAACTCTCCTAGTAAATAAGATTAAAGTGGACCAAGTTATTTGTCATTTGATGTAGTAAATCATATTTTATGCAATTAAGATTGACAGCGGAAGCGCCTGCAAACTGGTATAGATGTTAGCCTTAACGCCAAAATGAAATAGTCACTATTATTTCTGCATGGTAAAAGAATGAAATTCAGAATATGCTAACTTTTCAACACAAGGAAATATCCACTTCTGCACTACTAGCAACTTTGATCTGTCTAGACTAAATGTTTATCAAAATTTATGTTTTATTTTAGGCGAGTCAGATGGCTACTCGTTCACCACAGGTAGCAGCCTATCACGACGATCATCGTCAGCGCACAGACTCAAACCTCGTACATTTAGTGCTACTGGTAGTGATATGGGGGGCTATAGTCGTCCACTGACCGCCTCACCGGACAGAACAGTTAAACCAGGCCTGACCAAAAGTCATTTCCCTAACATACCTCCTGTAGTCACATTCGTGGCTGAAGGAGAGAAAGGTAAAATCAATGAAATATATTGAGAACTTTCTATGAGTTCTGAGATTTTTTAAGTAGTTTTTCAGTCCTATAAAGAGGGGTCCTTCAATTCCGGAATAATCTGGGAATCTGAATTTGCTGCACTATTAAGAATGAACTTTATGGAAAGAATAAAAGTTATTTAATGAAAAACTTCAAATTATTGATATAGTCATCACTCATGTGATTTTACAAGCTGAATTTTAACAATTATTCTATGTTTGAAACAGCGTTTTGTTGTAAGGATGTGTGCTAGTGCACCCCAAACAAACTTTCCTCTTATTTTCAGGATTAGGCATTATGCCTCATTAGGACCCCCTGCATAACATAGTAGACCAAGAGATAAGTTTTCTCGGAATTGATTAATAACCAATTCTAAAATCTTCTTTTGCCTACTTTTGGTTTTTCATAGAAATTCTGAGTTTCATGCTTTCATTTCATGTTTATATATTTTTAGTGGAACAGCTACCATGGGATTACAGGAAGTATTTAAAATGGAGACTAAGTCCAATCACACCCAATGTTGTCAAACATTGCCTCGCTAGATCGGGATTCCGAATCACTAAACGTAAGATTTTTTCAAGAATAAACATTTCTCTTACAGGGCTTTAACTTGCCTCTAAAAGTGAAGAGTCATGACTCCTGACTCAATTTTCAAGATTTGTATTGTTAAATTATATTCTTAAACTTCAAGAATCAAATCTGATACTTTAATTGTCAAATTCAAAAGTCAAAATTTAGTTTTAGGAGTCAAATGAAAGCACTGCTTATCGAGGGTCGGTGCAAAACTATGGTAACTACATCAATTTATATAGGCATGTACCACAGTTTTGCACTGAGCGCTCGTTATATAAACCAGACTTAACTTTTGTTAACAAGAGATTTGTCTTTCAATATTTAAAATCGACAAATTTCAGAAACCACCAAATTACGGTTTTACTAAATCTGTGAAATTCAATACCTGCGAAAATTAATGGTTTTACTGTATCCAACTTTGGTTATGATTCTGGATAAATATGCAGGGTATACTTGAGATTGTATGGTATTTCATATCATGTTATTTATTACAGGCAACCATGATTGGTTAGGTTGTTGGGGTAAACATATGAAATCTCCAGGCTTTAAAGCACTCAGGGACTATCAAAAGGTGGGTACAACAACACGAAAATATCTTAATCTCGTTAAAGGTGTGGAACTCGTCATCAAGATAATAATTATAAAATCTCTTAAAATAACTACAAATAGACATAATTGTGTCCATGTTTTCTCTCCTTTACAACTGGTTGAATTACTGAGCATTATATTGAGCAATTTGAAAGATCTGTCAATCAGATAAGCAAATGACATTTTAGATTATTTCATAGTATGTACCCGTATCTATTTATCTCTTAGAATTGAGATTTAAATATGTAGTAATAACTAGTTTATATTCTTATGAAAATAATGCAGCAAAAACTATACCTTAAATTGTACAGAGCATTAAAATTTTATTACAAAATGCTTTTTTATAAAGAAATAATTCAAATTTTGATAATGGTAAATGTATGGATATGTCCACTTTAATTTTGCTTTGCATTGAACTTTAAGATGACTTTTGCTGATTTCTTTTTAATTCAATAATTATGTCATTGTCGGAATACCTATACATTATATAAGTTCCAAATTTAGATATAATCATATTAAATTAAATAAATATAATGTGTATTAAACGTAAACATGTCTGGTCACTAGGTATATTATATCTATATAATGTGTATTAAACATGTCTAGTCACTAGGTATATTATATCTATATCAGGAATTAATTGGCAATTAAGGCCGATCAAATCCAGACTACCAGTAAATGGTTCAGTTATGAAGTTTTCCTATACAAAAATCAGTTCCCTATGTTACCAAGGACCAATATTTTCACCCTAATTAAAAAGGTCTAAGACCCCGTCCCCAAGGTTAAAAAAAAGCTGTAACTTGAAGAACATGTTTGAAGCATTACTTTTAACCCTAGATAATACATGATATTGTGACGACTTTTTTTATTGCAGTGTTATTTGTTATTACACCTTTGATGTTACTGGGCCAGATATCTGTCTGTAATTATGTGACGAAACTTTGTGGAAACACTTGAGTGCTTTAAAACTTTGGTATTATCTCAATCAATGAATTGGCAATGCGTCGAATCTGATTGATAGTTACTTCACAGTGCATTTAACATGTGCAATAATTAGCAATGCTTCGACATTGTATGCATGTTATATAATGAGTCTGCTAACCAGGCTAAACTTGTAACTTAAAGGTTAACTAGATTTACAGGACACCATGAACACTTATTGTATCACATATCTCCTACTGTGTTTATTAACTCCTTTCTCCTCATTGAGAACAGGGCCGTTAACAAGTCCTCTCCGTATTATCCTTTCCTGACCTTTCTGTGCTGCCTTAATTGTATGGAATTCATTCTTTTCTATGGTTCTCCTGCATGTTTCTTTGGGATGGCCTCTTACATTTTTCCCTAAAGTATTCAGAAATAAATATGATAAGTTTATAAATATTAACATGAATGTTTCTAAGCAAGTGAAATTGATTACATGTGAGATTCTGGCCTCATATCAATTATTTAGCATAGATAAATACTGTTTAAGCTCTTAAAACTCTTTTGTTTGACATTTATATTTTTGTTTCTTTCTATTACAGTTAAATCATTTTCCTGGTTCTTTCCAAATTGGACGCAAGGATCGACTGTGGCGTAACTTGTCCAAGTTGCAAGTACATTTTGGCAAGAAAGAATTTGGGTTTTTCCCACAGACCTATTGTCTTCCGTACGATGCTAAACTGTTGAAGCGAGCATTTGAAGATGGAGGAACTAAACAAAAATGGATTATAAAACCGGTAAGATGTGTGCCGATCTAGAGGGGGTGGGGAGACTGGGATTCTGGTCCCCCCTAGAAATTCGGCAACATTGTGGTTATATATTTACACTTGTTTGTCGTGGTTAATGAGTCTGACCAGGACAACCCTGTGAGAAAAATAGCTGGTTGGACCCCTTCCTGAGCTTGTTGGATCCCTTCCTGAGAAGATAGAAGATTAAGCTTGTTGGACCCCTTCCTGAGAAGATAGAAGATTTAGCTTGTTGGACCCCTTCCTGAGAAGATTTAGCTTGTTGGATCCCTTCCTGAGAAGATTAAGCTTGTTGGATCCCTTCCTGAGAAGATTTAGCTTGTTGGATCCCTTCCTGAGAAGATAGAAGATTTAGCTTGTTGGATCCCTTCCTGAGAAGATTAAGCTTGTTGGATCCCTTCCTGAGAAGATTTAGCTTGTTGGATCCCTTCCTGAGAAGATTAAGCTTGTTGGATCCCTTCCTGAGAAGATTTAGCTTGTTGGATCCCTTCCTGAGAAGATTAAGCTTGTTGGATCCCTTCCTGAGAAGATTTAGCTTGTTGGATCCCTTCCTGAGAAGATAGAAGATTTAGCTTGTTGGATCCCTTCCTGAGAAGATTTAGCTTGTTGGATCCCTTCCTGAGAAGATTTAGCTTGTTGGATCCCTTCCTGAGAAGATTTAGCTTGTTGGATCCCTTCCTGAGAAGATTTAGCTTGTTGGATCCCTTCCTGAGAAGATTTAGCTTGTTGGACCCCTTCCTGAGAAGATGTAGCTTGTTGGACTCCTTCCTGAGAAGATTTAGCTTGTAGACCCCTTCCTCAGAAGATTTAGCTTGTTAGACCCCTTCCTCAGAAGATTTAGCTTGTTGGACCCCCTGACCAAAAAATAATGGATCTGCGCATGTATGAATAACTATATAAGTGGATAAATTAGTTACATGGAAATGTTGACGAATTTTGCGATTTTATAAAATCCACCAATCATTTTCTTTAGTATATATTAGAGTTGTCAACCGGAGTCCGGACTTCTGAACGTTCGGATCCTGTTTCGAAGTTCGGATCCAATTTTCGTATTCGGACGTTCGTATAAAAACATGATTTTTTTTGCTGAAATCGATAATCATAAAATATTATCTAAGTGTCGAACATACGGGGCGCAATATAGACTACGTCGTCAAGGTGATGACACGTTTACACATTATACAGTTACTACGCTTACAATATACTAGTACAAAGTGTCACTGCATACGACTTACATAGTGTATGTATAATGGGATTAAATCATTAAAAGTCAAAGCTGAATAGACCACTTGATCATTAACAATAATTTTCGCTCCTTTGTGGATTATAATAATTATCGCTCATCTAGGTAACTAAACCCGTGCCGCGGGCACTAGTAAATTAGCGACTGTCTATGGGATCAGTTCGACACAGTATCTCAGTACATACCATGCACTTGATGAGATGCATAAAATTCGATTTTTTTAATTCAAAGTCGTTATTAATAGTTTTAAATGACATAAACACGCTTATGAATCAGTACACGTAAAGGTCGTGTTAATGGTTAATCGAGTCATCTAAACTGTCAATTTCAGCATAATTTATGCACTGACCAAGTTACACGCGAGAGGTAAACCAATTACCGATCACGTGTACAAATTGTGTAGTGAGCGATATGACGTAATAGAGATTATAACACTTACACTTAAATTTGAAGGTAAACATTTCAATTTAATACGGCATGTGCATAAAATAATGTGGATTCGGTTTGAGAGTCGTGTTTAATAGCAATAAATACTAGACTCGTGAATTGTACGCATTTTTGTATCTAATCAACAATCTTAATTAAATAATCGTATTAAAGTATTATATCGAAAAAAAACGCGCGGCTCCGAGTAGATCTAATTTAAGATTACCGTGATTATGTACACTCAAAAGTCTATGAACGACATTCTAAAACAATCGACCTCCACAGAGCGGCAGTTTTTTCTGTCTCCGCCGGATGCATGTCGCTCTATGGAGCATATACTAAAGTCGCGAAAACTGGTTACGATGGAAAAGTAATTATCAAAAAGCAATGTTACGATTGATCCGAACGTTTGGATCTATCTGGATGTCTGATTCGGACATCCGGATGCTTGATTCGGTCGATTTTGACAACCCTAGTATATATAACGTACAAAGAACTCTACAAAGATATTAAACTCCCTAATATATATGTACATCCAATGTCTAAAATTCAAAATTGCCCATCATTAACATATTGTTTTATGTACAGTTGATTTCAATAGTTGTTTTTATTTGTCTTACAGCCTGCGTCTGCTCGAGGTATTGGTATCAAAGTCATCAACAAAATCACTCAAGTGCCAAAGAAACGTCCTGTCATTGTACAAAAGTAAGTCAGGAAATCGTTACTATAGTGTCATTAGTCTAGGCGCTATATCTTTATATCTTGGAGAAACTCCAAGAAAGTACAAATCCCTGCTCAAATTAGATTTTACTCAAATTATCTGCATTTAAGATCAATCTGAAGCCTTTACTGTATTAAACATATAACAATATGTCTGTCTTGTGATACTAATTTTATTCCAGTCTGACATTGAAAATTAATTCGTAAAGATATAAAACAATATTTTAGCTGATATTAAGCTCAGATTAAGATGCTTCTGGAGATTGGGGCTCTCAAAATGAGCTTTATCTCAACTCAAAATATTGTCTTAAATCATTGAGAATATTCTTTACTGAGATGAAAAGAAATCAGTTCCAAGAAACGGAAATCATTATTCTGAGTTTATTATGCAATAATTGAAAGAGCTCCTACATCTAGCCCCGATCTCCTGAAGCATCTCAAGTATACAAATCTCATCTCAAATTGAGATTTTGCTCAAATAAGACCCTGAGTTACAGACAAATCTGAAGTTGGAGCTTGTTGGTATTGTGTTTTGTGATACCAATTTTGATACCAGTTTTCCATGGAAATAAATAGGAAGACATGCGCAAATATTTGTCTCTAAACTCAGACACTGATTTGAGAAAAATCCCAATTTGAGCTGTGATTTCTATTTGAGATGCTTTTGAAGATTTGGGTCCAGGGCCCGGAATTATAACCAATACTTACACTCAGCACTCCACACTCAAATATTGAAAATGTGATATAATTAGCTATTGTTTGCCCTAGATTGCAAATCTGGAGAAGGAAGATGTATAAAATTGTTAATGAGTGTTGAAAATTACATTTGATACATCTCGTTTGTCATTTTGTATGATTTATGGGTTATAAATGTAACTATTGCATCTGAGTGTCACACTCAGCACTCATACTGATAAAATACATTTATAGCTTAGAAATACACTAAATTTCACTATGAAATAAGCCAATAATAATATTTAGAACCTATTTACTATTATTACAACTTCTTGTTCTTAAAAATTGTCGCTCTAACCTCAAAAGAATGGATTTCAATATTTAAGTGCTGAGTGTAGGTTTTGGTTATAATTCCAGGCCCTGCAAGATTTTATATTATACTGAAATCGGGAAGTCATTTTAGTTTACAAACATCTGTTTTCTCTTGACAAATTTTATTTGTACGTCTTTGAAGTAAATCCTGGCTCTTGATAAAACAGTACAATTTATTTGAGTTGTTAACATGAAACCTTTTAAATTGTGTATTTTCTGTGTATGAAGTGTGTATGGGTATTAACTGTACTATTTATGGTGACTTTCGGAATGAGGAACTCAAGTTAAAGCTTTGAATATGTATTTCTTGTGCATATATGCTTAATAGACATTATTTAAAGGGTATTAGTTAGATTTATAGGGTGTCATTGAATAACACTGGCTACAGTATAATATTTATTGGTACTCATACATTCTGTACCAGTAGTTTGAATTAGGTACTTGTTGTAATGTGGTCCAAACAAAGTTAAGACTTTTAAGACACATTCTATATTACTTATAATTCATATGGTATCTTGGATCATAGTCACATGGTTTCAATTTACTCAAGTCAAAATTGTCTGAGTGTGGTCTATATAGAGGAAAAGTTGGGCAGCGGCCATGTTTAGCCGCAACGGATATGACATTACATGAATTGGTATCTGTGTTTGCTGTGACACCTGTAGAAACACTGAGTACCAGCTTTCGTAACCTCATATCCATTGCAGCTAATCATGGCTGCTGCACAACCTTCTCTCTATATAGGGTCCACTCAGATAATGTTGACTCAGATTATTTGAAAGCATGTGCCTATATCTTGGATTTGAAAATCTATCTAGATATCTGTATGATTTGTACTGATGACAAAGGCTGACAAAATTTACTTATGTTTGTATTTGAAAGAAAGGTATGACTATCACATGACAATAAAAATAACTTTCATTTCAAAGTCTGATATCAGAATTGTGTTTTAGTGCAAAGATTGTATTAAAAAACAAACATTTAATCATAGGTAGGATTGCATCGAAACTTCACAAGACATTGAAGCTATTATAACTCTGTCAGGGCAATTTCTATGGGGGGAGGGAGTAATCAACTTCAGTAATGAATACCGGTACATGTTATTTCTTGTATTAGTGACATAATTGACAAGCCCTTGAAGCACAGTGATGAGGTGTTCTTGTGATCAATATGTATGATTATTTGGTTTCAGGTATCTAGCCAGACCATATTTGATAAATGACAGTAAATTTGACATGCGTATA
The DNA here is from genome assembly GCA_947247005.1 of Spisula solida. Taxonomy (NCBI): domain Eukaryota; kingdom Metazoa; phylum Mollusca; class Bivalvia; order Venerida; family Mactridae; genus Spisula; species Spisula solida. The sequence continues at coordinate 4,857,180 of OX365958.1, read as the reverse complement.
TATGTGTATGTGAGTTCCATGGATCCATTACGATTGTATGTGTTTGAAGATGGCCTTGCTAGATTCGCATCCATGAAGTAAGATTTGCTTAACTTATTCCTTTACTTTTATTCTAATGGAAGGGAGACATGGTGGCTGAGAGGTAAATGTTATGAACTACCAATCCTAAGGTCCCTGGTTCATATCTTGGACGGGGCACTAGAAATTTCAGAAACACTTTAAAGTGTTTCTCACCCAACTAGAGATGAACTGGTTAGAAACCCAGAGGTAGTCTCGCGTGTATCGTTGCTTTATGGTGCTATATACACTGGGTGCGTTACAGAACCGAGGAGTCTTATTAGGAAAGAGCTAGGGCAGTGCACCCAGATTCCTTGTATCACACAATACTTTCTATCTCTTCCCTTGAAGTCTAAGGTCATTGGCCAATTAGGCAGGGATCCATTTCACACACAATACTTTCTATCTCTTCCCTTGAAGTCTAAGGTCATTGGCCAATTAGGCAGGGATCCATTTCAATTGATTCCCTGCGCTCTCGGTTGATATGAAAGATTTGTGTTTATGCCGTTTCTCAACAGTTTTTCAGATATATATGGTGGCAGGGTCACCTAACTGGATTTCCTGTATCCTAACCAGTACTTGCTTAACCTTCCACCAGGAACCAACAACTGTTTCACACATGTTTGTTCAATATTTGTTGTTTTATTGCAGATATTCCAGTTCAATGAAACATTTAGCCAACAAATTCATGCATCTAACTAACTACAGTGTAAACAAGAAGAATGCTGACTACCAAGCTAATTCTGATGACACAATCTGTCAGGGACATAAATGGTCAGTGCCTGAAGTAGATTTTTTACATCGAGACATTTTCTTACTCGTTTACTTAATTCTCTTCGCTTTGTTCAATGCATAAGGCTTCCAAAGCTGCTCTCCACCTAATGTGCCTGGTTATTCACAACCCTTTGAGTACGATTGGAGATGGAAATGCAGAGTTCTATAAAATGAGGAAGATTTTCCTTGCTTAAACTCTAGACTAAATTTAATGAAGTTTATACAGTTAAAACTAATATTTGTGATCATTTTCATAATGTAAATAACAAATGTCAGGTTCCAGTATGTCCAAAAATGTGTGAGATTTGATCAATTTGCATGCAACTGTGCATATTGGATTGTGTATTTAAGATTTCCGTAAGTGTTTTGATAAAACAGGACCCAGGAGCCTAAAAGTATCATGGAATTGTATCTTCTAATATTTCAACACTTCAGGAGCCTTAAAGCGTTATGGAATTATTTGAAACGTCAGGGAATCAACACAACTGCTGTATGGGATAGCATGAAGGATCTCATCATTAAAACAATCATCTGGTAGGTTGTTCTGTCAATCTACGGTCATCAGCTACATGTGTATTATCAATATCAAAACTTTGAATATATAACACATCTTGGATCAATAAAGTCAGACCAGGCCCCGTTCTCCTGAAGCATCTCAATCTGAGTCAAATCTCATCTCAAATATTGCCTTGTGTGTTTATGTTAATTTCAATGGGTTACTAGACTTGAAATTGCCGTCACAAAATTGAAACATTATTCTGAATTAAAAACAGTAAAAGTTTGAGACCTCAAACTTAAGATTTATCTTCAATTCAGATTCTGATTTGAGCAAAATCTCAATTTGAGCTGAGATTTCTACTTTACATGCTTCGGGAAATTGGGGCCATTATTCTAGTTAGTAAATATAATAAAAGAAAAGAGATTGGGAACTTATTTTATCCCTTTTTATTAAACTTCACAAATCCTAGTTTTGCATATTATCAAGAATTTTGGGTCTGATCATTTTTGTCAGCGTTAAGGCCCCTTATGGGAGACAAATGCTTTTAGTGTCAAACCCTTTTAGTAGAACTTATAGTTGGTATGTTTGATTAAAAGATAGCACATTGATATTTTCAGAGTAGTCCAGAATAAGGTGAACGTTGACATTGTTGTCTGTGTATAAACTGTTCTATGTGTCCACAAAGTGTCTAACCAAGATAGTTAGAAAAGAATTGTTGTTATTGTAAAATGTTTTCCTATATTTGTTAAGAGCACTCTGTTAGTAATGCACAAATATGTCATTGTGGTACAACTCACACAATATGTCATTGTTATGTAAAATGTTTGATTTTGTTAGATGGTACTGTGAAATCAAGTTGTTCACTAGAATCTCAAGTGTTGGAAAACATTACATCCCTCACTAATCTTTGATTAGGGGGTAGATTACAGGGTTGTCAATTTTCCTGATTTATCGGGGATTGCGGATTTATCCATCATAAAATAGTTATGATTTCTGACCGAAAGTAAAGTTATTTGATGAAAATATCTCAAGAAATGACAAAGTGATGGTTAGTTAAATCAAAAACAATTGAGGATGAAGGCCGTTTCTTTGGTAAAAATGGTCAGCCGCACATGCTTTTCAGGATTTTTAAGTGACACCCCTGATATTTTGCATATGTCACTCATTCTGTTGGTTGGCCAACTGGAGTCTGCTCAATAATGCTCCGTTCTAGGATACTCACACTTTACATGGAAGTTGGTCATCAGCAGCAGATGACCCCTATTGATTTTGTGGTCAGAAAGCTAAAAGTCAAGGTTGGCATGACTCAGTATTACAGACAATTTGGCTGCTATGGGGGCATGTATATTCATGTTTTACATACATCTCTTGTAAAGATGAACCTTTGACTGTGCTTCCTCATTTGAAATTGCAAGTTCTTTTGTCTCGAAAAACATGATTGCAGATTATTTTCCGATACAAATAGTTCTTCCATTAGTCCCCTACCGGTTTTTGACCCGAGGGGACTATAGGTTTGCCGTCCGTCAGTCTGTCCATCATTCCGTCAAAAAATCTGGATCCTTATATTACTCAAACAGTTTCCAAGGTAGGTTTATGAAACTTGGTATGTGGATAGGGCACAATAACGGGATAATGCACGTTCAAACATATTTTGATTCCGACCAAAATTGTGGTTGCTATGGCAACAGAAACATGAAAAATGGCTTAAAACCGGTTGGGGACTTCTGTATTATCCCCGTGGTATTGGAAATGGCGCACTTAACAGTTTACGTCATTATTTTGTTAAAAATATAAAACGTTCATAATTAAAGTGATTGAGCAATGATAGGGCAATTCAATGGGAACATGTTGACACTAAATATCAATAGTCAATTCCACCAATGCATGTTTTATGACCATTACAATGAAAGACACGCTCAGCTTATTATGTCAGGTCCGCGTGATATGAAATGGCGCACCTATCCTGTAGGTCCCTAGTGGTAAAAAAAATAAAAGGATTCATGATGTAGTTGTTTCCAATTTTATTTTATGGCTATATAGTCCATTTTTATATAATAGTAAGCTTAGTTGGTTTACTTCTTAGATAATAAATCAATAATTAGTATTGAGACAGAATTGCACTGGTTACTAATTGCCATTATACTTTTTGAGTCACCAAGACAACTTGAAGATGTCCAAACAATTGTTAAATCATCTATTACTGTCATGTAAGAATCATTCATGGCATTTGCATAGTCTGATCTGTCACCAACTTGACTTGGGAATGCCGAAAATATCAATGACAGTTTATATTAACAAAATTTTCAAAACATATTATTTCAGATTTTGACTAGTTTTTTCAGTTTTTCTTAATAAGAAAGTTACATCCTTCTGGACACCATTTCCTGTGTTTGACAGTGTGTAGGACATTTTAATCATGTTACATGGTGTTAACATGGATGCCAGTGCTCTTTACAAAAAAAATTTGAAGTTAAAATTTCATTTTACAAATTTGTGGGATTACGATATTTGAGGAATAAAGTGACATAAGAAAATAACAACAAATATGGGTACAGCATACCTTTCGAGTTCTAAAAGCACCAAATTTTACTTTGAACATTGTTTATTTGCATTACAGACCAAAACCATACATCCTTCCAAAAATATACTGGAAATGTATGTCATTTTGGGTCTTAAACTCAAGAAAAGACCACTAATCTCAGGTGCGCCATTTCTGATACCGCGCCACAACCCATACCACCACGATACTTGCAATTCTTAATTACTTGTTAATAATGGTCATTGACAACTCTTATTGAAATGTTTCCTGAAAAAAAAAATTTTACTTGCAGTTCTGACGCCCCAGTGAATAGCTTGATTAAAGCAAATTGTAAAAGTCGTTACTGTGTACATGAACTGTTTGGGTTTGATATATTACTTGATGAGAACTTGAAACCATGGATACTTGAGGTGAATATATCACCGAGTCTACATTCCAACTCACAACTTGATGTGAACATTAAGGGCCAGATGATAAAGGACCTGATGAATATATCGGGAATGCGTGTCCCAGATAAACATGATCTGGTACAGCATCCGCCACAGACAAGTGGACTTCCAGATCTTAGGTAAGATTGTTTATTTATTTGTTTGTTGTTTGTTTGTTTGTTTGTTTGTTCGTTGGTTCGTTGTCCACTTTTGTACTTTGCCATTCTCAGTTCTAAACATTAATCTCTCAAAAAAAATGCGATGTTTAAAAAAAATAAAAATGAAGTTTGGTCAAAATGTAATTTAAAATGAGATATTGTGTTTTTGAAAATAGACAACATTCTGTTTGGTTATACAAGAAATCATTTCAATTTTATCAGTCCAATGTTCAAATATGGTTGTACATCGCTTGTTATGTTTGAAGAATATATGAAAACCCATCCAGAAATGATTGGTTACAGAGTGGTCTAACCAAAGTGGCCAAAATATGATCTATATTATAGAAAGATTGTTAAATACGATCCATTGAGAAATGGTTATACAAATAAATGTGTTAGTAAATATATACAAGAGGTGAAACTATTCATATGGATTTGTTTTTATACAGGGTCAACTTGACCAAAATTGTTTGAAAGGTTTTGTATACTTTATGTAAATATCACAATGTTTAGTCTCATTGTGTAAATAATTCCATATTTAGTACTTTTGTACTATACTGGTATACTATGTAATATTATTATGAAATTTTAAGTGCACTATTACATATGCCAATGTTTATGTCAAATTATATCATTTAGTTCAATACTTTGTTAGTGAAAATGTTGAAATTGTTGTAACGGTAATTCTCCATGCATTTATAGGTCTACTAAGTCTTGTTGGACTTAATTTAACAGAAATTGTTTGCATTTAATGCTCTAAATTTTCCACTTTAGCTGCTAAATGAACCAGGGGTGGGACATTTTTGTGATTATAGCAAAAAGTTAGATATCTAGGTAATATTGGTATTTGAAACAAACAAATCCATTGCCTATTAAAAATTGTCAAAAAACAAAATGTTTGGTGGCAACTAGAACATTTTTTAGAGAAAGACATTTTTAAGAATTTCACAGCCTTTTGACTTAAATTCATGTTAATATAAAACAGCTGATTAGGATTATTAACACTAGTTCTGGTGGCTCAATTAAGACTGTTGACTGTGCTTTATTAAGATGACTGTGTTTAATTGAGGTATTAAACACAGTAGTAATAAAGACTCTGCTTTGATTGTGAGAGGTCTCAGGTTTGATACCAGGTTGTGATAGCAAATTTGTTAAAAATGGTACTGTTATATCTCCCTTCCTTGCTTGATGCTTAGCATAGTATGTTCCAGGTAACTGCTGGTTCATCCGGTGTCAGGAAAATGTGACTTGGTACTCACCATATGACTGAAATACTGCTGAAAACAATATTTTAAAAAAAAATGCCTTTTGGATATAATTTCACGTTAATATACTACAGTTGATGGTAATATAAGAAATGCTAGAACTGGTGGCTAAAGGGTGACTCTGCTTAATTTGGCTTACCCCTAAACACAGGTTTGGCTGTAATTAAATGCATATATAGATTAAGCAGACTGATTTCTCAAATTTTAATGTTGACTACAATTCAACAAACAATACCATTACAATTGTCTTATTCAGCATAATTAACACCATGTATACCATATACAATATTCATTGTACTTGGTTATTGACTTAAATGTTTATCTATTTTGTAAATCTTTGTTATATAAGCGTTAATGCTGCCTTCTTAACTCAGTTCAATAATTAAAACTTTATATCGCTTACTGTATTTGGCAGGCTTTTTGATACCTAATGATAATAAAACATGCAACGTAGTGTTGGCAATTTGTTAATTTGACATTCTTGTTAACAGATAATCATGCAGGTATTACATGATTGGGTCATATGATAAAAGTCACATGATATAGTCATGCAATTAACATGTGACCTGTATTTAACATGGTTATGTGCAGTAAGAACAACAAACTATTTTATTCTCAAGAAGGAGTCAAATCAGCTATTTAAAGTTAAGTTACCAGTGTTTGAGGGCTGCTTTCAGCAATTCAGCCACCCTTTGACATTTATCTTCCCCTAATCATTGGGCTGCCTAAAGAAACCAGCGTTCAAGTCTCCCTGGGTAGACTATTTATCTTTTGGTTTGTGTTCAGCCAACATTGCCAAATTCCTGTTGGGGGCACACCCTTGCTCTGCCCCTTTGGATCCCTGCATGCAATTTATCCACATAAATTATAGTTTACTGGTACTTATAAACAAAAGACGATGTAAGTATTGGTCCAGTTTTCGAACCTGTGACCCTTAAATTACCTCAACATAAGATCTTATTACAGACAGAGCTTACTTAGGCGGTCAGAAATCATGTTAAACTAATAAACTTAAGTCTACTTCATGATCGGTCATGAATTATTACCTATAACACATTCACATGATTGTGGTATTGTTTGAGTTAAATCTACTAACCTAATGACACAGATTGTACGGATATTGTGTATTTAATTAAAGTATATTTAAGTATCAAGTTTCAAAATTCAATATGTATTGGTCGGGCTGTGGCATACTTTGACCCAGATAAAAGATAGTTGCATTGTAGTTGTTATAAATATCAATAATGTATATTTTGAGTGAAACCATAACTGGACTATAAGATTACAAACGAAAATGTAGATAAAAACATGAAACTTGTTTATTTGAATAATTGACATTGTTGTTTGTTCGTATTTGACTGACAGTCGTAAGGGCGTGGTCATCGGGTTTTCTCCTTGCCTAATTGGCTGATCGATCACTTTTGGCTACAAGGGAAGAGACAGAAACAAGGAATCTGGGTGCCTGACCCTAGCTCTTTCCTAATAGTCTCTTTGGTTCTTAAATGTTACCAACCAGTTCATCAACAGTTACAAAGATTTTTAAAAAATATGGGCCAAAGTCTATTGTATGTGATGAAACTACTCCTGTGTTGTTGTTAGTCCCCTACCGGTTTTTGACCGGAGGGGACTAAAGGTTTGCCGTCCGTCCGTCAAACAATCTGGATCCTGACATAACTCAAACAGTTTCCAAGCTAGGTTTATGAAACTTAGTATGGATAGGGGGAAATAAGGGGATTATGCACGTCTAAAAATATTTAGATTCTGACAAAAATTGTGGTTGCTATGGCAACAGAAAGAGTGAAAGTATCCCCATTTCTGGATCCTGCCATAACTCAAACAGTTTTTAAGCTAGGTTTATGAAACTTGATATGTAGATAGGGGGCAATAAGGGGATTATGCATGTTTAAAAATTTATTCTGATAAAAATTGTGGTTGCTATGGCAACAGAAACATTGAAAATGGCCTCAAACTGGTAGGGGACTTCTGTATTGCTTGCAATTCTTAATTACTTGTTTACTCTAATACATGTATAAGTTTACATTATTATTCTTACTTCTTTCATTATTTGTAGTTATATTATAATATTGCGAGAGATGGGACTTCACCTGTTTTAATGTTTGGTCTGATTTATTTGTATTCTATATGTGTAAACTTCCATGTCATTGTAGATGTATTGTATTGTGTGTTTGAATGGGCTCTTTTGATGACTTAAATCATTAGTTAAATACGACAAACTTAGATAGATCGTATTTCTGAATAGCGTAGATTATAATGTAATGTACGTGTTTATTGTAATCAATTAACTGGTGACAGGTTGTGATTATATTATTAACGAGATAACGCTGTTGGAACATTATTGTCAAACTACTACACACACTAAATAGAGGAAAAATCAATTTTTGTAATAGCTTTTTTATCCAATTTATATTATGAATTGCAGTGTTAATCAAGTATTTCATATTAGCCAGTATTAATTTGGATTTTATTCTTGAAAGATTAAACTGAAAACATTTTTTTTGTCTTATTGCTTGATTTTATCATTTAATGGTACGGTGGCCAAGTGGTTAGCGCTCTTGACTACCAATCCAGAGATCCCTGGTTTGAACCTCTGCTCTGGAAATTTAAGAAACATTTGTCTCTTTCCCACCCAACTAGAGATGAACTGGTTGGAAACCCAAAGGTAGTTCAGATGCTTTTTATCACACAAACTTTCTGTCTCTTCCCCCAAAGCTGTAGGTCTTTGGCCAATTAGGCTTGGATAAAACCAAATGGCTAAACACTACAACTGACTTGAACACAAGTGATTTTGTTACCAAGCAATTCCTTAGAGTGTAGAGGTGTCGGGTTTGATGCCATGCTACCACATACCATAGTCATTAAAATGGTTCTGGTATATAATTATATATCCCCCTAACTTGACACTCAGCATAGTAAGTTCCACGTTACAGAAGCTGCTGCTTGCTTGGTGTCAGGATAATGTGACTGTGTAGTCTTCATATGACCAAGATACTGTTGACCAGTGGGACAGTGTACAGGGTATTTCCTGAACTTCAGGATATTGAGTGTCCAAAAATGGTCTGTTTTCTTTTATTTTTCCTAAAATAAATTTGACAATTTGACAGAATTTCTGGATTTACAAACTTTGAACAATGTATTACTTGTACTATGTATTTCAGTATGTATGTACCACCGAACAACGTATGTATGGATAAACGATTATTCTGTCAACAACTGTCACCTGATGAGCGAGCCAAGCATGCATACTACGCTCAGAGACATCAAGATGAGGTAAGGTAGAAATGCGTGCTCAAACCATAAAATATCAAGTATAGTCACGAGTGGTATTCAACATTGAACTTATTTAATTGGAAAATAAGGATAGCCAATCATATCACCTGTTACTGACTAAGAATCTTATATGGTGTGATCTGATTGGTTGTCCTTATCCGTAAGTCAAGTAAGATCAATATTGAATACCCCCCCTGGACATTTTTCGAACCAGAATCATGAACAAAAATTCGATGCATGCTTTACACAGGAGTAGACATTTTTCAAGTCTCAGATATTTATATGTCTCCCACGTATACATGTAGTTATTTTGTGCTGTCTGTGTTTTACAGTTTGTCCGCACTTGTTTTCCTTAACTACTAGACCCTTGAAACTTAACATAAAGACTTGGTACCAAGTTAGTTGTGCATATTGTGAAGAATGTTTGGTCGGATGATTCGGCCCTTTGTGGGAGGCGTATGTTTTTGTGTCAAAAACCCTTCTAGTGTCTCTCATATTTGTCATATCAGTTGATCCTTATGATTTTAAGGTCAAAGGTCAAGGTTGCCATGACCTGTAACATCAGTGAGGACTTACATGTTTTACCAATATCTCTTATACTTGTATTATAGCACGTACAGCAGGGTATATTGGATACATTAACACCCGACGATATACGATTTCTCACTGAAAGTATCGACGAAGATGGTCGTAAGGGAGGTTTCCAACGAGTATTTCCTACACCGTCCTCACATAAATATCTCAAGTACTTTGAAACACCGAGATACTATAACCTATTACTGGACCAGTATGTACAGAGATATAACCGTATGGAACAGAGAGGTATTTACATTAATCATCAGGCTTCCTTGAACATTTCACATCAATATCGATTTTCCTACTTTCCTCCACATGTGGAGCAGTTTCTGGTTCCTGGTGGAAGTTAGTACTGGTTATCTACGATACAGTGGAGTTAATAATCATGGTACTGTTTTATCAAAGAACTTACGAAATCTTAAAGTTATGCTAAGTTTTAAATTCTTTATTATTCTTTAACAACTGTAAATTGGTGGTGGATGAGGTTTGTCCAGGAAAACTGGTTAGGTGAATCAACCACTGTATATAAATGAAAAATTGTTGAGAAACAATACTGGTAAATGGTCAAGGGACCCTACAAAAAATCTGGATTTTTTGCTGTGAAAAGTTAACTTTTCTGCAGAAAATAAAATATATAAAATATTTTAAAGAAACAAAATGTTATTCCTACCCAACATATCATACTTTTTATATGCTCATTGGAAACGGGACATGTTATGTGAATGAATACCCTCAGGGGTATGTGTTATTTCCCTGAGACAATTCATATATATATCATTGAAGTAACCATTACGATTGGTCTTCCTTACATTGGACTTTATCTGATAAAGGGAGATAATTCAGGATTGTTTCTCATTTCAGGGATAGCATTGTTACAGTCTTTCTGTGAAGAGGGTATACATCTAGAGCTTAACACAGAAAACCCTGCTCATCAGGTATACTATACTACATAGACGATCTTGCATATTGTTTTAGTCTACAAGTTTAATAAAAACTTATGTAATGAGCACAAATGTAGGATTTGTTTTATCACATAACCTTAGCGAACCCTCATTATTATTCAAAATGATGACGTATGCTGTTTATATTTCAACCAACATTTAACAGTACAATGAACATGACATCTTAACGAGTTTGGTATTATCCTGACATCATGGGCAGGTCAAGGCATGGATTGGCTGACGTCATATCGGGCTAATTTAATTATTTATTGCGCACTCTTGGTGTGCCGAACAATATTTCCGGCACGGCTTTACAGTACTGTTAGATCACAGATTATTGATAAATAGTTCTCCTTATTTCAAAAGGAGAGAATTCAATGAAAATTGTATTTTATATATCTACCATACATCATTCTTCAGTTTCAATAATGATAACTAAATTCTGTTTCCAATATTTTCATGTCTAGGTCACATTGATTTATGCTGGGCATCTGTCAGGATAGATGTTTAGCTTGAAACCGGCGCAAAAATGTATACTTATCTCCAACATTATAAAAGTTACAAGAAGTTTAAATTATACATGTGTTGCTGATCATGTATGTCAATTAGCCCAGAATTTTCTTTCTATTCTATTATTCAAAAATCATATATGAACCCTCACCCGGTGTGAGTTGGATTCAAATCCACGGCCACAGCACCACAACCAAACCGACTGCGCCACGGAAACAGCTCCAAAAAAAGTTGCTCAAATGACACTGATATGGTCATTGTCACTACAGTACATGGGGTATAAGGCCTTATTCTATAATTATATAGGATGGTCAATGATCTGCCACTGACCCATGTGCAGAAGTTGTCTATTGCTTGTAATGGTTTTTCAGTGTTGTCATGTTAACCATACCTTACCATTATAGTGGAATCCACCCAATGCATCTTGCCATTCGTACAGAGAGGGTCGACTATTGAGTGCACCGGTCAATAAACATAAGGATGAACCCATGAAATCAAGGTATGTTACTGTATGAACACCCCTCATCATTAGATCAGAGGTTTAGACCTAGAAACAAGATTAGTTCTATACTGTGAAATCATTAATATTTGTTGGAGTGAAATTTTCACAGGTTTTGGAACTCGAACACAACCTAATCTACGCTAGGACACATATTTTGTAAAGAATAGTAAAGTACCAAGTTTAAGTCTGTTTTCAGGTGTGCTTCTGTTCTGTTGACTGTATATTTACTTCCTGAACATTGAGTCACAAATCAGCTGTAACACTCTATTGGAGAATATTTAAAAAAATGAAAAAATCTAATTTCGAAATCTTAAATTCAAGAATTAATGACCCTATGAATTGACTTGTTGCCAGAATTCACAAAATTGTTTGCCAACAAATGTTAAATTTTTACAGTATTAGAAGTATATGTCACCATGAGTATAATTCTGCGATGGACAATTGTATTTGTCTTATAGTAATATGACAAAACTGTACTTTCATAATGTATATCTAAGTAGATAGTATGAAATTCAGACGCCAATTTCATGAAAAAAAAATCAATTTCTTAGCCAAGTCTGTTATTTTAAAAGCATACCGCAGAACTTTGATGCCTCAATGTGTTTTGCTTCCAACACCCTAAAAACCTCAATCAGGTTCTTTTGTCCCAGCAAAATGATTTTGCCCTAGTACTTAGTAGATGCCTCGAACAGGTAGATGGGTCAAACTATTTTCCCAGTCTAATGAACGTTCAAGTTATCCAGTTTGATTTTTACAAATAATAAAAAGCTTAATGAAACCTTAAGTCAGTTATATAAAGTAACAATATTCATAAATGCAAGATTTCTATGCAAAGTTTACCTACAGGGTACCATATTATTAATTAGCAATAAATGGAAGGAATCTACATCAGTATACTATTATTGTAGTAATATAATAACATCAAAACAACATGCTTAGATAAGTATTTTCATGGAATTGGTGCTTGAGGTCACATTAATCCATACACATCTTGGGACTAAACCCAGGTTGCACAACTAAACCCCTCATTAAGACAAATCTAATTAATACTGTGCTAAAACACCCATGAGGTACAAATGCATTAATTAACATGTCCAAGGTTATTGATAGAAATTGTAAAACTTGTTTTGAAATCAACCTAAAATAAGTTTTAAGTATGCAAAACATAATTTTTCATTGTATTTTCATGCCAAAACATTTGTAACGTTTTTTACGCCAAACTTAACGTCATCTTTTATGACGTCATAATTCATGACATTGTTTACTTATTTCAACATTAACAATCATGATATTTCTGAAGAAGACTAAATAAAATGGAAACGTTGAATACAAGCTGGAGTTTGTGTTGTATTTATCAATATATACATTATAGGAAATGTATGACATATAGAGAACCTATGAATAGATAGATTAACCATGCTAGGTAACTAACACCTTGTTTCTGTTATAATATTAATGTTATATACTGTTAAATGTTGATGTTTCCTCAAGTTTGTGCAACAATTTTCGTGTTTTAAAGACAACAACAATAAATAGTTGTTGCTATTTTCTTGTTCAATTGAAAACCTAGTTTTGATGGAATTTCCAGAAACGTAGGTTTTCATGAAATTGCAAGAAAATCAGTTTTCATGGAATTTCTAGAAACTTGATTTTCATGGAATTTTCAGGTTTCTGATGTGGTCATGAGTTAAGTGCTGTATTGATATAGGAAAAAAATTGTGAATGATTGACAGTTAAACTATATTGATAGCCTAGTGTAACAGCATCGATTCTGACCACTTAGTGTATGAGCATCCACTTACCGGCTAGTGGGAGAGTGCTGGGTGGTCGATCATTCATGTGTAGAATTTGTTTTGGAAATGAATTTAAATAGATAATTATGAACACAGACACGGTAATAAGGTTTACAACACAGTCTATGAAAGGAGCAAGGATAAGTTTTTTGTTATATTTTCAGTTATTGCGAACGTTTCTTAGTTATTGTTAGTGCATAAAATACAGCTTTACATTCTAAGTTATTTGCAAAAAAACCTGTGTCTTACCAGCTTGTATAGGTCATGTGATTTGTGATACTGATAGAACTACTAGTATATAAGAATAAGACAAATTATCGAGGGTTCGCACAGGATTACTTGCATTTTAACTGCCAAAAAGTCCTTTTTGGTAAATTGGCCTAGAATGAGTTTGTTGCTAAAAGGAAACAAGCAAAAAAATCAAAATAGATATAAGATGACGAAAGAATGAGAGAAGGATGACTAAAATCAATACACCACCTTATTAATTCATCTTTTTTCTGAACATACACGACTGCAAATGACCGTGGTGACATTGAGCATCTGATTACTCAAGTTTCTTTAATTATTTCATTGAATTTTAAGACACTTACAGCATATTATGCCATGACAAACCCAACTTTTTAGTCCTTCAAAATGGAAGAAATGAGCTTGAAAAGTCCTCGAAAATTACTTGACATTGTTTAGGAAAGTTCTATATGAACCACATATATTAAGAATCAGACACATATATATAAATAAGACAAGTTATCTATCTCAGATTGCTTGCTTGCTACATTTAAATCAGGTTTATCCTACCACAGTTTCAGACCAGCAGCAGTTAACCGGGGGAATCCTACGCTCAATTTACCAGTGATTCCACAGTCTATGTAGTAAGCAATGATTCTTTCCCTTGGTGATGAAAATCCTCCAATCTAAGTAGATGCAACAAACATTTCTTTTCTTTATATGTCTATTTTTAGCTCACCTGTCACAAAGTGACAGAGTGAGCTTTTGTGATCACACTTCGTCCGTCGTCCGTCCGTCCGTCCGTCCGTCTGTCCGTCCGTCCGTCCGTCCGTCAACAATTGGGTTGTGTCCTCTCTAGAGGTCACAATTTTGGCCTAATCTTTATGAAACTTGGTCACAATGATCATCTCAACAAAATCTAGGTCAAGTTCGATATTGAGTCATCTGAGGTCAAAAACTAGCTCACTAGGTCAAATTATAGAAAAAACCTTGTTTTAAACCTTTCAACATGTAGTCTTCATGGTCACTTAACTCTCTGCTGTAACTCTCTACACTCTATACATACAAGTAAACTTTCATCAACCAATGAAAATGTGTATCAGGGTTCACAGCAGTTTTGTAAAGGTCAAATATCAAAATATTCTAGAGGGTGTGAATTGTAATGGTTAAGTGGAAATCAAAGCGCTGTAGGGAGCATAGACATTTTCCTGAGGGTCGTGGGTTCAAACCCCACTGGAACCATAATTTTTATTTTTTTATTTTTATTTTTTTTTAGTGTTTAGGTATTGTTATGTCTGTAAAGCATTTATTTGTACATTTTCCTGATGGTCATGGGTTCAACCCCCACTGGAACCATAATTTTTTTTTTTTTTTTTTTTTTTTTTTTTTTGAGTGTTTAGGTATTGTTTTGTCTTTATAGCATGTATTTGTACATTTTCCTGATGGTCGTGGGTTCAACCCCCACTGGAACCATAATTTTTTTTTTTTATTTTTTTTTTTTTGAGTGTTTAGGTATTGTTTTGTCTTTATAGCATGTATTTGAACAGTTATATGGAGGAAAAATATTCCAAAATATTTTGTTTAAAATATAGGTCAAATCATAGAAAAACCTTGTGTAGTCAGTCACCAGAGGTTACAATTTCAACTTAATCTTTATGAAACTTTGTCACAATGATCCTGTCAACAAAATCTAGGCCAAGTTCGATTTTGGGTCATCTGGCTTCAAAAACAAGGTCACAATGTCAATTGACATTTTCCTGAGGGTCATGGGTTCAAACCCCACTTTAAGTGTTTAGGTATTGTTCTGTCTTTATAGCATGTTTTTGTACAGTTACATGGAGGAAATATTTTGTTTAAATTATAGGTCAGATCATAGAAAAACCCTGTGTAGTCGCCAGAGGTTACAATTTCGACTTAATCTTTATGAAATTTGGTCCTAATAATCATCTCAACACAATCTAGGTTAAGTTTGATATTAATTAAGTCATCTGGGGTCAAACGCTAGGTCACATGGTCAAATCATACAAAAACTTGCAATAGAGGCTGAATTTCTTTCAATTTTATTCAGAAAATGTGTAGGATCACCATAGGGGTGTGCATGCACTAGTACGACAGGTGAGCGACCTAGGGCCCTTTGGGCCCTCTTGTTTATTTTATTGAGATCTAAGTTTGATTTGATTTTTGTGGTGACATCTGTGGTCTATTCAAATTTTTCAACATAATGAAAACTGTAGCTTGGAAAAAGCGCAGTTTTGGGATATGAAATTTAGTGTTATTAATAAAGTAAGATAAGATTATAAAGTAGTTAACTTTTATTTCATTGAGATGTTAATTCAGGCCCCTACACTCACATAATGTCCAAATTGGAGGTTACATATTGAATTTGTGCTGGACATCTGTCTGTCTGGATGGATGTCACAAGTTTGTTCATGCTTGTTCTCCTTAACCACCGGTCCACTGGTTTCTATGGAACATCACATGCATTTTGTAAGGAAAATTTTGTCAGCTGAATTTGCCAGAGTTATGTCCCTTTGTGGGAGACGTATATTTTTGTGTCAAAAACCCTTCTAGTTTAATTATTTTGTTTTAGATATTCCTCATAGTTTAGCTTTTAGTTTTTCTGATTTTAATAAAATGGTATATTGATCAAGTTAGGGAGTTTTTATACCAAGGGAGAGAATTCTGGGTGGACAGTTAGTGTTCCCATGTGTAATTTGATGCTTACTGTGAGGGGATTTATAAAATGGTGACTGGCCATTTATCATACAGGGGTCCTACAATTCCGGAATAATCCAGATTTGCTGCATTAGAAAGAACAATCTTTTCTGAATAAACAAAGGTATGGTCATTGAAGTTCCATAATCTGAATTTGCACAATAAAACAATGTTTGAAACCTAGTTAAGGTGTATGGATGTGTGCTAATGGCACCTGATACAGACTTGCGACTCATTTTCAGGATTGGGTATTATGCCTCAGTAGGACCCCTGATCATACATTTGTAGCTGGCTTCACAATCTCATAGTTGATGGTCATATTACATTTTTTATCAATTTGAAAATATTTTCGAATTTATATCATAATATAATTGGGGTCAGTTAGAGGACACTGACCTGAATTGGGAACTACTGGTTTTGTGTTGTCCATTATTTCATGCAAAATGAACCCTTTATTCTATAGAGACTTCAAATTCGTTAGAATTCTTAAAAAAAACTGTCTGCATTGGTGACTGTTGTTTAATTGTAGAAACTTTACATATTTCTGAACCATTCTTTCTTATTGTAGAAGACAACACACTTTTCATTGTGAATATTTTAATTGAGGTACGATATATATTGTATGGTCATCATTGTATGCTTAGTCAGTATGTATGTGGTATAGTTGTATTGTTAAAATGTGGTCAGTGGTTTTATTACATCCAAAATGAAAGTAGTATTTTTTATGCCCCCGTATCGATAGATCGGGAGGCATATAGTGATTCACCTGTCCGTCCGTTCGTCCGTCCGTTCGTCCGTCCTGGTTAACCCAAATTGACCGTTTCTTCTAGCATCATTATGGCTTGCTACAAAGCTTCCAAACTTGCATGGATGTTGTATATGAACACTCTCCACACACCTGTATCACCTGACCCCATTTTGACCTTCACCTTGACCTAATTTTGGACTTAGACTTATTTATGGACAAGGCTTCCACAGGGGGCATAAGCGTTTATTGAACGCAGTCTTGTTTTGTATTTTTTTTATATTTACATGTACTATGTACAATAATTATTATAATGTTGACATTATTTGATAGTGATTTATTTTATTATAGAAAAGCATAGCTCTATGGTTTGTTTATTTAGGTCTGTCACTTGTTTACAAACAATGTATTAGATGATCAATTAAAACATAGCTTTTGACTGTTTTCTACATTTATCGATAAAAAGGTAGTGATATTCAATACATTATATACTAAGCCACATACTCACCCATACACTATATGTTTAATTTATAAATTAATAATCAGAGAAATTGCAAATTTTATATACATAGTATTGTGTAAACAGTTGACTCACCTCAATGAATAAATAACTTGTTGTTCTGTTCATCCTGTTGTGGTACTCTTACATTATGAGGTCATGTGAAGTCTTGCATTATGAGGTCATTAGACGTCTCGCATTATGAGGTCATGTGACTTCTTGCATTATGAGGTCATGTGACTTCTTGCATAATGATGTCATGTGACTGATTGCATAATGAGGTCATGTGACTGATTGCATTATGAGGTCATGTGACTGATTGCATTATGAGGTCAAGTGACTGATTGCATTATGAGGTCATGTGACTGATTGCATTATGAGGTCATGTGACTGATTGCATTATGAGGTCATGTGACTTGCATTATAAGGTCTTGTGCCTTGCATTATGAGATCATCTGACTTGAATTATGAAGTCATGTAACTTGTCCTTTAAGGCCATATGATTTGTTCGTTCAGTTTCATATTATATTTTGTATCCAATTATGTAACTTGCATTTTAGATCATGTTATTTGCATAATTTTTGATGACATGTGAGATACTTTTTTAGGTCATCTGTGTTGATTTGTTTTTTGTCATGTGACTTGCAAATAAGGTCATGTGACTTGTGGCATTGTTAGATCATGTGACTGATGTAGTGAAAGTTGCTGGCAGTTCCACAAATCATGTATCATTATAGCAGCTAAAACATATCATCACGAATACTAGAAGTCATACGTAGTATAGTACTGAGAATTTGACGTGATCCTCAACCTTCTTTAGCGTATTTTAACAGCTATTATCTTGTTTTGTCTATATTTATAACCCTGGTGGTATGTTTTCATAAGTGGGGAGTTATATTACAAAGATGCTCGAGGTGTTATACAAACACAAATCTGAAGGACCAATATTGCACAATTTGCTTGCGGAAATTTGTATATAACCTTGTAATATATGCATGCATAAAGGTCAGGATCAGGTCAAACTCTCCGGACCATATAAGATCTTATATCACAGAAATGTTTGTATGTATAAGTATCACTTTATAACTCAATATTATCATTACAAGTTTCACATTCTTGTAAAGTTATATTAGTATAAGAAATAAAAAACTGTTATTTTTCAGTGATTCAGTTTTTTTTGCGACTTAACCATTAAAATAGGGGGAAAACTATTTCATGAAAGCAACAAACTTAGAAAGTAAATGATTTGAGTACACATTGTCTCATGCCTTAAAAGGTTTACGTACATGAACATCAAGAAAGGCTTTAAAGAGTTTGGAAACACTTCCAAATTTAAAAAAAAATCAGAAATAGGGGTACCTGAATAAAATATACTTTTGGGCTGGACAATGGGGCCCAATTTCAACCATAAAAATGACCTAAAAATCACTGAGAGATCACATTGAAATCATAGTTATCATTTTCTGCTAATGTTCTTGATATTTAAGAGGTCAAACCTAGAATGCGCCTATTGTAGTATAACTGATAGATCTACAAATGTGGTTTATATCTACAATACTAACACTGTTCAAACTTTCTTAGAAGACAGTTGAGGACACCAGATCTGCTGTTACAGCGACAGTATTCATTTGTACCACCGTTGCGAGCTGTGACACCTCGAGTAGTAACACCTCGAGTACCTCGAGATAATAGCCGAGATATGCAAATGATACTGTACAAACGGAGAATCATGCTGCTTTCAAGGGTATAATAGAACTGTTCCAGTTTGGTCTTACATTATGTTGAACATGGAATGTTCTCCTTATTTATACTGTAACAGGGGTCCTACAATCCCCGAATAAACGCAGTTTGCAGCAAGTGTAAGATTGAAATTTTCTGCGGAAAATAATCAAATAGTTAAGAAAAAGTATTGACTGAGTTATGGTGATTTTAAATTATATAATTCTGAATTTTAACTATAGAACAGTAGGACCCTTGTGTAGACAACGGATGGTATAGGATGCATCTTGTATATAGTCCCCTACTCTCAAGACTTCTTGGTGCCAGTTTGAAATCCCTACCTTCCAGGTTTAGGTTGTCCTGTTTGCTAGTTTCAATTCTATCCCCCCCGCCCCATTCTTTGATGAGGGGGTATATTGCTTTGCACATGTCGGTAGACAAAATGGTTTCTGTTCAGTAACTCAAGGACGCTTTGCCCTGGGAAGTGTAGTTTCTGAAAGTACTATGTTTAAATTCAAGTTATGTCTGCCACATACAGTAAAACCTCGTTATTTCGAGGGCCCATCGGGACAAGCCAAATGCTCGAGTTAAGCCAGTTGCTCGAATTATCAGAATTGTATGATGAATTGTTGTTAAGACTAAGTGTAACTGTGTTTTACCACGTAAGTGTTTGGTGCGCGTATTTGGTGGCAACTACGAATATCGTCATTGTTTATCAAGTCTACACGCATTTTGAGTCGTGCAGACATTCGTTGAATGTTACCTTTGTAGGTGAAATCATGTATAATGCTCTATTTGAGTTGATTTACGACCATTAAGTGATCAAATATTCATGGTTTTGTGATTGTTTCTCTCTGACTTGGATAAGGTTAACATTTAGATCGGTGAATCATAAGAGTTACACGCGGCGTGAAAATTACTTTCACTATAACAAATTTTGACTCGTCATTAAATTTCTCATATTTAACGCCTCGTAATTGATTTGTATTATTCAATCTTGCCCCTTGACACCTTTATTGTAGACCAACAACCGATTTCAGTGGTGGGGGTTACGTTATTGTCATAAAATGTGATAATCACGATGTGTGAAAATCAGGAACCACATCAACATTAAATCTGACAATTTTTCGGAGGTGTGAAATTTCGCTCGGATGATTGCCTCGAGATAAAGTAACTAATTATCGTTGAAAATTGTTGAATGGACCGACACCTGCGCTCGAATTAGACCGGATGCTCGTAATAACATTACTCGAATTAGAGGGATAAATTAATGTACAATATAGAGCAAATTCGTCGGGACTTTGAAATTTGCTCGAATTAGGCCGGTTGCTCGAATAATCCCTGCTCGTATTACCAAGGTTTTACTGTATAGTGGAAGGGACATATTTATTTGCCAGAGTTATGGCCCTTTGTGAGAGACTTACATTTTTCTTGTCATATACCCTTATTAGTCTAGTTGCTCTGTGATTTGGACATATTTCCTATTCTAAAGGTTTCCGCTGTTGATATGACCCAGGACATACCCAGTTAAATATGACTACAGTTAAACACATGTTTCAACATAATGTAAGATGGCTTTGTTTTCGTCCATTAAACAAAGTGAAAGTAATCAGCATATGGTTGTTATAGCATGGTGTATATAGGTGTACAAGTTGCATGATTCTCTATGCTGCATGTATTTTGTCTTAGGTGAATGTTTGGTCATGTTGCTACATTCTCAAGGTCCAATATCAGAGTTCTGGGTATTTATTCACCAACACATTAACACTGAAATTCTAAGTGGTTTCTGCAAATGGGTATCTGAATGCACTTTGCACTCAGGAGAAAAATACAAAAACTTAAAGAGCATTTGTTTTAACATGCCATGGAGCTCAAAATGTGTGCCTTCTTTGCAGCAAAGTGGTATCACTCACAGCCTAAAATGTTGATGAATAGTAAGTTTTAAATACAGCAAGCTCTAAACACATCACCTCTGACATGTTGCTTTAATGACTTTCCACTTTCAGAGAACTTGCTAGAGATTGTAGAGAATCATTGTTATTGTGTCATTTGTATTAACAATAAACTGCTTCATACATGGTTGATATGCTGGATTGAGCTGTTACTCTATTTTTGGTAAATCAATAGCATACTCATCAAGTTTGTTTGTTTGTTCATTTTGTATAGTATAATACTATTAAATGTTGCGGGTCCGCCTCAATAGTGAAAAGGTAGATTGTCCTCTTCAAGTATGAGAAATCAGAGGTTTGATCTGAGGCTGTGACATACCAAATTGGTTAAAAATGGTACTAGTAAATCTCCTTTCCTTGCTTGATGCTCAGTATAGTATGTTCTAACTGCTGGTTAGTCTGGTGTCAGGTCAATATGATTGAAATACTGTTGACCAGTGGGACTTAAAACAATATTTTAAAAAGTTGTATCATGCAAATGAAAAATGATTTCCAGGTATATATTGCAAGCTAGATCAGACATCATTCTGTTTGTTAACAATCATATTCACCTGTGTTTCTGAAATTTTGTTCTAACTGTACAGCAAAAGGCAACTTTGTGTTGTATTTCTTGCATTGCATGATGGTCTTATATATACTTAGTAAATATGCCTGAATGTATTCTTTATTATTTTTTAACAACTGCAAGTTGGGGACAGATATTGCTTGAAGGTTTTCAATAAAGGAATCGTTATATCAGTATTGCAGATCCATTTACCTCACTTTGGAGTTGTTTTGGATCAACAAATCATTCACCACAATAGTTTCATGCATATTCCAATCATTAATGTATTTCATTGACTTTCTAGTGGAGAACGGAGCTAAGTGACTAATGTATGGCCCATCTAAATGATAGTAGTAAAAAGGTAATGTTTTACCCAATGTTACTCTCCTTGACTCCCCATATAGAAAGGTCAAGGATTTACTTCACTCACCAATCTTCTATGCTTTATATTCTTCTATATATATACAATAAGGCCACAGTATTTTACTTTTAGCTTAACAGGAAATTTTGGGACATTTTGCTGTTAGGAGATATAAATGGAAATTTAACAATACTCCCTTTAGTGGCCGCGCTAGGTCGCTCACACCATGGCAGGTGAGCAACCTAGGATCCTTTCCTCCCTCTTGTTAGTACCCTACCGGTTTTTAACCAGAAAGGACTACATGTTTGCCCTCAGAGTGTCCGTCAGTCTGTCCGTCAGTCAGTCCGTCAAAAATCTGGATCCTGACATAACTCAAACAATTTCCAAGCTAGGTTCATGAAATTTTTGTATGTGGATACGTGGCAATAAGGGGATTATGCACGTCTAAATAATATTTTTATTCTGACAAAAATTGTGGTTGCCATGGCAACAGAAACATTGAAAATATGGTTTAAAACTGGTAGTGGACTTCTGTATTGCCAAAATTCCTGTTGACTAAAACATGAAAAACTGTCACAGTGGCCTTTTCTGCCTTAGACTTCTGCTTTTGACAGCATAGTTGCATGATTAAAGTCTTTCTGAGGTAACTGTTGAATTATGGACATTTGCTTTCATTTGGAGTCTTCAGATGTTCAAAAGCATACTAGCAATATGACCATGAAATCTTTGCATGAATGGTTAAATCCATGACGTCATAGGAAGTTGTTTATCAGGGAAATTTAAACTCAGTTTCAACAAAATTATGGCCCTTGTTTTAAATTAGTATACTTAAATTGTTATTTTGGCTAGAAAATGCCGTAAAACCGAATTTTAATCTCCAGATCCATCTGAAAGTTTCAGAATAAGGTCTCAAAAGGCTGTTTATTCTGTAAGATTACATGAAAAAAAGCAAACTGTGATTTTAGCTTCTGTGCTGATTAAGTCTGCAGTCCTTGACACATATACATGTATGTTCCATCTTCAGAAATACTGTATACTCATGTATTGTGTATATGTATGATATTTATACTTTGTATGTACTAATAGAATGTTACTGTGTATAACATAGTGTGTTATTGTATATATCCATGGTATCTTCTGTACTTCTCCAATCACACATTGCTCTGAGCTTCATCAGCATCTCTTGTTCTCCTTCAACTATTGGCCACATTTCAATGGAACTTTACATGAACAGTTACAGTAGGTACCAAGGCTAGATGTGCATATTGTCAGGAATTTTATGTTGGATGAATATTGCCATAGTTAAGGCCCTTTGTTGGAGACGTACATTTTTGTGTTAAAAACCATAGTTTTTGTTTGTTCGTTACCATGGTAACTGTTCTATTAGTTGAAAACATTCATAGTTTGTTATAAAATCACTGCTTGTGTGCATCTTAGTGTGTGTTTGTTTAACTAGTGAACTTCATCAATTTAGTTATAAAGTAGACAGTATATTATATGAATTGTTTTGCATAGATCTCCTATATAAATATTATTTGTGTGCCTTTCTGTAGATTGAAAGTTGACTTAGTATTAAAGGGCATAATAATGTTCCTTTATTATACTGTATATATGTCTAATCATTATTCTTTTACCGTATGTGTATTTTATATATGTGTATATGTAACCATTCTGTAGACTGGTTTGAAGCTTTTTCTCTGCATACTGCTCCCTTATTAACATAAAATGTGTACCATTCTATATATTCACAGCGTCTCCTCTTCAGCCCTCCTCAAGACCACTAAACGTGTGGTCTCTAAACATGTCGCACCACAGCATGCGGCACCTCAGCGTTCGTTAAGTCAATCAAGTGGAACGTCTGCTGTTAACAATCTAGTCTTTAGCCCCACACCTCCTGATATCATGTCACCTAAAGGCAAAGCCCCAAACAGGTATAAACACAGCACACTGCAGAATGCATTGATTAGTGCAAAATATATTAACATGTAAATGATCTAGGGTTGTGGGCTAGGATTTAATATTATTAACAGTATTTACAGTTTTGCCTGTTTTTTAATCAAGATTTTATTTATCAGCATCAATTATTTTGTCTTTAGACATGTAGTTATTGTGATTTAACAAAGCGAATTTATAGAACTTGGCTTGGTAATGTAAAATCTAATACTGATAATTAGTTAAAAAATTCATTTTAGACCCATGAGGCTAAGCTTTCTACTAAAATCAAGCTTCCTACTAAATTTAAGCTTCGTTCTAAAATTAAGCGGATGTAAGTTGGAGTGTTTGCCAATCTTAAGCATTAACCTATAGCATTGTTATGTTCAGCTGCAGTAATAAAAGAATGCACCATTTAAATTGTTTCATATGTTTATAAGTGCAGTCTGCCAGCATTATGATATTTACATTCTGTATATTGTGTTTTGCACAGTTTACATTTAGTGTATTCACGAGTGTTTTTGTGGAAGTCAATAATATTTCACAAGTTTTTTATAAGTTGCATGATCTTTTTAAACGCGTCACGATTCAGTAAAAATAAAATTAATTAGTCCCCTACCGGTTTTGACCGAAGGTGACTTTAGGTTTGCCCACCGTCCGTCTGACATAAATTGTGAACATTGAACAGAAACATTGAGAATTTTAAGGGTCAAACCGGTAGGGGATTTCTGTATTGCTTGCAATTCTTAGTCACTTGTAAGCATTTACAATTTACAATTATTAGATAACATAAGACAAATTTTGAATGTAATTAGCAAATGTCCTACCTGATCTCTTTGAACTGTGAATAAAATGCCGCCATCAATGTAGTTTCATATGGTGATGTCTCTCAATGCAAGATTCATATGATATGTGCCCCACAAAAATTTTACAAAAAATGGACAAAGTAAATGGACCAAAATGGACTGAAAAAATTGCCAAAAAAATGCACAAAAAATTAATGTAAAGAACTTATGTAGTTTGTGTGAAAGGTGTATTTGGTGAACTAATTGCACTGGTTGCCGGCACTATGCTGTGTTTATAGTTATATGATCATAATATGACGTTTGATTGATTTCACATGACGTGATGGTGTTTACAGCCTAACCTGTCTTAGGCAGCCACTTCCTCAAACTATTGTTTGTTTTCCCCTACTCGCCACCTTAATCACCTGCCACCAAAATTGCTCATACCTGAAAACTTTTAATAAGAAATCAGATGAAAAAAATGGAGGGGGGGGGGGCAAAATTAACAACTATGTTTGTAAAAAAGTACTACCCAACACTTAAATGACCTGGGTTGCAGTTGGGGAAAGAAAACTTTAATGTTCATGCACGGTCAATGCATCAAAATCTGGCTGTTTAATACAGGTGGCTGCTTCATACAAGGTTATTCAATGTATAAATGGCTGATTGTGAAGTTAATGATACTGGCTGATTAGGACAGGTGGTTGCTTAATTCAGGTGATCATTAACACTGCTTTAACCGTATACATGTTTAACAGAATGATTTTAGAATTTCGCATGTTAAATAATGTTAGTATGTTACAAGTGTTTTATTGATACACATGCATGAATCATGAACACCCAGGTAAGGTGAACTGCCCTTAATTTAACCCGTTGCTCCGTATATCCAACATTATTCTAATAAAAGATGTGCTACAAGAATACATACACATCTTATGTGCAGCTTTTATGAACAAATATCAAGATTTGTCTCCCTTGATAATGTGCCTGGCTTAGTGTATTTCTGTAATAGGGTTGTCTCCCTCATTGTTGGGAGAGCTTGAATTGACATGTCTCTGGAGTAAAGGGTTAAAATCAACAAAATTAATTATAAATAATAAGCATATTTCAAATTGCTCATCTCTTCAAGTTGAGTGCTGTCTTCCCAGTCCGATTTTTCTATTATCTTTTTGTAAAAAATAACCATGTTTTAAATGCAGAAAGTGTGTTTTTCCACACAGAATATTTCAATTCAACATTGGCTACATTTTATTATTTTGATAAATTTTTAGCTTATTCGAAAAGGGATTTGATCTTACAAAAATCAGGTGTAGTAAATTTTGAACGTTAAATTGAAGTGGAATGTTTTTATTAATAAGAAATGATTGCAATTGTATATGTACTAATAAATATTAAAAATTTTCATTGAACTGTTTAAGCTGTCTTATACACAGGTAACTGTATCTTTGATAAAAAATGAAAAAAAAATATATAAAAAATTACAGAAATAAATGAAATTTCTGTAATAATGTTTTTCGTTTTTTATTAATGATACAGTTACCTGTGGCCTAATTTACTTATTATGCCATAGCTCTAACTGATCAGCTCTCATATTTTAACAGTATTGAGTTGCTACTAGACAGCAAGTATCGGTTGCCAGCTGACAGTGATAACTCCGAATCACTTGCATCGCGTACCAGGTACAAGTAAATACAGCACCGAATGAAATTTGATTTTTTTTCTTGATTTTTTTTTCGAACACTGCAATTCTGTATATATATACACTAGGGCATTGGTGCTGGGATTTAACTTTGCCTTGATAAGTTAATTCATAGTTTGTACAATTTAAATTATTGAAGAAAAAAATGGGTTAATTTTATTTATTGAAATATTCACATAAATTTTACAAAAATCTTTATTTTCAATGATTTGCGAGTTACCTCCCACCATAGGTACAAACTATTTGAATACAAAAACAGGTATAAGTTAATTTTATATATATCCTGATACAAATGGTCTTTCTAAAATTTTATTTTTCTATTACATTTGCAATTTCTTTACATTTAGGGTGCATCCAAACGTAATATGTGCAGCTTGCTCTACAATCCCTTCATGCATGGTACGACATCACACTCCCCGATTTTAACTTGCAGCCACAATATTATAAACAGTTTTATGTTTGTTTTTTATAGTGCACAATATTGAGCCGCCTTATATTTGCTTCTATAACTTTCAACAAATCTCACGTTTACAGGTTGTAGTAAATTTTGCTTGGTTTTTATAACCTTGTGTATTTTACTGTTGTATATATATATATATATATTTTGATTTGCATGTAGTTGAGATTATATATTCAGATATTAGCTATTACAGTGTAGCAATACCATGTGATCACTTTAGGCTACATATCCAAGTGTAGTAATACCATGTGATCACTTTAGACTACAGATCCAAGACAAAACTTGCTTCACTTCGTAAAAAGAAATAGCCATAAGTATTTTATTTCTAGCTGCTTAATGAGATCTTATATTTTGTGGAAAGCAAATATTTTGCTCCTTAGCGTGGAGTATATTTCATAGAAATCAATGGAGAAACAAAATACTTACGGCTATTTTTGTTTTCGAAGTGAAGCAAATTTCGTCTTGGGCCTGTAGCCCAAAGTCACATGGTATTGCTACACTGTATTATACTCACATGTTTAAAATTTGTATTGTCGTGTATAGATTTGTATGGTTGGTTTGGTGAACTATTTTGCTGTGGATTTTGTGTGTTCTATTAGTTGATTGGTTGACAACATGTTTGTAAATATTCAAAGTCACCTTTAAACTGAAACTTAGAACTTAATATTTGCAAAATGTAACTTGACTAGAATTTCTTTTCTTGTACAATATATTATATAAATTATATCTAAACCAGGGATTTTTTGTCTCTCTTACTGTTGTTACATACTGTATGTGTAGGCCAATTTATATTAAGATCAGTACATTTATAACATCAAAGAGAGAACAAGAACATTTAACATTTATAAGTGAATTCCAAGTTTCAGTCTTCAATTGTTGGTGAATATGATGACAGGAATGACCCAGGCAGTGGTTGCCAGTTTGACAAGTATTCCATTTGACTCGGGAGTATGGGTTTTCTCCCTTGAATGTTCCAAAGAGCAATATTTGGGTTTGAAGGGTCATTTATCTTAAATAATGGGTGTTTTGCCTATAAAATGGTAAAATTTAGTAAAAAGTTTTAAATTGACCCTTCCTATTGAGAAGCTAGTGGAACCCCTGGTTGGATCCCTGAGGTCAAAACATTCCTTACTTTATGATACACATAGTTATTTAAATAATGATATAATAATATATTTGATAACGTCAATACAACTATGACTTCCATTACATGAGTACAAAGAAGTAACGTATTTGTTAAAAATGTTTCCATCTCTTGAAAAAGATCTTTGGTCGAAATATTGAGACTTGTCTACAGAAATATTGAGACTTGTCTACAGAAATATTGAGACTTGTCTACAGAAATATTGAGATTTGTCTACAGAAATATTGAGACTTGTCTACAGAAATATTGAGACTTGTCTACAGAAATATTGATGATATTCTGCGATATTTATAAACAAGATTTGTTCAAGTTGTATATTCCTATTGTATTTTCCTATTTTCAGGTGACTGTCGGTCCGTCTACCCCCGCTACAGGAACTGTTTAGTGGTGTCATGCCAGTGTTCTCCTCGAATCGTTACCAACGGCAATCAATGAGAATTGTTCAGCAGGAAATGAACAGGCCTGCTGCAAGAAAACCAAAGAAGAAATTAAAGCCAAAGAATGAACAGTTCTTTCAATGAGAGACTTGTACTTCTTCTGTTGGATTTCTACTGATGATTTTCTGTATGTGTTTATACTGCTGAGACTTTGAATTATAAGTCTTTGTTATTATGCCACAACTTTGATGAGGTGTGGGCATACTGCTATGTACATGTCTGTCCATCTGTCGGAGGACCAACACAAGTTCTAGTCTGTGAATTAAAACACCAGACCTAGGTGTCTCATTCTGGGTAGGTGTGTTAGTTCTGACCAGTAGATGACCATTGAGTTTGAGGTAAAGGCAAGGGGGCATATGTTTTGTTCTTATGAGCCTTGTGGTACATGCAATACTTCAGAAGAGACAATGTTTTTTGTTTGAGTAATTTCTGCTATAACCAGGCTACGATCTTATGAAGCATCTCAAGCAGAAATCTCAACTCAAATTGAGATTTCCCTTAAACCAGAGTCTGTATTTTAGATCTTGACATTTCACTGTAATACATTCAGAATAATGTGTCTGTTTTGTGATGCCAATTTTGAGTCCAACCTCCCATGGAATTTACTTCAAAGAGAAATGACAATATGTGAGGTGAGATTTAGCTCAAATTGAGAACCTTTGGGAGATTTGTGCCTGGTCAAAGATCTTTTCTACGGCCTTGCTGTTCTTGTTTGGAAGCCTGCTTTTGCTTAGACCACAGTTGTTTGCTAGCTAGGTTTACGGGAAACTTGAACATTGTGCTGTTTGGAGGAGGAATAAATAACAAGAGATCCCTTGAGAGGACAGTAGCTTACTTGAACAGATTGGCGGGGGGCGGGCCTATATGCCCCTTTTTGGCCTTCTTGTCATATCACCATTGCCCCTCATGTAAGCAAAATGTTCAAATATTTCATGTAAACATAAAAATAAACAACTGTGGCATTAACTTTAAATTTACAGCTTGTGTTGTGCATCATTGCAAGACATAGAGAAGCATTGTTATCTTTTGATACTCATTGACCCAGGGGTTCCACGAGCTTTTAAATCTGAAGGGTCATTTTGATACTTTTGACTAAATTTTACCATTTTATAGGCAAAATACCAATGCTTTTAAGATAAAATGACCCGTCAAACCAAAATCTTGAGTGTCAATATGTGGCTTTTTATCCCCCGCCGGAGGCGAAGGGATATAGTAATAGTATATGACCGTCCTTCCCTCTGTCCCATACTTTGTCCGGAGAATAACTCTTATAAACTATTTGAGAAGTGCAGTGTTCAAGAACCCTAACTCTACATGGCCCAGTTTTAAAATTATCTCCCCTTGTTCAATTTTAAAATAATTTTTTGTCCAGAGCATAACTCTAATGATTTAAGATATTGATTTGAAACTTTATATAGCATTTTTTTTTTTTTTAATTTTTTTTTTTAGATTATAGGAATTTATACATTGTTAAAGCATGAAATATGGGGGGTGGATGTCATACAAAATGTTATATCTTGATAATTTCACCCATTAGTGGCAAACATATAAGGCGGGGGATGGCTCATGTGATCATGGCTCTTGTTGGAAATTCCAAGGGTATAAACCGCTTGAATCAAATGGATCCCCTGCATGAGTGACCAAAACTTTGCCTTATCTTATGGCCAGACTTTCTGCTTCATACAGTATTTGCATTTCATCAGCATTATTTACAAAACATGGTTATTTTTGTTCAAGTAATTTCTTTGTTCACTGCAACCTTTTTAAACATAATTTATGGTACCGTACATATAGTTACTTAGACAAATGTAGTATTAATGTATTTTAAGTATTGAACTACAGTAATGTCACTTGTAAACATTTGGTGAAAAATGTACATGTTTCAGAGGACAGTGTGTTAGCATGGCATTATAACAGTTATATAGGGGTAGGCGGAGTTACTTGTATGAAGGTGGAGTTACGTGTAGAGAGGCGGAGTTACGTGTAGAGAGGCGGAGTTACGTGTAGAGAGGCGGAGTTACATGTTGCCATTAGAATCAGGGTTTGTTTTTGTTATCACAAAGTCATTGTAGTCCATACAATTGTTATATTTTTTGTTATATTTATCCAAGCACATTTACATTATGATAGAGAATATTCAATTTGTAATTTTGTTGTTTATATAATATTATAGTCACTGGAAACTGCTTATTATTGTAACACAAAATGCCCAGGGCCGGTATTTATGCAGCAGAAAACTAAGAATTTACTTAAAATCTGAAAATTTCCTTTAGTGAATCGGCTAAATAATGCAATCAGGATTATAAATTGCTTGCACAATTTTTATGTATGTAGAGGGCTACTATAATCACTAAAGAAACATGAGTTATTCTTCAATTTGAGGAAAATATGCACATCACAAATATTTGACTTAAGTCAAAATATTTCAGTTTTTTTGTAAAATGCTTGAATACCAGCACAGAACCATATTGTTATAAATGTCCTGCAACTATTTTATTATTTCAATGACAATATCAGTTTGAAAAATATCGTGTTTTATAATTTTGAAAAAGCTGCTTTTTTAGAACTGCGTTGTTCTTCTTAATTAAATCAATTCTATCTGGTGCTCTATAAATCTGTTGATGGTTGGAATATCGGTCGTAATCATGTGCTACTCTTAACAGTATTTTCCTGTTCATTTATCATTCATCATTTTATTTATTTCAATCATAACTCCACCTATCACATTCCATACAGAGAAGCATGTATGATTTGCTTTGATATTTTTGATAAGAATATGTAACGACCTAATTATTAAAGATCTATAGCAATATTTTTGTAGCATTTTTGTACATGTTGTTTATCAATGCTTGATTTATGTTTTGTCCGTCCACTATCATTGTTGTACACTTGAGTGCAACCAGAATGCTCAATGGGTATACAGTTTTTAGCTCACCTGAGCACAAAGTGCTCAAGGTGAGCTATTGTGATCACCCTATGTCCGTCGTCTGTCGTCAACAATTGGACTGTTAACACACTAGAAGTCACAATTTTCACTTAATCGTTATGAAACTTGGTCACAATGTTTGTTTCTATGAAATCTATGTCAAGTTCGTAACTGGGTCATCTAGGGTCAAAAACTAGGTCACTAGGTCAAACCAAAGAAAAACCTTGTTAACACTCTAGAGGTCACAGTTTTGACATAATCTTAATGAAACTTGGTCACAATGTTTGTCTCTGTATAAAATTTAGTTCAAGTTTGCAACTGAGTCATCTGGGGTAAAAAACTAGGTCACCAGGTCACATTGAAGAAAAACCTTGTTAACACTCTATGTCATTATTTTTACCTAATCTCTATGAAACTTGGTCACAATGTTTGTCTCTGTAGAATTTAGGTTATGTTCAAAATTAGGTCATCTGGAGTAAAGAACTAGGTCACCAGGTTGCATCAAAGAGAAACCTTGTTTATACTTCAGATGTCACATGTTTGACCTCCTCTTTATTGAACCTGGCAACAAAGTGTGTCACTGTAAAATCTAAATAAAAGATATAACAAATACTGATTCTACCTAAACTGCTAGTCATCAGGTGAGCACTTTAGGGCCAATGGCCCTCTTGTTTATTGAATAATAATGTGAGTTTTTTTGTTAACGTATCAGAATTAGCATTTTGTACTCTAATTTCAAGTATAGTATTACCAATTTTGCAGTAAAGTATTACCGATTATTAGAAAGGATTAATTGAAAGTATTAACGTAATAAACTGAACATATATTTGAATTGATGGTATGACCATGGTATGACCATATACAAAAACTGCTGATGATGTTTATATTTAATATATATAATTTAACCACCATTTTGTCGCTTTTTTTTAAAGAATTTGTGTCATTGTCCTTGGAACTGAATGGCATCAAACTCAACATGTTGGTCGGTTTTGGACGTATGTTTTATGTTACGCCTCAACTCAAAAGTAGTTTAAAATTCTCATCTTAAACTTTTGACTATATAGGAGAGATCATGTTTGTAGACAAATGTATTCAAATGCAAATGTGCCCACCAGCTAGCTATTGGTGAAAGGCAGGTTTTTATTGGAACTGCATTCATCCAATATACTGCTGGTGGGCACTTTGCATATATTTATACATTGTTTGTTTGTAGGTGATCTTGCCTATAGATATTTTGTTATATTTTATACTGTGTTACCATGTATTGCCTCTGTCATGTATTCATGTTCTGTTATATTTTATACTATGTTACCATGTATTGCCTCTGTCATGTATTCATGTTCTGTTACCATGTATTGCCTCTGTCATGTATTCATCTTCTGTTAGTTGTTATTATCTTATAAACTGCCAGATTGTTAACTTGTATAGAACTTTGTTATGTTTGATGTTTATTTAGTTTTGTGTATATATACGGTATATGCAAGGTTTTGATTGGATTGGTTAGGTACTGTAGATGAACCATTTATAATCATCGGACGATAGTCACATACATTCATATACATAGTCTTACGATCATATGCTGAGTAGTTATAGATATAAGGGTATGTACAGATCTGGAATTCTCAGGGGAAAAGCAAATTATTTTGGAAGATCAAGGAATTTGGAATTGCGACAAAAATTAGGGAATTATTAGAGAATTTTATAAAATCATTCTGGAATTCAATGGAATATCTGGGAATTCTTTAACAATTGCAAAACAATGTTGAAACGGTCTTTTTTACTTGGAGAACAGCTAAAAAACCGAAAGAGCTAGTAATTAAAACATGCAAGTTAATACATATGTATGAGACTTTATTAATGTCAGTTGTTGTTGATACGGTAAGATTTGATATCAGGGAAAATGAACACAAATCAGGGAATTTTCAGGTCTGGATGTCTGTACGCACCCTGGATGTCTGTACGCACCCTGGATGTCTGTATGCACCCTGGATGTCTGTACGCAACCTGGATGTCTGTATGCACCCTGGATGTCTGTACGCACCCTGGATGAATATACTATCTCGACAATTACAGCATCAGTATATTCACAATTTCAGCCGGACCATTTGTACCACTTTCTAAAATTTGAAAACTAAGTAGATCTAAAACATAATGAAATCATTCTGAAATTATTTTAAATTGCTCTAGTTGATATGCACTTTTCAGATTAAAAAAAAAATCTAATTTAGGCTATTATAGATAAATATATGACCATAAAATACAGTGCATGTTGAAGGTCGTCCGCTACTTATTATTTAAGTGCAGTTACAGCAATCTTGCAGACAACCCTCAATATGTTAAGAGTTTTTACTTATACGTGTATCAGGGTGGCCACAAACTCTGTTAAACAGGCAACATGCCTAAAAATAATTCATTTGCTGGAAAAATCAGGGAATTTCAAAATTGGTAAACAAATAGGGGAATTTTACAAAATGGGAGGAAGAAATATGTCTACTGACAGCTTCTCTTCAAAACTTAATTAAATGAATGTATTTCTTCAAACAGACTGTTGGCAATATGTTTTTATTATAAGATGGGTATAAATAATAAGTTTGATGGTACAAGTATGGCTATAAGGAGGGATTGTAGGCCATATTTTTAGCTGTATCTAAGTTGTGAACCACCCTTAATTGTACTCTTGTATGCATTTGTCTTTGTGATTTTTACGACATGAGTATTATACACCCTGTGATAAAAATAATATGCTGACTTATTGTTGAAATCATTTAGAAAATAAATTACCTGCAAAATCTTGAATTTGGTGTTTGCATTTATGTTTTACAATGTGATTTCTGCATAGTGGTCCCTTGTCTTCCACAACATGGTGTTTCTGCAGCACAACATTGCCATGTCCTAGAAAATGATGATAGCAGATCACACAGGAAAGGAAACATTCAACAGAATCAGTGCACGAAATTGTTCTGAACCTTGTGCATCAATTATGCATACACCACCTCCTTAAGCCACATCAGTAAACCAGTATTTGTGCATGTAGTGCTTAACATTTCTCTTACTACTTACAATACCTATACTCGTAGTATGTTAGATATTTTGTTCAGAACATTGCTATTTGGTGTGGTCTGTTTAAAAGCACGATAACTCGCGGTTATACATTTCGGATTGGTAAGGTACCTAGGCTAAGTATTGGGGTCTAGGAAAGGGGTATAACCCATGACTTACCTTTATAGCAGGGGCTGTTAACAGGCGTCTCACCTTCGGGAAAATACTTTTAACATCGTGAGTTTTCGCCTAAATTTCAATTTCAATCAAGTTTTCGCTTCCCTTTTGCAAAAATTTTCCCCCAAAATTTAAAAAAAGCCCCCTTTCCATACCTTTGAAAAAAGCCCTATAACCAGTCTGATGCCTGACTCCATGGTCGGAAATAATATATGTTTTCAAAGTCCGGGCTTTTGGTTTTAGTCATGGACATTAGACAGTGAGTTCTTTATTATGGCTGTTGATGTTACAATCTTTAGTCGATTTTACTGAAGAAAATACCAAAGAAAGAAAACAAATTCTTGCTTGCTTTGCTCGCTCTGCACGCTTCTGAATTATAACAACTTGATTATGTATCAGTATACCAAGTAGAATTTGCACTATATTATTATGCCTTTCTTATCAACTTCGCCAACACTCATAAAGGTATATTTATGAGCATGACATTCCTGGATTTAATTCTAGAACAATACTTTATTTTAACTCACGATGTTTGTCTGTATGAAATCTAGGTAAAGTTGGTAACTGGGTCATCTGGGGTAAAAAAACTAGGTGAAATCAAAGAAAAACCTTGTTTACATTAGATGTCACATTTGTGATATAATCTTGATCAAACTTGGTCACAATGTGTATCTATGAACTCTAGGTCGAGTTCCCAACTGGGTCTTCTGGGGTCAAAAACTAGGTCACATTGAAAAAAACCCTTGTTAACACTCTAGAGGTCACATTTGTTACCTAATATTAATGAAACTTGGTCACAATGTTTGTCTCTATCAAATCTACGTCCAAGTTCGTAACTGGGTCATCTGGTGTCAAAACGCGGTCACGTCAAAGAAAGATATTGTTAACACTCCAATGGTCATTCTTTATGCCTAATCTTTACGAAACTTTGTCACAATGTTTGTCTCTATATAAAATTTAGGTCAAGTTTGCAACAGGGTCACCTGGGGTTAAAAACTATGTCACCAGGTCACATGGAAAAAAAACCTGTTAACACTCTAGAGGTCACATTTTTTACCTAATCTTTATAAAACTTGATGTTTGTCTTTATGAAATCTACCTAAAGTCCGTAACAGGAGTCAAAAACTAGGTCACCAGATCACATCAAAGAAAAACCTCGTTTATAATCTCTTCTTTTTATATAAATTCCTGGGGTTTAATAAAACTCGTATGTAATGAGCACGAATGTAAGATTATATTTATCACATAACCTTAGAGAACGCTCATTATCGTTCAAAATGATGATGTACGCTCCATAGGTTCCAGTCAAAATTTAGCGGTACAACGAACGCGACGTCATGACGACGTCGGTATTATCCTGACGCCATGTGTCACTGTAGGGTTAACGCTTGCTTTTTCGTGCTAAAACATCTGCAGAGTCCCGAGGGACGGTTGGTGCGCGAGTCCGTCAGGGCGAGGGCACCAACGCTCCCGATGGTCTCTGCAGATGTTATAGCACGAAAAAGCATGCGTAAACGCTATTATAGCATACACAACATCAATTTTTGCGTTTGCATTTCGAAATAATTAGATTTTGGCGGGAGATTTTGTGGCGACGTCGCGTAACGTTACGTCATAACAGTTTTTGTTATGAGTGTCGACTTCCGGGATCGGCAAATACCAAGAAAACATGGATAATGCGGGTTTGTTTAAATTTATTATTTAAATCTTATTGAAAATTAATTAGCAGTTACAAATAAAATGGGAATTGCAGTTCATAAGACGCTGTAAAATCGTTTATTTTTGTCGGTGAGGCCCTGAAATGAGCATACGTAAAACTGGACGTTAACAGCGCGTTCTCGCGTGAATCTTATGTTTACGCGTTAACGTACGGGCAAAATCACCGTTTTTATGCTATAATGTCAATCAATGCATGGATTGGCTTACGTCGCGTCAGGCTAATTTAAATATTTATTGCACACTCTGGGAGTGCCGAACGATATTTACGGCACGGCTTTACGGCACTGCTGGACCGCGGGTTATGTGATAAACATAATTTAATATAATTATGCTGAAGTAATGTATGAAATAAATATGTATCTCGCGGTATAATTTAATGGCCATTTTCCAACATCACTTTTCAAGAAAATGATAAGAATCATAATACTTCACAACGTATTCATTTTTTTATCAAAAAACGTTATCTTTTCGTATTGAACACATTGTTGGTGGGGTTAAATGCGTGGTTAATCAAACCTGAGAGTTATCAGTTCACTGATAAAGTATGAATCTATCATATGACAATGATACATGTATGATATATGACATATCAGCTTTTATAACTCGTTATCGTGTGTCCTTCCCTTGGTGTGTTGTACGTCGATTATCGGATTTAGACTAAAAACAAAGTCGTCGGGTGGACTTATAATAAAGTCGTCGGGTGGACCAATAACAAAGTTGTCGGATGGATCAATAACAAAGTCGTCGGATGGACCAATAACAAAGCCGTCGGATATCAACTGGTTTTGAAGGTAGGATATTTGATTCTATCTAATTAAATCTTTTGTTATAACAATGGGCCCGTTTTGGTTACAGAACCTAAACGCAGTTGAAGCGCTTCTTCTGAATCATAGACATTTGGGGGAATAGACATGGAACAACACGGGCGCGTACTTTGGTCAAAGGGATTTCATATTTCAAACGCTTTGCAAAGCAAAACAAAATCCCGATTTACCTACCGATAAATGACAACAGTAAGTCGTCATGGCTGTTACTTCCCGGGTTCAATCGGTTGGTCCATTGTATCTACCTATGTCCCAGCGCGTATGTACAAAAGCGATTACGCAGAACCAACTTTTCCATAGACGTCCATTCGAGGGATACTTATCTTCAGAAACTACTAATATCGTTTCGGATAAATTAGATTTGTGATTATCGGACATGGAAGTTAGCACTCAAAAGAAACAGCAGAGCACAACATACTCAAAAACGGACAGGAAAACATACAGATCACACAAACAACCACAAAAAGAATGTGCCAGAATGAAACCGAACAGCAACAAAAAACAAGACAACCTACATATGTACTCCGACAACCTCACCTCAGCCAGACCAACTTACCCAGAGCAAAATCAACAGACAGATTTTGAGCAAAACATTACTGACAAAAAGCACATTGCACTTGAAATTATGACGCATTTTTTTCACAGGACATTGAGCAATGTCAAATTAGACAGAAAGTGCAAAAATCTTTTTGAAAAAAACCCCGGACATTGGAGACTATTAGAGCCAGCCGACGAAACATATTGAATTTGAGAGTTACCCTAGTATTAAAGAATAATCTTAATAAAGTAAAATGCAAAATAAATTTTGTTAATATCTTGAGTTTTAAGGAAGTTAAAGCTGTTTTTATAGTCACTATTCGGATCTTTTTTGTGTGACATCGCAAAGGTCAATCAAACGTTATTCGACGTTACTGTAATGTAACAAGCATTTCATAATTACACCATTTGATTAATTCTTGGCATAAACTGTTCAAAATAGTATCATGTTTTAGAATTATGTTTTAAATTCGAAATTGTTCGAATTTAGAGAAAGGCTACTACTGTTTAAACAAAGTGTAACTCCTTGCTTTTCTCAAATGAAGTACTTTTACGAAATTGGTCACCATAGCAACGAAATATGTGATTTCGATATAATTCATACGAAAATTGAAAGCTAAGATATACATGTAGTTCTATACGGGTAAATAACTTAAAAATGGACTCAGGGTCGTCCCTGGTTAAATTCCGACCCTCGGGTGAGCTATCCTTATCCTACATCTAAGCTCATGATGAATTCTTGAGACTGGCTCAATACATGTACATGCCTTTTTGAATGAAATGCTGACTTCAAAGTTGCCAAAGGTTACTTATAGTCCGGCAGATAAACGGCAATTTTAGGGTAACCGTGCAATATCTTCTATACAAAATGTTTTTGCATTTTCTTGATCTCTGGACAATACTTTAACAGAATAAAAATATTATATAATGCTTGGTTTTTGTTGATTTTGAAGTACATGATCTATTGATGTCAAGAAGTTTAATGAAAGCTTAGGATAACACATGGTCACAGATACTGCTAATTATACATGTTGTTTAACAAGATACAAAATAATGTTAACTTATTCAGTTTCAGAGTAATCATGTGATCAAATATTTTTCCAACTAACTAATTATTTGCATTTTATTTTATCTTTAGAAGGTTAAGACCAACTCGAAATACCAGTACTTTAACACTGAACACAGCCCTTGTTTACATTGCTTGACCGACCTTCGAGATAACGAGTAGCGGACTATACTGATGACGTAGTTCTGAATCCCTCCAGATTTATGTAGCGCCATTTTCATGCGTTTAAAGGCAGTGTTGCAGCCACCGGGGCACAGGTACATCCTCTATTAGCGTAGAAACAGCATAATCTGACCAGAAGGACAGAGGGAGTGAAAGCCCCACGGAATTAGATACAGGCATGTCCGGTGCTGCAGGAGTGCGTCTAACTGTTTCAAATAGACAGCCTGGTTCTATAATGTACCCGGTGTATAGCATAGCTTTCCGGCACCTTTATATTACAGCCCATACCGTCATAGCGGGAAATACCACAAATAGAATTTTTGAAATGTCCTGTTCCCATGCCGGGAATTGATCCCGCGACCTCTGTATTGACAACCCAGTGCATTACCAGGAAACGATTGCCTATATATAACTCGCAGCTCTATTAATGGCGAACTCACCAACTTACTAAGCAAATCCATTCAAATCCCATAGGATAAATCCATGCGTATTTCATCCTCAATTGAATCCAAGCACTACTGAGTGCAATATTGTATTGTAAACTGCTACACAATTAACGTTGATTAATGGGTTATGTCACTGTTGAGTACTGCATTCCCTGACAAATATGTTATTGCCTTTTGGGGACACAACATAGCCTTGGATGGGTGTGTCGGTCAATGTTAAGTACTTAAAGTCCAATGCATCTGCAGCTTGCAGCGGTATGCAGAGCAAGGAATGTACGTAACCGACAGTGGCAATTCCCTTTAAATATATGGTTTGACTGAACTAATGGTGGGTGCCTTACAAACTGACTATACTGTATAGCTTTACACTGTGTTGTGTACCCCATCTATTCATGAATGTCTGCACTAGACATTGCGAAAAAAGTCATTCTGCGAGGTGGCGTTGAGTTTGAAATGGCAATCTGAATGAGAGTACGTAGTCGGCCGTCATTTGAACCTGATATAGCTTGGAATTAATTAATTGGAGGGGTGTTTTGTTAAATATGTCATGCTTTGTTGTTTCTGATGAGTGCAGTCTACCCTGTCCGACTAGTATTATCCTTTTTAAATTCCATAAAGGTATTCACATGGCAGTAGTTGGTGATGGTGAGGATCACTTCCAGTACATAAAGATTATACTGGTAAGAATATACCAGCCACATGCATTGATATCTAACATAGCCGAGCCGTAATTGAATTTACCGTTATTCAGGCTTCAATGTCATGCCATGCAATTCAAGTTGTTTATACTTATCTAAGCCATTTGCTTATAGGCTTGATACGACACATAGATACTTCATTTTTGATTGTCAATACGGGTGTAATGAAATGATGACAATTTATTCTGATAAAAGTCTCATTTTTTATAGTTCACCACACAAACAGGGCCTCATTTCCATAGTTTACTTATTCAGAACGTGGTACTTCTATAACTTAAATATACCAAGTCTTATATTTCTTCCAGTTATGATTATTATAAAGTGTCTTTCTTAAAATATAAGAGAAATAAAAACATATTTGAAAGATTACATCCTTTTTCATGCATTAACCCTTATCAGGGCCTCGATTTTCATAAAAAACATGTTAAGCAATGCATTGCAGGTTCCTTATACGTATCAATGCCATTGAATATACTATTAATAAGCAATATAAAGACATATTTTCTTTACATTTATTTATTTAATTAAAAGTTGTGTAATACCGGGCCTCATTTTAGGCTTAAACCACAAACGGGGCCTCATTTCCACATTTTATAATTACAAAGTTTGTATATATCGATTAACGCATTATCAGACATAATAAAATTGCATTTAAGGTGTTTTTATTCACATTTGATTGAAAAGTTATGTATATATAGTGATTAATTCGAGAAAAAATGTGTGCCCCTTTGGGGCCTCATTGTGAGAATTGCTCAATGATGACAAGGTGACATCATCCGGATTATGTTATGGTATTGTCAGGAGAACAAGAAAATGTAAAAACATTTTGTATAGAAGACATTGCACGGTCCAGTGCAAGTTCTGCCGGACTACTTACCAAAATTAACAAAAAGTAACTGTTACAATTTAATATTTTGGTAATTGTCTGTATTTTTTTTTAATATAAAGCTTATAATACATACAAAATAGAACGTTGACCGTACATAGGACTTCCGCCTAAGTATCTCTATTTCGAGGGGTATTTACGCACCATAAGTATGTGAAAGTTTCTGTCTAGGTGACTTCAAGAAATATGCATTCTAGTACATGTAATAGAACGATAGATTCTTAATTTCTACAACTAGTATGTTTACATAATTTTCAGAACATTCAATATGGATGTTGTCAGTGGAAGACGGGTATCTCTCAAATGCCGACCATGTGAACTAACAGGAACGGACAAACTCGCAGTTGGATATTGTCAAGATTGCCAAGAATATTTGTGCAATGAGTGTTGCAAAAGCCATACCAAGCCAGCACCCTGTCGCCATCACATATTACTGGACAAATACCAAATGCCAATGGGTCTTCCACAAGCTAGAGCATCCCCCTTTGGTGCTAATGATGAAACATACTTCTGCCTTCAACATGTTACGCAAACGCTGCAGTTTTTCTGTCAGGACCATGCAGCATGCATTTGCAACAAATGTTTGACTACAACACACAAGGGTTGCAAGTATGAAAACATTGATAAACTAGCTAGTTCATCCAAACTTAACACTGAATTTCAAGATACCCTGAATAATGCAGGGTTTTTACGACGATTATGTCAAGTTGACATAAAAGCCTCAAAAGACGCCATTGAAGAGGTGAATCAAGTTAAATCAGATCTTGGAAAAGCAATAAAGAAATTAAGGGATGAAATAGATGTTCGCTTTGATGCGATGGAGTCATCTTTAAGGAAGGAGTCTGAGCAGGTTATTAATGACGAAAGTAAGAGGCTTACAGATCTAATTAGAACGTTGGAAGATGTGGTCAATGAAAGTGAGAGTATAGAGAAAATGCTGAAAGCATTGCAAGCTGACGAGAAAAACAACGAACTCTTTGTTAAACTTAAAACTGCCAGCGATCGTCTTAATGCACTGATAAAGCAGGAGAAACATGTCAATGAAAAGATCTCCTCAGTACAAGCTCTTGAATTTGTTCCAAATACTGATCTATTGGATAAACTGACGATACTTCAAGAACGAGATCAATTGGGTGAACTGTTGAAGGAGAGGCGAACCATGCCAGCAACCACACTAGCCCAAAGACTAGCGATTACAGACGCCGTAGGTGTACAATTATCGAAGCACAGTAAAGTTGTTTTAAGTCATACTGGAGACCTGAATGTAACAGCACCGTGTGATAAAGCCGTTGGTGATATAACAGGAATCGTTTGCTTGGATTCGGATATCCTCATCGTTGCCGACAACGCCAATAAATCTGTGAAACGTATAGACATACGGAGAAATAAGGTGACGGCTGTGACGTTGTTGACCAACAAACCGTGGGATGTTACCGTGTTACCTGATAACGATCTAGCTGTTACAGTACCGGATGATAATAGTGTACAAATGATGTCAGCATCAGGTAACCTATCACTGAGTCGACAGTTCAATACTCAGTACAGCTGTTATGGCGTTTGTTATCGTGACAACAAACTGTACACAACATCTTATAGAAAATCATGGATGACAGTGGCATGTGTTGTTGTTTATACATTGAGTGGTGAGGTTATTGCACAGTTCAACTGTAACGGAATGTTTCGAGAGCCTAACTACGTCATGGCCTCTAAGACAGACAAATGTTTGTACGTCACCGACCGAACGAGAGAAAGTTTGACGAAAGTATCCACAAATGGAGACATTTTAGGGGATTACATTCTTAGAGAACCCGTGGATTCTGGCTTACACGAATTAAATGATGGCACACTGTTAATATGTAGCAGACGTAGAGGCGGTATTGTTAGATTGTCAAGAAAGTTAATGGAATTGAACCTTGAAGTGAGCATCCTTGCGCTTAAACCAAAAGTTGTTACTTATTGTGATCTAAGTCAGAGGGTATTTGTGGGAGGTAATGACAATAGAATCAATGTTTTTAACATGATGTGGAAACAATAAAAGACTCGTTGTATGTATAGTACGCCGGAGATAACAATAGCCTTTGATTACAAATAAAAATGAAAATTAAATACATTTTTGATATTCATTTTTGTTCAATCTTGTGCATATACATGTACACTTTTAATGATATACTCTTTAAATCTACACTGATAACTGGTGGCCAGTCGATCGTGAAGTGTTTATAAATTGCTTTGTGTGTTTATTGATAAGGCTAGAGTTATCCCCGGCGAACTATATTACCTACATATACATGTACATGGATAATCTTCGCCATTCGTCGGGTTTAGTCGTCACATTCCGGACAAAATCGTCACACTCTGGACAAAGTCGTCTCATTCCGGACAAAGACATCATATTCCGGACAAAGTCGTAACAGTCCGTACGAAGTCGTCACATTCCGGACGCACTCGCCATTTTCCGTGTACAGTTACCATTTTGATTCAGGAGAGAATCGCCATCCTCCGGACACAGTTGACTTAAACAAATGCTTGAAAACGCAGTATTTGTTAACCTGTGTGAATGACGAGGACACA
This sequence comes from Spisula solida, assembly GCA_947247005.1. Classification (NCBI taxonomy): domain Eukaryota; kingdom Metazoa; phylum Mollusca; class Bivalvia; order Venerida; family Mactridae; genus Spisula; species Spisula solida. The sequence continues at coordinate 4,813,582 of OX365958.1, read as the reverse complement.
AATGTATTCATACTTTTAACATAAAACATAACACGATATCAATGATGCATGTATATCTATATATTATCTATTGTTCATTGAATATGAGTAATGAACCGTTCCAATGATAATTTAACGATAATTCTAACATAACCAACAGTATCAGATAATGTACACAGAGGAAACCAAAGTGTGCATGGATTACCGTTAAAACACAGCTATAGCAAATAACTTGATCTCTTTCCGAGAAAGAAAATAGTGCAGCGGTTACTACAATGTATGTATTGACGAGTTGTCAAGTGCGGATAAGTTTCACGAGTGGTGTAGCCACGAGTGAAAATTTAATTTTCAGTGATCACGAATGAAATAAAATTGATCTTGCACCAAAAATCAACAAATTTTCTAGTGGCGCAAAACGCGTGTGTCTCTGCCTTCGACATACAGAACTGCCTTACACACAGCGGGTTGTACGGTGTGGAGATGCAAGCTTTTAAAAGGTTTATGAATAAGGTATTATAGTGTTCCCATTTATTTTTTTATAAAAGCACGGACAGGTCTATTCAAATATTAATTAACAGTCTATCTATTAAAGAAAATAGTAAACATTATCCATATTATATTTCCCAAACCTTAATTGCATGTAATTACTGTGTCCAATAAATGCCATTACCAATAAACAACGGAAACATAGCCATGTACGTAGGGTGATGTACGTTATTGATATCATAACTTGTATACCATCGGTGAAAGCTTGACAGTCGATGCTGTTATTATTCAAGTTTCACGTGAACATGTTGCGGATATGTTCAGTAAAAGCCTCAATCTTACTGTCGCTGTGTTTGTGCATATATCACTGTGAGTGTTTAGTGACTAATTCGTCATCGATGAACGATTTAAAGAATCTTTACACCAACCTGCAGAACGGATATGACGCCAGAGTCACACCACGACACAATCGCTCTTCTTTAGTGAGGGTTGAGAGTTCTTTTACTTTGCTTGCCATTAATGCATTTGATATTTCGGTGCAACGTATGGACTTTACAGGTTTCTTCACATTTCAATGGTTAGACGAATCGTTAGTCTGGGACCCGGATGAATATGATGGTATAAACCTAGTCAAATTATCCGTAGAGGAAGTTTGGCATCCTGACATGTACTTGACTGTAAGTTATTTTCGATGATTCTTAACGATCATGACATTTTTCCATTCTTTAGTACCATTAGCGGATTTATAGGGGGCGCGCGGCGGCCTAATATCGCCGGAGCCTAGGTAATTTATCACATTTTGGATGTAAGTTAGAACAATATTGATATGCAATTGATATGCAATCGCTCACCTGAATCACCTTGCTCATGATATGTTTATATATGAAACTGTAGCCTAAATTTGAACTTGGTATTGCGGAAAAGAAGATTTTTGAAGTTTTTTCTATAACATAATGTAAAATGAAGGGATGTCCGGGACGGGGCCAATATTGACACAGGGGTCATGATTTGAGCAAAATTGGTAGAGGTCCTCTAGACAATGCTACATGATAAATATCTAAACTCTATGCTTTGTGGTTTCAGAAATGAAGATTTTTAAAGTTGTTTCTATATATCTCTTATATGATTAAGGGAGGCCCTGTGTGGGGCCAATATTGACCCAGGGGGGCAATCTCGGTAAAGGTCCACCAGACAATGCTACTAGCAAAATATCTAGGTTATAAACCACTAAATGCATACGCGACCCAAAATCGGATACTCAAATAGTCCTTACAGAAACTTCTGTTTGCCTGGAAATGGTGATATGTCTTGACAAAATGGAAGTAGAATCATCTTATTGAGTTTAAAGGTATTGTATACATGTAGTTGAATGAGTAAATGTGTTTCATCTCGAATATTTTGAGATTTTGCCACATTTGACAAAGCGAAAGTAGAGTAGGGTAAAACCCACATTGGATCGGTCCGTGCGTCTGTAAAAATGTGTCTACTGCCTTTGACGAACAAAATATGTCTTATATTAAACATGATCCCCTGTTTTTGGTCTTATTTTGTAGCTGCAACATACTGCTTTTCATTGATATAGGTCTGTGAACTGGCCATAGACTTTAACATGATATAATCTGGGGCTGACAATGAACACTTTACATTGAGCTAAAGAACAATTTTATTTAGTGGTTTGTGACCTCTAAGCTCTATGCCTTGTGGTTCAAGAGAAGAAGATTTTTTATATAGTTCTTTTATAAAATTATGAGATGTCTGGGGTGGGGCCAATACTGACCGGGTGGTCACAATTTAAGCAATCTTGGTAGAGGTCCACTAGACAATGCTACATGCTAAATATCTAAGATCTATGCCTTGTGGTTCCAGAGAAGAAGATTTTTTAAAGTTTTTTCTATTTATCTCTTATACAAAATTAAGGGACCCCGGGGCGTGGCCAATATTGACCCGGGGGTCATGATTTGAGCAATCTTGGTAGAGGTCCACTAGACAATGCCACATGCTAAATATCTAAGCTCTATGCCTTGTGGTTTATTAGAAGAAAATGTTTAAAGGTCTTATTACCTTGGCCCGAAATCACAACCAATTCTAACACTCGGCACTTAAATATTGAAATTCATTCTTTTTAGGTTCATAGCAACATTGTTGTTAGAACACAATGTTGTAATAATGTCAAATAGGTACCTAATATCATAATTTTTTGGCTCGTTTCATAGTGTTATTTGGTGTTTTTGTAAGCTAGAAATGTAATTTCTCAGTCTGAGGGCTGAGTGTGACACTCAGATTAAATAATTACATTTATAAATACCTCATAAATAGCACACAATGACAAAAAATATGTATCAAATACTATTTTCATTACTCCAATAACACTTTTATTCATTTTCCTCATCTAGGTTTGCAATCTAGGACAAATAATAGCTCATTATATAACATTTTCAATATTTGAGTGTTGAGTGCTGAGTATTGGTTGTAATTTCGGGCCCAGAGTTCTAGATGGATCAACTTTATTTGAGCAATTTTTAAATCCCCCTATGTCAGGAACATCCAGACAAAATTTCATCAACGGTTTCAGAGGAGATGTCATTTGAAAGTGTGGACGGACGGACGAACGAACGGACGACGGACGGTGAGTGATCACAATAGCTCACCTTGACCACTTAGTGCTCAGGTGAGCTAAAAAACAAACAGCACATACTATAATAACACGGCCGAATGCCCAACACACGAAGGACCGAAAATATAAATTTGTCATTTTGTACTCAGATTTTGATTCAGATTTAAGCTAACGATTATGTTTTGGTATCTATTTCAAATATTAAACTTGCTATTTAATCTAATAGATATAGTAATAACTAGAATCAAGATTGTATTCTTATATAAATATAGAACCTAGAAATGTACGGATGATTTATTAAAAATGCATTTCAAATATATTTTACTAGTTCAATGTTTTGATTAATTTCTTGGTTGGTGAATACTATTACGTCTTATATACGTTGTATCCGGTATTTATGACTTGTTCTTTAAAATTTAATGCTTGAACTATTTGCATATTGTTCGTATATATTTAGATGAAGGGTCTTCTAAGACGTAACTTCATGTATTTTACATAATAATTGAGGATATTACATGAGTATCTTTTCATATTGAATTTATTAAACGTTATGTTCTTTTTATCATATGTTATAGTTTTTTTTCCGGCAAAAACATAAACAGCGGCGTCGTCCAGCAGTTTGTCTGTACTGTTACGCTCAGAGTTTTCATCCGATCGTCTTCAAACTTTGTGGCAATGCTTATGGACATACTAGTAATATCTAGGCAAAGTTCGATTATATGCCAAATCGGCCTAGGCCTTATTGGGTTATGGGCCTTTAATACCAAAAAAGCAGTCACAATGTCTATTGACATATTCCTGAGGTCGTGGGTTCAAACCCCAAGTGTTTAGGTAATGTTTTGTCTATAAAACATGTATTTGTACAGTTATATGGAGGAACTTATTTTTTCCAAAAGATTTTGTTTAAATTATAGGTCAAATCATAGAAAACCCCAGTTTGTCGGTACTCTAACGCTCAGAGTTTTCATCCGATCATCTTCAAACTTTGTGACAATGTTTATGGAAATAATGTCTAGGCCAAGTTCGATTATAGGCGAAATCGGCCTAAGCCTTATTGGGTTATTGGCCTTTAATAACCAAAAAAGCAGTCACAATGTCAATTGACATATTCCTGAGGGTCATGGGTTCAAACCCCACTGGGAGCAAAATATCTAGGCCAAGTTCAATTATAGGCCAAATCAGCCAAGGCCTTCTTGGGTTATGGTCCTTTAATTTAATTTTTTTTGGATTGCTTGTTTTTTTTCATTGACCATGCCTGAGACGGGCGTATTTTGTGACATTTTGGCTCTCGTTCTGATTTTCTTTTTCACATTTTGTTTTTGTCTATAATTTCGACGTTAATTTGAGGTATTTTAAGCCCGTCTTTTTTAAAGATATTTCTTGTTGGTATTTACTGTAGATCGAGTGGATTCAGGGATTTGGGGCAATTGGTTACGTAATGCAAAGGGACCACATTTTAGAAAGCATGAACTCGTATACAGCCCTAGTAATTTTACTAAAGATGTCTACATTTCTTTGTTTATTCAGTTTAAGATTGAATCAACAACTTTTCCAACATCGCCTCTTCATCTGTCATTGTTTCTTGAAGTTTCAGGGTATTCGGCATTATATACTACTCGAACTTTGCTAAGGGCCAACAAATTGATTTTGATGTCAGTCTCACGTTATACATACAAAACCGATGAAGAAAATGTTGTGCAATTATTAAAATACCATCTTATCTGCTTCTAAAGTTTGAAGCTTGATGTCTAGCATTTGATACGTATTGCCAAAATGACGTCGTTTTCCAGGTAACTGATAAGCCCTATTGCTGGGGACGAAAGTGGCTAAATTAACATTGAAATCTTTATCCCGTTTTTATATCCATAACGTGTAAGACCCAAAATGCCAAGAAAATGACCGCAGCACAAACATTTTAATGGGGTTGGGCTTATCAGCACTTAGACATTAAAATTTGAAATAATCTTTATTGGTTTACAATGTTGCAGATGTAGCATTATGTTTTTGAAAATTCTACCGGTCAAACTTATTCAATTCGCAAAATATTCAAATAGAAACTTTCTTGGCCCTTATCAAATTTTAAGTAGTATAATTACTACGTACGAGCGACATTTTGTCACAGGGACTGTAACACTTGGCCCCAGGGACTGTAACACTTGGCCCCAGGGACTGTAACACTTGGCCCCAGGGACTGTAACACTTGGCCCCAGGGACTGTAACACTTGGCCCCAGGGACTGTAACACTTGGCCCCAGGGACTGTAACACTTGGCCCCATGGACTGTAACACTTGGCCCCAGGGACTGTAACACTTGGCCCCAGGGACTGTAACACTTAGCCCCAGGGAATGTAACACTTGGCCGCAGGGACTGTAACACTTGGCCCCAGGGACTGTAACACTTGGCCCCAGGGACTGTAACACTTGGCCCCAGGGACTGTAACACTTGGCCCCAGGGACTGTAACACTTGGCCCCAGGGACTGTAACACTTGGCCCCAGGGACTGTAACACTTGGCCACAGGGACTGTAACACTTAGCCCCAGGGACTGTAACACTTGGCCCCAGGGACTGTAACACTTGGCCCCAGGGAATGTAACACTTGGCCCCAGGGACTGTAACACTTAGCCCCAGGGACTGTAACACTTGGCCCCAGGGACTGTAACACTTGGCCCCAGGGACTGTAACACTTGGCCCCAGGGACTGTAACACTTGGCCGCAGGGACTGTAACACTTTTAAACTGGTTTAATTTAAATAGCAACATTGGGTTATTCTAAGATCAACAAATATTGTGAAATTGATCGTTAAATCGATATTTTTGCAAATAATCACTCCGCCGGGCCGATATCGGACTTGTTTCGTAATATGAAAATGACGTGTACATCAAATGTCTCGGCTGTATAGCTATTTTTAGAAACTTCAGACCAGGTCACGTGATGGTTTTATCAATGAATCGTATATACAATGTATCGTCTTCAAAGTACTGTTATGCAATCATATGATCTGGCTATATACTAGCCGCTTTCTATAGACGTCTCACGTTGTGAGGGAAGGGATTAAAAGACGGTACTGTAGAATCAGATAAATAGGCGCGTAGTATTATTTTAAATCCACTTTTGATATACGGATTCAATACACGTATTGCATATAAATTAATAAATTACAATTATTTAGATACCCAACATGCCTATGTAGTCACATATGCATATTTTGACATTCAAGACAAGATCTGCAGTTAGAAAACGAACATTAAACGTGTAAAGTCGGTTTAAGCTTTAGTAGCAGCAACCAGATCGCCTCCCACCAGCTGTCTCGGTGCTTTAATTTTATGTATACATCGTTACCAGGGCTGTATACGAGTTCATGTTTTGTAAAAGGGAAAAACAGAAACATGTATCACAAAGTCATAGCACCGGTCTCCTCTAATTACAGTCCGCGGGCGAAATATAATTGGTGTTACTGGATTTAACATGTTTTGGTATGTCTTGGTATGTCTTGGTATGTTTTGGTATGTCTTGGTATGTCTTGGTATGTCTTGGTATGTCTTGGTATGTCTTTTTTAAAACAACATACACAGAAATAATAAGCTTCTTCAGATTACATTTAATGACAACTTGTTTTTGTGGCATTCGATGGTTGTGTATGTATTGATTGTATGTATAATTCTGTAAGATACGTTGAGTTACAGTCGGCGGGTGTCGGACGAGAGGCAATTGGTGTTACCGGATTGGAACGTGTTGATGTGACATCCAATGGTAATGTGGTTTGGATACCAGAGAGAACACACGCGTGAGTATCAATCTAATGTTATATTGGTTGAGCGTCGGATTGGAGTGAGGACGTTTTTCTCCGTGAACGTGAAAAAGTGGAACAATTTTGCGCTCGATTGGCAGTAGTACATCGGTCAGAATTGAAATGATGGAATAGCTGGTTTTAGTTCTCTCATATTTGCGCTCTGTCTAGACTCATTAAAAGTTTTATGTGACAATGGTAATATGGGTTTTGAATGATAAATGACTTGAATTTGCGAATTTGACCGATCTAACTTTTGTTTTGTTTGCTTATTCTTGTAAACATGTATATAATCATTTGAGGCTCACAGGGTAGACAGGGCTTACCCAACTGTGTTGCCTCTTTAAATAAAGTCGTTATTATTGTTAATTGGACATAAATATGTATTCATTAACAAGTGCACATCGGTTAAAATGACGGGTTTTTAATTGATTAGTTTAGATGTTTCATTGAAGTTTTGACTCCACACACTGGCTTATCAAAGGGTATTATATGGATATGAATATACATTGTATTAGTAGGCGCGTATTGTGCATTAAATTATTATTAGGCTCTTTTTAATATACATTGTACTTACATTTAAGTACAAAGACGTGGTCACTTGTACACAGTCATGTATGTTATATGTCTCACCAAAATGTTGTCAAAATTCAAATTCATTGTCCTAAGATTCAATTTGACGTGTCCATGATTTTTTTCAGGCTTGGTTGTGGCGTATCAGTGAAATATTACCCGTTTGACCAACAAACATGTTTCTTTGCGTACTATATAGCCGGAGAAACGTCTACCAGCACTATACAATTACATACATTAAAAGATACTATAGGGTTCCAGTATTTTGAAAATTCAGAATGGGAACTGGTCAAAGTAACGACACATTTAGACGCAATAACACATGACGCGCGTATTGCCTACGTTACTATCACCATGGACAGACGTCCACAGTTCGCTGTTTACACATTGGTCATTCCCTTGATAGCACTATCGGCGTTAAATGCATTCACGCTCCTCCTTCCGATAGAATCTGGTGAAAAAGGATCTTTGTCCATCACCATATTTCTAGCATTTGCTTTCTTCATATCACTCACGAAAGAAGAATTACCCAGAAATTCTAATGAAGTCTCGTATTATCTCGTCTACATGACCGTCCTCTTACTGTACAGTGTCCTGGTGGTGGTTTACGTCATCATTGAGGGAAGGATTAATGCTCAGTATGGGACGAAGTTGTATAAGAAAACGCGCATGTGGGGACGAAAGAAAATCAAAGACGAGCCAGTTAACGAAGATATCAAAACAAACGACGCCAATGAAGCCAGCAACAATGAAACTTTCACGTGGTCTGATTGTCTGAAAACTGTTGATATAATCGCATGTATAGTTAGCATTCTCTTTTTATTGATTTTTAGCAGCAGCATGCTTGGGACAATGATCAACCGGGGTCAGTAATTGCCATACGCTGAGTTGGAATGTTCATTTTTTTCTTCCGTTTTCCTCTAAGTAAAGCGGGCTTTGTCATTAATGTTTCTTTGGTCTCCAATACGCTACTTCGTAGTATTAACTAGGAATGGTACTTTTGTATAAACCTTATCTCACCAATTTTTACAATACGAAAGCTAATTACAAGCTTATAAAATGCATTTTTCTACGTTAACATTATACTTCGTCTCAAGCCATGAACCGGTGTTATAACTATAAGTCCATAGACAGCATTCGCCTGATATTTACCCTACATACATGTATATATAAAAGAATTTGAATTTTCCGGTGTCCCGTTAGGGCCATCGCTGCATAGCTATAAAAGGTCGATACTAAGAGAGTACGATGATGAAAACGCGATAGTACGATAGTGAAAAGTCGATAGTACGGAACAACAATGGTACGATAGTGAAAAGTCGATAATACGATAGTGATAACACGATAGTACGATAATGAAAACACGAAACAACGTCAGTACGATAGTGAAAAGTCGATATTATTTCGAGTTTTCACTATCGTAGTATCGATTTTTCATTATCGTACTATCGACTTTTCACTATCGTAATATCGAATGTCACTATCGTACTATCGCCTTCCGATTGATCATGCGCACTGGCTCGATAAATTCATCACATACTGTATATATATTTAGAGTGGATACACTTTTATCATCATAATTGTTAAATTAAATCTATTCCAGACACATAAACCATTATTATAATGTAAATCATTTAAGAATGTATATACATGTATTTCTGGAGAGGAATGTATTTATTTATTTAGATCTATATCTCTAATACGTTTAATGTTCAATTTGTTGTGTGGTTGGTGCATGGATCTCTATATACAATGATGATCATAAAAATATAATATCAAGCTTTGTAGCTGGAGGGGGTACGGGGTCCAGACCGAAAGTCTTCCTGTCAGAGATGAATGCCGGACTAAGAATCCTCAGAGGTGAGGTTGGGAGTTTAAACCCTCAGCAGTGACAGCGGAATTTGAAACCCTCATAGGTCAGGGTGGCTGTTCGAACCTTAAGACTTGAGGGTGGGAGTAGGAACACTCAGAATTGAGGGTTGAACTGGAAATCGCAAAAGTGAGATTGGGAGTTCAGGAAACATAATTCATACATTGTTAAATTTGTGATAGTGAACACCAAAACTACGTAGATCTATTTGGATTGATAAAACACCATGCCACGTACTCATTCAATCACTAACAATACATACATTAACCCTATACCATCACCTATGACGTATATTAAATCATGACGTAACAGTCACATGACTACTAAATGAGGAATCTATGACGCGATAACGAAAACTTGATAGTACGATAGTGAAAAGTCGATACTACGATAATGAAAAGTCGATAGTACGATAGTGAAAAGTCGATAGTACGATAGTGAAAAGTCGATACTTCGATAGTGAAAAGACGATAATACGATAATTAAAAGTCGATAGTACGATATTGAAAAGTCGATACTACGATAGTGAAAAGTCGATAGTACAATACAACGATAGTACGATAATGAAAAAAGCGATACTACGATAGTGATAACACGGTATTACGATAGTGAAAACTCGAAATAGTATCGTCGTTGTGTCGTGTTTTCATTATCGTAGTCTACTATCGTGTTATCACTATCGTAGTATCGACTTTTCACTATCGTACTATACTTGTTTCGTTTTTCCACTTACTTCTATGCAGCGATGGCCCTAACGGGACACCGTAGAATTTAATATCATTGATATATGGGGATTTATTAGAGATAACATGTCGCTTTTGATCGAACTGGTCATTACTACGATACTATCTAATGGAGCAATACATTATAAAAGTTACGTTGTACTTTAACACGCACAAACATTGCCATCGTATATTTAAATCAATTTTATGCTAAAACTCCAAAGTCATGCAACTATTTTTTATGATCGCGTGTGTGTTATTCTCCCAAAAGTATACATTACTAACTAGAGTTTCTTGATTCGTTTTTTAACATCGTTACAAAAATACAGTGGTATTTTGATCTACACTATTTTTGTATTTTCATTGTTTTCCTGTATATGTATCTACTAGGAATAATACTATAATATGTTCTTGAAATGATTTCTCGTATATTAAGTGTTCTCCTTGTTAAAGAAAGACTTCAAAAAGGAAAATAATACAGACAACAAGCACGTCTAAATTGTCTACTAACATGATATGTGAATACATGTACTAGCATGGGTAACAGATTTTAATGGTTATATGTGTAAGATCGTAACTAGAGCACTGTACTTGTATTTAACTTCCATATTGGAAACCGATGTGATTGCAAATTAAAAACAAACACATCAAATCGACCAGTACGTAGTATATAGAAAGCATTGTAAATATTTCTAAAGTGAAACTTTTTTATCCATTTATCATGATCAAACATAGTAAACACAACTTGTATCCAATAAGTCATTTAGTAATCAAAACTTAAAAGCATTATTCATACCATAATTGGTCCAGTATTACGACTATTTGAAAGCTTTGAATTTGTAAATGGCATTTAGCACGTCTGATCTATTGCCAACCATACATCTCTTTAAAAATATTGACACGCTCATTGACATTCCTTCAAGCTATTATCCAGGAATTCTATGAAATATGAGTCTGATATTGTATGGCCACTACGCACTGATAATGAAGCTATTTGGTTACATACTTATGTCATTGCTGATACATGTACTAGTAGCTAAACTGGACAGTCGACAAGGTGTTCGGAAAACATGTTTGGGAGACTTTTAGTACAAGCATCATTCTTCCCCTTGTTGTTATGTCTGTGCATATTATGTTTGTGCATATTGCATTGCGAGTGTTTAGTGACGAACTCGACAACGATGAGTGATATAAAGAACTTGTACAACAATTTGCTGAGCGGTTATGACGTCAGAGTGAAACCGCGATTAAACTACTCTTCTTTGGTGGAGATTGATAGTTCTTATACATTGATGTCTATAAACAGCTTTGACACATCGGAACAACGTATGGAAGTTAGTGAAGCCTTTATATTTGCATGGTCTGACGATTCATTGGTCTGGGACCCGGATGTGTTTGGTGGTATAGCTAATATCAAAATGTCAATACACGAAATTTGGCATCCTAAGATGGTCATTACTGTAAGTAATTTTCATTTTTGTTTATAGATCTATTACATTTGAAACACATCAAACTTCCTTTCTGAATGTTCAAGACCAGGCCCTGATCTCAATTGAGGTAACTCCCATCTCAAATATTGTCATTTATCTTTGAAGTAATTTTCATGATAGGTTGGACTCATAATTGGTATCACAAAACAGATACTTTATTCTGAGTATGTCAAGATTAGGTTCTTTTTATGTAGCTAAAATTCAGATTCTGGTTTGAGCAAAATCTCAATTTGAGCTGAGATTTCTACTTCTACTCGGGAGATCGGGGAGAAACCCTATAGTGAGTATGAAGCTTTTTAAATCTCAAATCATTTGTGCTCAAACTTTAAATGTTTTAAATAGTAAAATGCCTCGTATTTTACCGATATTTGTACGTTAGATGGACATCCTTAAAGTCAGCAGAATGCTACTTCCTGATAAAGTAAACATTATTTAAGTGTTGCATTTTTAATGAGCTAATCAGTTTTCAGAAGTCAATATTTTTTATTATATTTTATAATCATGGAGCCAGTTTCAATTGTTTGAATTTATTTTGCTTTAACCTTATTTTTCTGGGAATCAGACTATCGGTGTCGTGATGGATACGATAGTGGTTAGGAATGATGATGTGGCGGTGAAAATGGCGTGGATGACAGTTGTGGGTTGCAATCCCTCACATTTCCAATGTTCCCATTGTGGTCGTTAGGTTGATTCTTTGGATAATTTTGAGCTGTGTCAATGACATCACCTGATTTTATTTAAATTTCTTCATTTAGTTCACTTTGTCTGTATTGAAATAAATACATTCATGTTCGTGGGGGATTTAATTTTGTGGATTTCGAGGATAACTTCAACCATGAAATAAAATCCCCAATGAATAGTTATAGCAATAAATATAGTCCTTATCAGTGGCTACCATACTTGGATTTAATTTCAGTCAGGTACAAGACTGGGTTTATGGGAAGTTTACTAGCATATATCAACATGTAATAAAACCATAATTATATAATTATTTTTGAATGAGATCTGATAACTTGTGTGATATTAGACCTTGCAATTTGTCATGAAATCCGATATTGTAGTATACGTAATATTACAGTCCGTTGGTGTTGGACAAAATGTACTTGGTGCTTCTGGAGGAGAAAGTGTTACAGTGACATTCGATGGGAAGGTACTTTGGACACCTATAGAAACACACACGTGAGTACATGATTGTAAATCAATTGTTTTGCTAGAGCGTATGGTTTGAGTGTCCGTCTCATGATGCATCTTTAATCACAGGCCTAAGAAACTATATTACAAAATACAGAGTTTTGAAATTCCCCATCATCCGGTCATTACTATACAAAGAGAACAAGTTGGAAACGCATATTTCTGGTCCCTACATGAATCCACTATTCAACTCATCACCGGGCCGAGAAACGGTTGCAATCGGATCTAGATGTGTTGTTCTACATAAAACAATCAATTTATCTACCATTTGATGTGTGTTAAGCTATATTTCAGGTATTTCATAGTCATTGTTTACAAACTATTCTAATCTAGTTCCGCAGTGAATGGTAATGCTTTGTGTTATTAGCGTATAATAATGTTGCCATTTTTTCATAAATAAGTAAACATAAGCATTTTTTAAATTTGTGCTTTTCGTTTTATTACATTACAATATTAATTGAAATAAATTGTAAAAATTTGAAACATTGTTTATTGTTATATGCAAATAGGTAAGGGAAGTCAGCGGTAATCAGCGTGTCGTTTGTTATTCACTGCGGGACTGTTAGAATAATTTGTAAACAACGACAATGAGGACTAAACTAATGATGTTTGTTGGCCGTTATCATGCAAAAGCTTATAATTATAAACTTTTAAATTTTATATAATTTAATAGATATTTCGAACTACACTACCATTCATTTGTGCGGTACTGAGACATTTTTTCTGTCATGATTATGTTATGGAGAGCGATAAACTCAAATGTCAATTTATAGTTCTAAATTTCAGTTTTCATTTTCAGCCTTAGTTGTGAAGTATCTGTGAAATACTATCCGTTTGACCGGCAAACATGTTTCTTCGTGTACTATATAGCCGGGGAAGATTCAACAAGCAATATAAATTTGCGAACAGCAACCAATGTTAATTCTTTCCGGATTCTTGAGCATACAGAATGGAATCTGGTCAATATAACGACACATTTAGACACATTATCGTACGACACGTATATTGCCTACGTCACATTCACAATAGACAGGCGTCCGCTATTCGCCGTTTATACAATGATTATACCCCTGATAGCATTGTCGGGATTAAATGCATTTACACTCCTCCTACCGGTAGAATCAGGTGAGAAAGGATCTTTGTCCATCACCATATTTCTAGCATTTGCTTTCTTTATATCACTCACGAAAGAAGAATTACCCAAAAATTCTAATGAAGTCTCGTATTATCTCGTCTACATGACCGTTCTGTTGCTGTACAGTGTCCTGACGGTGGTTTACGTTATCATTGAGGGAAGGATTAATTCTCAGTATGGGACAAAGATCGTTACAAAAACGAACGAACGTGTTCAAACAAAGAAAAGCGAAGATGCAGATGCAAACGACGCTGATGGAGCTTTCAAGACTTATGTTAAAACTTGGTCTGACTATTTGAAAATTGTTGATATGATTGCTTGTATAGTAGGTCTGCTCTTTGTGTTGATCTTTAGCGGTGTGACACTCGGAATAATGATCAATCGGGGTCAATAATTGCTGGAACCTTAGTAAGGACTTTTCTATCCCGTCCAGTTATTCTCTTCTATTCTTTTTACGATGAATACATACAGCAATACTTACAGATATGTTTTTGTACTGTTAGGAACGACGGGGTTTTGTGTTAGGTGTGTCTCCTGATAATCAATTACATGTGAAGCTTTTAATAGTTTTTATCGATCCCTTGAATGCATGTTTTATGTTGATAAATGTTGATAATATGAGAAGAAAGTGACTGCAACGTTTTTGTCTTTGTGCCATTTCGTTTGTAAAATTACAGAGTAAAATAGAAAGTATATACTCAGTCAAAGAACATGATACTAGGGGATGCTAGGGCTAGTACTCACATAGCAAATATTTTGACTTAAGATAAAAAAAATTGTGCAGTACATACTTTGTACAAATTGAAGATTAACCCATGCTTTCTTTGTGAATACTGTAGCTCTTTACATAATGTTTTAGTCCTTGGATGGCATGTTAAGCTGACACACATAAGGACTTTATATGTTTTTAAGGAAACGCTTTTCTACTATGATGCTTTGTGAATACCAGCTTACATATACTGTCTTTGACTTTGTATATAATAGAACAGTGCCTTTCATGGTTGTACAACCTGTGTCCAATGGTTTGGCCAATAAAAAGCATACACCAGCTTTTACCATCGATGAGAAAAATAAACAGGACGATCTAAAAAGGTGACATTCGACACAGAAATTGTGTTAGTATCTATACAAGCGGTATGACATGCATAGATAGAATAAGTGAAACATTTGCAGTGGAATCCAATCAACACATTTCATTTCAGAAATTGAAACAAAAATGCAACAGTAAGTGAGCTCTTATCTTAATCAAAAAGATAACTGATGACGTCATGTAATTGAACAAGTAAAGTAAACATATGCGCTCGCCAACAGTTTGTCGTTCTGACGCTTTGTTATTAACCACGAATGCTAGGTGTGTCAGAATCCAAATTCTATAACAGCCGGGATAATACGGTTTTTCATATTTATTTCTTAAATGTATGTTCGGCAAAATATTTTAATTGAAATAAATGCAGATGAAGAGATATATATTTAACATACGTACATAATCTAAATAACACACAAACTAGAGCATAAGGAGTCAGTAGCAAATAGTAATGATAAAATGGCGACCATCGTTATTTTTTTATAAACACCTAGTATTTTGTACTACATGTATATTAAGATCAAAAAACAAATATGAAATGTGAACAACGCAACGAAAAATGAATATAAGATGGAAAATGGCGACCGTCGAGTTTTTTTATAAACACCTATTTGACTCCATCAAGAGCAACAAACAAATATGTATATCATAAACATCGCAACAACAAGATAAATATTAGATGGAAACTAAGGTTTTTTCTGCTTTATATCTGGAACACGTAAATAAATAATGTTATATGAGAATTCGTGAAGCTTGAAGTAAGTTCAATTGAAGGTTGCACATAATTCAATTGCATATAAATTAGTTATTACTAATTTCCAATTTTGTGAGCACTTCAGCAGCGACTATAATTTATCACCACAGTTAAACTAATTATTTTATTCTATGGTGTCAAGTCACAAAATGATTTAAGGAGGATCGCGCGACCTAGTGCGCATGCGCGGATTTCAAAATTCGATTTGCTAGTGATACCCAAGAACAAACACGAGTAAAATAGTTTTATGCGGTCAGATAATTTACCAACCTGTATTACAGACATTATTACTGGTTAGGCTAACTTGAAACATGTAGACGGTTACAGTTTAAGTGCAGTGGATTAAAGGCATTCTGTTTTAAAAAACATCAGGGGGACTTAAAAGCATTGGGGTTGAAAAGTACGAATAGTAATTAACTGTAAGAATTAGTTAGGATATTTAAGACTGATATTAACATTGTTTTATCATTCATCGTGTACTCAGCCAGTCTGAAACAAGTCTAGAATTAGTTTATACCAATCTATTTAAGGTCGGTTATAAAACAAGTTTTTCAAACTTCTATTAATCGCTCTCGACATCTCATTCCTGATGTTATCCGTCGCCACGAGGGTATGAGAGAATAGAAGACAGTTTCCCTTTTATGCTGAGCGTCAAGCAAGGGAATTTCTGGTACTATTCTTATTTCGTGTTTTGTATGACGCGATTAGGGGTCGCACCTGAAGCGGACGCTCTACCGCTAGGCTATCGATGAGGCTTTTTATGAGTGTAGAATTATGAATTCTCGTTCAACTATAAGATCCGGCAATATTGCCAACTCCACGACTAGAGACTCCATATTTCGCACGGGTAACAGAAGAATTGCCACACGCCGAAACTCAGTAGGCAGAATAAGGGAAACAACATCTCAAACTTCCGTTCCGGAAAGTTTAAGAAAAGGGGACATTGTCATGATCCTCGTGTATGAAATTCCTATTGGTACCAATTGCTCTGATTAATGTCTTACGAGAGGTGTTCGAAAAGAAATGCAACTTCATGCATATCTTTGTATTTTCGGGGTTTTCAAACTTGGCTTGTGTACTCATTAGACAATTGTCTTCTATTAGGTAAAATTTGGTGGAATTGCATTGATTAGTGTGTGGTCATGATGTATGTTTTATAAACACTTACTAATTTGTACTAAGCTAAAATCGACCGGAAAACGTATCGCAAAACAGACTGAAATTATGACTAAATTATATTAAAGAAACGTCCTAACTTAATTTAAGAGATCAATTTACACATGATGAACTTTTTGAGACCAAAAGGTTTCTTTCAACATTATAACTATTTAATTGCTTGTTTCAAAGTAGACCAATAGCATCTGAAACAACACAAGTGGTCAATCGTAAACAACAACGATCAAACAGAACATTGATAAAAAATAGGATATTGCCATTTTTTCATAAATAAGTAAACATAAGCATTTTTTAAATTTGTGCTTTTCGTTTTATTACATTACAATATTAATTGAAATAAATTGTAAAAATTTGAAACATTGTTTATTGTTATATGCAAATAGGTAAGGGAAGTCAGCGGTAATCAGCGTGTCGTTTGTTATTCACTGCGGGACTGTTAGAATAATTTGTAAACAACGACAATGAGGACTAAACTAATGATGTTTGTTGGCCGTTATCATGCAAAAGCTTATAATTATAAACTTTTAAATTTTATATAATTTAATAGATATTTCGAACTACACTACCATTCATTTGTGCGGTACTGAGACATTTTTTCTGTCATGATTATGTTATGGAGAGCGATAAACTCAAATGTCAATTTATAGTTCTAAATTTCAGTTTTCATTTTCAGCCTTAGTTGTGAAGTATCTGTGAAATACTATCCGTTTGACCGGCAAACATGTTTCTTCGTGTACTATATAGCCGGGGAAGATTCAACAAGCAATATAAATTTGCGAACAGCAACCAATGTTAATTCTTTCCGGATTCTTGAGCATACAGAATGGAATCTGGTCAATATAACGACACATTTAGACACATTATCGTACGACACGTATATTGCCTACGTCACATTCACAATAGACAGGCGTCCGCTATTCGCCGTTTATACAATGATTATACCCCTGATAGCATTGTCGGGATTAAATGCATTTACACTCCTCCTACCGGTAGAATCAGGTGAGAAAGGATCTTTGTCCATCACCATATTTCTAGCATTTGCTTTCTTTATATCACTCACGAAAGAAGAATTACCCAAAAATTCTAATGAAGTCTCGTATTATCTCGTCTACATGACCGTTCTGTTGCTGTACAGTGTCCTGACGGTGGTTTACGTTATCATTGAGGGAAGGATTAATTCTCAGTATGGGACAAAGATCGTTACAAAAACGAACGAACGTGTTCAAACAAAGAAAAGCGAAGATGCAGATGCAAACGACGCTGATGGAGCTTTCAAGACTTATGTTAAAACTTGGTCTGACTATTTGAAAATTGTTGATATGATTGCTTGTATAGTAGGTCTGCTCTTTGTGTTGATCTTTAGCGGTGTGACACTCGGAATAATGATCAATCGGGGTCAATAATTGCTGGAACCTTAGTAAGGACTTTTCTATCCCGTCCAGTTATTCTCTTCTATTCTTTTTACGATGAATACATACAGCAATACTTACAGATATGTTTTTGTACTGTTAGGAACGACGGGGTTTTGTGTTAGGTGTGTCTCCTGATAATCAATTACATGTGAAGCTTTTAATAGTTTTTATCGATCCCTTGAATGCATGTTTTATGTTGATAAATGTTGATAATATGAGAAGAAAGTGACTGCAACGTTTTTGTCTTTGTGCCATTTCGTTTGTAAAATTACAGAGTAAAATAGAAAGTATATACTCAGTCAAAGAACATGATACTAGGGGATGCTAGGGCTAGTACTCACATAGCAAATATTTTGACTTAAGATAAAAAAAATTGTGCAGTACATACTTTGTACAAATTGAAGATTAACCCATGCTTTCTTTGTGAATACTGTAGCTCTTTACATAATGTTTTAGTCCTTGGATGGCATGTTAAGCTGACACACATAAGGACTTTATATGTTTTTAAGGAAACGCTTTTCTACTATGATGCTTTGTGAATACCAGCTTACATATACTGTCTTTGACTTTGTATATAATAGAACAGTGCCTTTCATGGTTGTACAACCTGTGTCCAATGGTTTGGCCAATAAAAAGCATACACCAGCTTTTACCATCGATGAGAAAAATAAACAGGACGATCTAAAAAGGTGACATTCGACACAGAAATTGTGTTAGTATCTATACAAGCGGTATGACATGCATAGATAGAATAAGTGAAACATTTGCAGTGGAATCCAATCAACACATTTCATTTCAGAAATTGAAACAAAAATGCAACAGTAAGTGAGCTCTTATCTTAATCAAAAAGATAACTGATGACGTCATGTAATTGAACAAGTAAAGTAAACATATGCGCTCGCCAACAGTTTGTCGTTCTGACGCTTTGTTATTAACCACGAATGCTAGGTGTGTCAGAATCCAAATTCTATAACAGCCGGGATAATACGGTTTTTCATATTTATTTCTTAAATGTATGTTCGGCAAAATATTTTAATTGAAATAAATGCAGATGAAGAGATATATATTTAACATACGTACATAATCTAAATAACACACAAACTAGAGCATAAGGAGTCAGTAGCAAATAGTAATGATAAAATGGCGACCATCGTTATTTTTTTATAAACACCTAGTATTTTGTACTACATGTATATTAAGATCAAAAAACAAATATGAAATGTGAACAACGCAACGAAAAATGAATATAAGATGGAAAATGGCGACCGTCGAGTTTTTTTATAAACACCTATTTGACTCCATCAAGAGCAACAAACAAATATGTATATCATAAACATCGCAACAACAAGATAAATATTAGATGGAAACTAAGGTTTTTTCTGCTTTATATCTGGAACACGTAAATAAATAATGTTATATGAGAATTCGTGAAGCTTGAAGTAAGTTCAATTGAAGGTTGCACATAATTCAATTGCATATAAATTAGTTATTACTAATTTCCAATTTTGTGAGCACTTCAGCAGCGACTATAATTTATCACCACAGTTAAACTAATTATTTTATTCTATGGTGTCAAGTCACAAAATGATTTAAGGAGGATCGCGCGACCTAGTGCGCATGCGCGGATTTCAAAATTCGATTTGCTAGTGATACCCAAGAACAAACACGAGTAAAATAGTTTTATGCGGTCAGATAATTTACCAACCTGTATTACAGACATTATTACTGGTTAGGCTAACTTGAAACATGTAGACGGTTACAGTTTAAGTGCAGTGGATTAAAGGCATTCTGTTTTAAAAAACATCAGGGGGACTTAAAAGCATTGGGGTTGAAAAGTACGAATAGTAATTAACTGTAAGAATTAGTTAGGATATTTAAGACTGATATTAACATTGTTTTATCATTCATCGTGTACTCAGCCAGTCTGAAACAAGTCTAGAATTAGTTTATACCAATCTATTTAAGGTCGGTTATAAAACAAGTTTTTCAAACTTCTATTAATCGCTCTCGACATCTCATTCCTGATGTTATCCGTCGCCACGAGGGTATGAGAGAATAGAAGACAGTTTCCCTTTTATGCTGAGCGTCAAGCAAGGGAATTTCTGGTACTATTCTTATTTCGTGTTTTGTATGACGCGATTAGGGGTCGCACCTGAAGCGGACGCTCTACCGCTAGGCTATCGATGAGGCTTTTTATGAGTGTAGAATTATGAATTCTCGTTCAACTATAAGATCCGGCAATATTGCCAACTCCACGACTAGAGACTCCATATTTCGCACGGGTAACAGAAGAATTGCCACACGCCGAAACTCAGTAGGCAGAATAAGGGAAACAACATCTCAAACTTCCGTTCCGGAAAGTTTAAGAAAAGGGGACATTGTCATGATCCTCGTGTATGAAATTCCTATTGGTACCAATTGCTCTGATTAATGTCTTACGAGAGGTGTTCGAAAAGAAATGCAACTTCATGCATATCTTTGTATTTTCGGGGTTTTCAAACTTGGCTTGTGTACTCATTAGACAATTGTCTTCTATTAGGTAAAATTTGGTGGAATTGCATTGATTAGTGTGTGGTCATGATGTATGTTTTATAAACACTTACTAATTTGTACTAAGCTAAAATCGACCGGAAAACGTATCGCAAAACAGACTGAAATTATGACTAAATTATATTAAAGAAACGTCCTAACTTAATTTAAGAGATCAATTTACACATGATGAACTTTTTGAGACCAAAAGGTTTCTTTCAACATTATAACTATTTAATTGCTTGTTTCAAAGTAGACCAATAGCATCTGAAACAACACAAGTGGTCAATCGTAAACAACAACGATCAAACAGAACATTGATAAAAAATAGGATATTGCTCAAAGGTGCAATATGACCATTGGACTATTAGCTGCTTGTACATGCTCGAGTTTATCCCAAGTTCACTTCATTTGGAAAGTCATTCTTGACGTTAGAAACATTTGTACCCACTGGATACAACGCTCATTAAGGGTAACCAAATTGTCATCTTATTTTAAATGCCACGAAACTATCACAATTACACCTCCGGACCTTTTACGTTGTATTACAAGACGATGATACAAACGCTCACTATCATTAACCAAGAATGAAGCAGAAAAATTCTAAGAAACCCGTGATTGTAAAACACACGCAGTCAGTGATGAAAATGCTACTTTGATTTTCTTCAAAAACGAGAACCAATGGGCAAATATGTTACAAGAAGGTTCTATAGATATTTTGTGCAGGACAAGCTTAATAAATATTTTATAAAGCGTCTTAGTGTGTTTGTGGAATAGGCCAAATGTACCTTACTCATGAAAATGCCTCTTCTCCAATTAAGATGTTTAAAAATACAAATACAATGTTATGATATTGCAATGTTTGTATTCAAGTGACAAGGTTTTCAAGGTTTCAAAGTTTATTGCGCAAAACAGGCCACCGGCCTATACACAAGAAATAAATATCACATACATATGACATTTAACAATGAATGAAGTGTGAAATTGTAGATATATACATGCATACATTTGATGACAAAGCAATATTATAATAATGCAGTTAACTATAAATTGAAAGGTATTCCTTCCTTTCTTTAGTACAATGTAGCATAAACTATATACATTGCTACACTACGCACAATGTAAACATTCTGGGCGGACATTAGGCTATAATATACATTTGTCGAGACATTGCTCGCCTGTACATTCACATGTGGTAGATACCTATGGCGGATAGGGCTGTACAGTGGACAGGTCAACATGAAGTGTATTTCGTCTTCAATGCATCCTTCGCAGTACGGACAGCTACGGTACTCTTGTATTCTACCGAAGTGTCTACCCTTTTCCACCATAAGATCATGAGCAAAGCTTCTAAAATTAGCTATATACACCTTCTGAATCTCAACACATTTTACATAGCTTGCAACATCATAATTACTCTTATAATTGATATAATGAAACAATTTTCTTGAAGCCAAGCATTTGTTATGCCATGTCTGGATGTATTGGTCTTTAAGCCTTTGCATATATTCAATTAAAAACAATTGATGGTTAAAATTGTCTTGTGTTTCCTACACATAACCGAAACCATTTTGATACAGATTTAGCCTAATATCGGACACCCAGTTGTTGTATCCTAGTCTATCATAGAGAACAAGCATTTCGTAGCACAGTTTGATGTATCTATGCCCAGGCATTTTCAACAACCGAAGCCAGTATTTCATACATCTTTTTGCAGCATATATGTACATAGGGAATCTACCTAGATCACCTAAAAAAGCATCATTGCATGACATTGTATTGGCATTCACGAATCGCTTTCAAGCGTAAACATGTACATTCTCAATACAGACAACATTTTTCAAGGCCATAATTCCGACCCATATAGCATAATTGGAGCAATTTTAGAATCAAAAAGCTTGAAAAAGGTATGATATGGTATACAGGAGAATTGATGAAGGGAATTGAATATACTGATTAAAGCTTTCTTAGCTTTAACTGACATAGCATTTGTCATTTGATACATAGAAAGTCTGTTTGTGAATAACATGCCTACGTAAGTAAAGCTATTAAGCACCTCTATTTTTATATGTCCATTTCTCAGTTGCAGATAATTAACCACCTCGTTTAAAAACCACTATTTTCGTCTTTTTAACATTCACACGAAGCTTACTTTTATCAAAAAAATCATACAAAACATTCAGTTGTCTTTGAAGGCCAAAACAGTGTCAGCGAGCATAGCGATATCATCAGCAAACATGAGCATAAACACTTCAATTAAACTTGGCATTAGCTGGACACCTCTAGTACGGCAATCACATAAAACTGTATACAACTCATCAATAAACATGGCAAACAATATCGGGCTTAAACTACATCCTTGCCGTGGACCTATAGGACAGTCAAAAGTATCTGTGTAACCCTGATTTGTCCTCACCCAACCTTTTACGGAGAGATAAATTGACTGTATGGCTTTAAGTAATTTGCCTTTGACAAGTTTTCGATGTAATACCTCATACAGAATACTGCGATCAACAGAGTCGAAGGCTTTCTCAAAATCTACGAAAGCAACATAAACTGACTTTCCTTTCATACTCAAGTATTTATTGATGATTGAATACAGAATAAAGCTATTATCTATAGTGGAGTATCCTTGCCGGAACCCACCCTGACATTCGCATATTTTGTTATATGCTTGAGTATAAAAATTAAGTCGTTTTGTTATTATCGAGATGTACGAGGGGTGATCAACAAATACGCTGAAAAATGCTCTGAAATCTTTGTTACGAGACCAATACTCACAAAAATCAGCCAGTTAATAGTTTGGAGTATTACAAATACATAACTATAAAAACATTAAACTCAATGTAATATTTGGTCGAAAAATTATAGAAACTGCAACGTCACTATGGCTACACCGGCCCAACGTCATCGCGACGTCGTTACATATTACAGTTTACATACTCATTCGTGGCACAATTCATCATGTATAACGCATTTAATGATTCTTTAAAAAATAGCTGTACAACCAGATACACTTCATAGACCTGTCAAACGAAAAACAATATTTTTACTTTGCAACTTGTATGTAAATTATAATAATTAGCAGCTGGAGAACATTAATATTGATGACGTAATTTGACGTTATTGACGTTGTATAGCACATGCGCATGTCGGCATTGATTTCACATGGCTATGTATGAGAGAATATGCAAAACCGACACCTGTTTTGTGTGCTGTTACATATTAGTTGCATTTTGCAATATTGACATTGGTATTTTATGTCATTTCATTCGCCACACGACTTTTTGTCGCCGTTTTCGGTACCGCACTCATTTTCAGACAACAACTTTGAAGCAAATTAAATCTAAAACAGAGTTTTGACGTTAAAACAATTTTTTGAAATGATGAATGCAATTTTATATCATGGTACATTCATAATCCACCCTTTAGAAAATTATAAGATTAAAAACGCACGAATGATACGTCATCGTTTTCTATGTGCAACGTTGGAAAATATGGAAATTTGGGCCGCATGACGTCGAGTGACGATGCCATAGGAAACGGCGTTCATGCCGTCTTTGGTTAATATTATTGATTAACAGTGAATCATATTGAAACAAATGTATCTTCTGGTATAGAAAGTTTCATTGACTTATAATGACAAATATAGAAACTACAGCACTTTTTCGCGTATTTGTTGATCACCCCTCGTACATCTTGCTCAATATGTCCAAGAGTGCTATCCCTCTGTAATTGTCTGTATTATTAACACTACCCTTCTTGTGAATGGGAATTAAAATAACTTTAGTCCATTGTTCAGGGAATTCGTCTCTCGTGAATAGTCTATCAAACAGTTTAAGTATGTATGGCAGTAACACTTGAATACCATATACTACATGTTGAGGAAGAAGATTTCCACCAGTTGACTTATTGATATTAACAGTTTTAATGCTTTCTATAACATCGTTCTCAGTAATTGGAGAACTAAATAATATGTCCTGTGTATCATCCAGATTCTCTTCTGTAATATTACCCTGCATAGTCTGTTCAGTATTATTATCACGATCTGGATTAAATAAATTACTAAAATGCGTGTACCAAGCGTCTAGTGTGATATCTGGGTTTGTCCGCGGCTTGTTGGTTAGCCTCTTCAATTCCCGCCAAAACAATCTGGGATTATTAGCAAACGTATCCAGATTGTTTAATGTTTTTCTATTGTACTGCGAGTGACAGACGCGAATAAACGGACGGTACTAAATTTACCCTTAGGGTTAATCAACAAATACGCAAATATATCACAGCATGGTACCCAAGACTGTCATTGCAAATATTGCTAGTCTACCCTATCACCTAAAATGTATTCAATACTTGCCCGAATGCGTGGTTTTGTGTCGACACCGACTGAAACTGACGATGTACTTGGACGTTACGTCAAAAGTTGCGACCCATGCTAAAATTCGTTGGTGTGATAATTAAAAATGTGAAGTATTTAATTTTTCTTCACAAAAGTATCAAAATACACAGAAATAATAAGGCTTTAATAAATTATTAAAAGTGTAATAGTTCAATAACATTAATATGTAAAAACACACCAATTGCGTGTAAAAATACCGAAAAAGCGTATATAATTAGGTGACCCCTTTTACCGTGTACAAACTACAGAAATTCGCAAAATTTTGACGTTACGCGTTTAGTGTTACGCTTTTGGGTAGCAACTTTTGTCGTTACGTCTAGATATTGATGTTATGAAGTAAATAACGAATTTATCTTCAACGGTAAACTCAGGCCAAAGTAAAAGCCGGCGATTGTATATTAAGATGCATATAATAATTATTCGTCGAATTCTTTCTTGCCAATTATACAATAGACGTAACGAGTGTTAGCGATATACATTGGCAAATAAGTGAAACTATATTTATATAGTTCTAATATTGTCTGTAAATGAATATATAGCATAAATTTAATGGAGAAAAATATATCTTTTCGGAAATAACGGAATTAATTGTTACTGAAATGTGACTGTCATCAGAAACAATCTATTTACCATTCATGAATATATTTGGATTTCGTAAAGCTTCAGTCCTAAAGTATTGCTTGGAGAGGTGATGTTGATTGACGAAGCATTATGCCAGCATCCCGTAGGTGGAAGGTACACACACGCCCTACCACCGTACATACCGGGCACCACAGGACATGGTCCATTAGCAAATCGTGTTCCGGACATTTCTATATACAGCTTCTGGTTGTACGCACCTGTAATAAAATACATCATTTAGGTCGAGATTTGGCGCTGGTGAACATAGTTCAACTAGAGACTGTGAAAACCTTCAGTGGTTAATCTATAGGCAAACCAACGCTAGTTCGATTTTGTTCTTGGTTAATCTGCGCCATCTTGAAACTGCTCCAACTCAAATATGGGTAATGGTGTCCGGAGAAACCAGACATGCGTAGATAATCGAACCAGACCAGACTATATAGTCAGGGCCAAATCCTAGCTGTAAAATGAATAATTATACTATCCGTGTGAATCAATCAAGTAAAAATAAATTGTCTCCTCGGCCTTTATGGCAAAATTACGTATACGTTTTGATAAAGACCAGTTGTTTTTACACGCTAGTTGTAATGCATGCTATCGAGTGTATTAATAAAACTACAAATAACATTATTAAAACATTAAAATACAATGCAGTATAAACATAACGATTCATTATGATGCGATGTTGATGACTATTTTACGTATGCGAATTTCGGGGTCCCAACCACAACAATAAACGGTATACAGCGTCATATGAGCTGTAGGCCTTTTCCCTGTTCATTTGTGACTACTAATTGACTTTATATTAGATTTAAATGATTGAAAAAGAACCCACATTTTGCATGCTTTCAATGTTTTTGAAGGTCGTGGAAATAGATGCGCATTTCCAAAATCGAAATGAAACATTTGTTTACACGAAGACAAACTATCGCGGCAAAACATCATGTAAGAAAATGACCATGCATATATTACTTACGGAAATATGTGACTGTCACTTTTGCAATAGGCCAAACACTATCAAATTCCATTGCCCACCATGCACCTTGCTGTGTGTACGAGTTAGTGCTAATGACTCCATCGATACTTTTATGTGGGTTGTTTTGTGTTACTCCTGCCTCTGGGGGAATCAGGGTAGCCCCGTTTTGTACCAGATAGCCTGCAAATGATAATAATTATAAAGAACATCTTTGAGTAGTTTACGCTAGTCGTCATGATCAGAGCGGATAAACACCTTTATTTAATGCTAACTGATGAGATATGGAGTACTATCAGTGAAATAAAACCTATATCAGTCACTGGTTATCACCTACAATGTGACTGATATAAGCTCCGCCCCCTCACAGGGACTACTTTAATTTACCAAAATCTCAACACTAAAATGTCTGTAACTTTTTTATTAATCAACGGAAACATGTCATGTGGGGGTTTTATTCTTAATTAGAACATTTCCTACAAGTTGGTGTATGATTTAATGCAAAATTCTCAAAAAAGTCGTTTTCACCTATTCACCATAATCCAAGATGGCGGATTTTGAAGTGAAAAATATGAATGGAATAACATATTCATACGTAGCCTAACCACTGTGGTAATTTGGCATAAATAGTACTAGTTTTGACACCATATAAGCATTAAATAAATAGAATATTTGTTTGTTTTGATTGAATATGGTTAATATCTCATCTTGTAGTGATAAAATTTTAATATTTTCACTACACGATGAGATATAAACCATATTCAATCAAAACAAACAAATATCCTCTATTTACTAGGGATCGTTCTGTTATAATTACCCGATGCCAAATACTTTTTTTTTTCAGGGGAGATAATTTTATTTTCCTCGTCAATAGGTAGATGTGGGTCGAGGGCATCCCACATACTACCGTACAACTTGTAATATAACTGTAAATGAATCATACTATAGTATAATATACATACATACATGCATACATACATTGCAACTTATATAAATGCATACACATATAGCATTAAAACTCCGGACCCCTGTTTGTTTGTTTTTTGGTGGGTACAGGTACTTTTTTATGTTTCAATTCTGTCGGTTGTTCCTTTCTTTTATATATGATAATAAAAGCTAGAATTTTCTCTGGGCTGAAAGTGCAATACATTTGAAATAATTTAGCTTGATTTTTTGAATTATTGGAAAAAAATTAAGTACATATTCCAATTTGCATTAAAAGAGTCCAAACTATTTAATTTAACCGCAACCCCTTTTTGTACCTTATATTGATAATTGACATAATGTTTTGCTCGATTTAGGGTCGGATTGATTTTTGAACTTTACAGTTGTAAATATATCTTCTAAGGTATGTGAACATAAGGTTAAGTACAGCTTGCTTGTGATCTCTGATTCCTAATATAAAATTTTCACAATTGAGAAATGTTTTAATTACTTCATGATTTCCAAAGAAATTTAAAATCAGTTGCTTTATTACATGACAATCCCAAACTAAATGTTTGATTGTTTCGGTCATAGTTTTACAGAAAGAACAGTTTGCATTATCTATGAAATTAATTCGAAATAAGAAAGATTTTGTTCCAATAATTCTATGTATAATTCTGTATTGAAACCATTGCAAGTTTGAATCTGTAGTTATTTAGAAAGGAGTTGAAAATATGATATTCCAGTCTTTATCTGTTATTTGTAAGCCTAAATCCTCATTCCATTTTGATACACAAGCTGATTTGACTTCTGTTTTTATCAGAATATTATACATTGGTTTAGTTCCTTGTTTAAATTTTAGAATATTTTTAAAAAGTGTTGGAATGTACGGTCTGGTTATTTTGTCTTTACTTTGACAATCATTCTGTTTCAGGAAATCAGATATAGACCTTATAACACCTTGGTATTGAATATAGTTGGTTATGAGATTATTATTTTCTTTAAAATGTTCGAAGCTGTAAAAATTGCCTTTATTGTCTAACAGGTCTTCGATATTTTGCACACCCGCTTTGAACCATGAGTTGTAAAAAATGGGTTTATTATTTATAAGGATATTAGGATTGTAGAAGATGGGTTGTGCTATCAATTCAGTTTCATTGATTTCTAGTTTTTTACAAAATGTTACAAAAGCATTTAATGCATCTCTCCAATAATTATTTTTAATTCCATTTGCAATTAATTCTGGGTAGTAATAGCTACATTGTAATAATTTTTGTATGTCAATCATAGTTTTTGCTACATTTGTCCATTTTCCACTACTCATTACCATTCTTCTGATACATGTCAACTTTAAGGAATGTATAAAAGTATTTATGTTTGTTATTTCGAAACCTCCTTTATGTTTGTGTTGTATCAGAACACTCTTCTTAGTTCTTGCATTTCCTTCCCAAATAAATTCAGTTAATGAGTCAGACAATATTTCAATCAGATCTTGCGTTGGGTTAGGTAGAGATGTGAATAAATGTATTAATGTAGATAATATAATTGTTTTTATCACTTGTACTCTTCCGATTGGTGTTAAAATTCGTCGTTTCAAGTTAAGAAGCATTTTTTTAATTTTTAGTAGTTTATCATTGTAGTTTAATTCTATCATTTTTTCAAGATCAACGTGAAATGTAATACCAAGCATATCAAAATGTGTTTGGTTCCATTGAAGTTTCCATTTAGTTTTAATGCTATTGGCACTGTACTTTAGTCTTCCAATCCAAACTACTTTAGTTTTGTCAAAGTTCACATTCAGCCCAGAGAGTGAAGTATATTCAGTTAGTACTTTTAGTGTCTCATTAAGAGACTCAGTAGAAACTGTGACAATTTATGTTCAATCGCATTTACTTTTATTCCTTTTATAGATTTAGTCTGTCTAATCTTAAGAGATAACAATTCTGTACACAATATAAATATATAACAACTTAAAGGATCACCCTGTCGACAGCCTCTCTGAATATTAAAAAAGTCCGATAAAAAGGCACATTGTGTAACAGCCGATACACTGTCCTTGTAGAAAATATTGAACCAGTGTTTTATATCCTCGCCAAAGTTGAATACCGTAAGTGTCTGTCGAACAAAACTCCAAGATAATGAATCGAAAGCTTTTTCAAAATCTATAAGCAGAAGTAGGCCTGGAACATTATTAACTTCTGTATATTTCATTAAATCGTATTTCTCCGATAAATCTGTCTTTTATAAATCCCGTTTGGTCACTATTTATAAGTTTATCTAAATATTTTTTAAATCTATTTGCAATACACCCAGAGCCTATTTGTATATGCAATTCAACAACGTGATTGGTCTCCATTTCGTAAGTATTGTTTCGGCTTATCGCCTTTTTGAATGCATGTTATTATTCAATTGTTAGATTGCCAGTTATAAATGCTTCATTAAGTGCTCTACATACGAAAATACCAACTTTCTTCCAGAATACTTTATAAAAGTCAGCACTAAAACCAGATGTCCCAGGCCTTTTATCATTTGCCAAATTTTTTAAAACCCTAGTTGCTTCGTCGATGTGTATTAGACCTTCTAATGAATTTGACTCTTCTATCGTTAGTTTTGGAATTTCTATATCATTTATGAACTTGTTGAAATTATCTGAGTTGTTGTTCGTTTCGTTTTGCGAATATAGCGTCTTATAAAATCTGGATGTTTCCTTTAGAATGTCAGCTTGGTCGTTTAATTCAGAACCATCTTCAATTATTAATTTGCTTATTGTTTTCGTTGTGTAATTATATTTCTCTAAATTACAGAATAATTTACTTGGCTTCTCGCCATTTATAAACCAGTCTACCTTGGACCGTACTATATTACCCTTTAGCTTATTTTCGTGTATAGATTTCAATTCACCCTTAAGGAGTTTTAAAGTATCAGTGTTGTCTTCCGTGAGTGAATTTTCTATCGTTTCTATATCTTTAATTATTTTTATTTCTCGTTCTGTTGTGGTTTTCTTTTTGTATGAGCTATAGGAGATTGATTTTCCACGGATTTCCATCATCAGTGTTTCTAAAAATAACTGGTCGTTTATTGTTAGTTGTACATTTTTGTAGTTCTGAAATTGGAATTTCATGTATATTTTCTAAGTTGTAAATAGGTAAAGCATATTGTATTTTGATATCTTCTATTGTTTTATTTATCAAATCTAAGTATTCTTTGTCTTTTAACAGAGAATTATGTGTTTCCACAAGCCTTTCCCGTGTTTAAAATCGGTAAAATTTAATTTCAGAATAACCATTTAATGATCGGACTGATAGCTTGGTTTAATCGCTATATCTGATATATTCATTTGAAATATTGGGGACATTAAAAAGAAATTAAGTCTTTCTTGTTGTAGAGGATTAGATCTACGCCAAGTATAACGTCTGGTTGTTGGATAAAGATGCCTGAAAGGGTCTATCAGTCCTCTACTTTCAATTTCATTGATTAGCACTAGACGTGCCTTTTTATTATTTAAGTGTTTGTAATTTGAATAGTCAAGATCGGGATTCTGTACTAAGTTAAAGTCGCCACATAGTATGACGTTTTCATTAGCTGTATTATCAATATCATTTAATAATAATTCATAAAAACTGGGCGAATCTGTATTTGGTCCGTATATAGAAGCTTGAGCTATTCTTTGTTTACATATCGACACATCAATGATTACATAATTTCCTTTTTTATCAGAATGTGTTCCGTGGATTTTGTAATCTACGTTTTTAGTAAATAAAATGGCAGTTCCTCTAGAATTGGATGATGAAAAACTTAATAAGCACTGAGAACCCCATTCGGTATAAATGTCTTTTAACTAATCTTTGTGAAAATGTGTATCTTGTAAACAGAATATGTCACACTTTGTATCCTTTAAAAACTGAAACACTTGTAATCTTTTAAAACGCCCTTGAAGGCCTCTACAGTTCACTGATAGTATTGAAACTTCACTCATAACATTTTATATTGTGCAAATCGAATGAACCAACAATGCTTAAAGTGCACCCACCAACGTAAACATAAATATAATGATAATAAAAAAGGGCATATAAACAGAATGCCCACATAACACAAAATGCATAATTCTGTGGAAACATATTATATACCTAATTAATACGGATTTAATTTTTAAAAAACGCGACTCATTATGATACATGGTACCTTCAAAAAGATTTGTGTGTGTCAGAAGATGCCAAATACTAACATTGGGCTGATCATACCGAGTGAATAAATAATCAAAGCGCTGAAGGCACAGGATTTGTTTGGGTTTTGTAAGTGGGTCATCCAACAACAATTTCTGCAAAATTAGAACGATAAACTGGTATTTGTACCTACAGAATGAAGTTCCGGAGAGTAGTGGTTTCGTAGAGGATGTTTTGACTAAATTGTGAATGACGGATCGCGATCCACCACGAGTATGAAGTGCTCAGGGCTGGTATTCACAAAGCTTCTTAGATAAAAATTTATCTTAAATATCCTATAAATTGCTTAGTTATGATAAAATTTGTCTTAAGTTTAATTTATTTCTAAGTCGCTATTCACAACATATCTTAAACTTAAGATCTTCTTAAATAGCCACTTTTTGTCATAAATATCCATTTTCAACTAAGAAATGTGCCTATATTTAAGATACGTACATAGGTATCTTACTATTTAAGAAATTTCTAAGATGAAAATAGGAGTTTTTTATTATGTGTTTAAAACCGGTTTTAAAGCTTGGAAATCATCAAGCAATGGGTTACAATGAAGAACCGTCCTAATATACGTATTAAATCATTCTTTTAGACCAAAAAACTTAGCAATTTATCAAAACGTCATGCAAACGCCCAGTTCAAGGGAAATAACTCGGTGTCGCATCCGCCTAAAGCGAAAGTAGAAGGTTAGGTGGAAACTCCGGACACAGGTTTTCGGAATTCGGGATTATTGACGCATACATGTTTAATCATGTATAGTCTCAAATATCCACATTTTGCATTTATAACACACAGTTAATCAGAAATAGATATGTTGCTAAATTCATCGTGCATTATATGTAATTTACAAAGTGTAAATAAGTATATAAGAATAATCACGCTACAATAATAGCTGGCTAACACAAAGTAGGCCTATAGTAGATCTATAACACTAATGTTTTATTACGCATTTTAAAACACAATATCTTTCGTTGAATTATATTATCAAACATGTCAATTTTGTCAGCAAACACTTATACCTTGGTCACATTTATGCTACGAGATATACACGAGCTGACTTTTGCAAACTAGTAAGCCTACGACGTCCATAAGCCAATGTGGATATGGTAGACTACCGATCATCTTACAGTTTTCTTAATTCGTATATCAGTGAAAATGTTTCACCGAACTCCCGAGTTGTACACGTATTCGCGCGGATTTCGAAGTCGGGAACATCTCGTACGGGTCTCATACCGACATCAAACGAGCTAAGTATGATATCCGTACGGATTTGAACACTTATAGGCTTGTCGATGCTCGCATGCCTTATCGAAAAGTACTCACACGGACACTGTGTGACCACCATATGGCTATCATAGGAGTGTCTAGCAAGTGCTTTACGAACCTAAAAGCTCCGGACGGGTTCCGCACACTTTGGCTGTGTTATTGTTCGAAGGCGCGGTGGTGACTTCATAGTTCATGCTTCATGCTTCACACTTCGAAATGCATGTCTAATATTGCTTTATGGTTCATATGTTAAATGTAAACACCCGTACATAGTTTACCCTCTATATTTCATACTCCAAAGTTCATACTCCAAGTTCAAACTCCACAGTTCATACTCCACAGTTCACACTCCATAGTTCGCACTCCACAGTTCACACTCCACAGTTCATACTCCACATTTCACACTCCACGCTCAACTGTTCGCACTTAATAGTTCACAGTCCTTTTTTCATTGTTCACATTGCACACTTTATAGTTCACCCTTCATAGCTCACAGTTCACACTTCATAGGCAAAACTTAAAAGTTCCTTTATTCATCGTCTGTTTAAAGTTTGATTTTAATTACTTGTACTGTATAATTACATTTTTGATAATGATAAATATATCAATAATATGTGTACACATGTATAAAGGTGCATAGCCCTAGGTTTAATGGGTATATCATCGGAAAATAAAGTTATTATTATTATTATTTATGATTTGTAATATCGTTGTGAATATTTATTAGTCTCTTATAATTCTGTATTACAATGGTCACATAATAATGTTTATGTGATATATAATGTGATTGATAGACATACATGGTCAAATGAGTTGCCACAACTTAATACAAGTGCCATACAAGGCTGAAATAGAAATTTTGATGACATTGTTGATGGCATCATTGGTTTTGTAGATACATTGCTTATATTCTTACATGTTTTTTTCTGGCAGTTTTCATAAGTTTTCACAATGCACTAGATGAAGTTTATGATAACGTTTACAGTATTGAACCAGGAAGCGGAACGTGTGATGGACGAACGATGGACGTGCGATGGTCGTGCGATTGTCGCATGTCATACGCACGGCATTCTTGCGGACATTCATTATCGTACGACAATCGCACGACGCACGTACGACGTTTGCACGACACTCGTAAAAATATGGCGTTCGACAACTGTTCATCGTAGGGATGCTGTGTATCAACGCAGAGCCGTCGTGCGTCCGATGTACGAATATTGTGACCGCACCACAAAATTACAATTTCAAGACATATGCCGATGAATTTCGATGTAGATTCGGAAGCGTCGGGAGATGAAGAAATTCCTACGACAATTGTGAAAGGGAGTTAAACTTTTGTAGAGAGTTATGACTGTCTCACCTATACCTTATACAGCTTAAAATACTCGCAAAACGGCTTTAACCTCTTCCTTCTAGGTACTTGTTCCTTACATTAACAGTGACATTTAAGAAGAGATCCCACATAGGATGTATGTAAAAAATTACAACTATTATACTGGCTGACATCTACAATACAACTGCATATAGCATTTGTACATTATATAAGAAATCAGAACAGTGATTCATTATTCGTCTCTCTGAGTGGAGGCGGTGGGCGACCAAGGGGGAATTAGACATTTTCGATTTTTTATGTATAAATCCCCACCCTGGAGACAATGCTCACTGTCTAAATCCCCACCGTGGGGTATAGTTTTTCATCCAGGTACTTTAATAAAAACACGTATAAAAGTAGGCCTATCGATGTCGCCTTTCGTGATGTCAACATTCCCGGACCAAAGTCTGTTTCACGGGACTCTGAGTCGATAAGATTATCAAATTTCCGACTGTCGGGAAGATTCGTTTGTCTAATTTCCCCGGGGCGGGCCTAATATTGACTGGTGCATAAGTAACTTTGTAAGATATTCGACTAACATTTAGCTACTATTTTTCTTAGAGCGGTGCCGTAATTACACTGACAAGATATATACAAGATACACATGATAACAACATGTTTTGCCAAAATTCCACGGGGGTTCGGAACCCTCCGGATCCACGCATGACTTCAGTAAAAACAAACTACATGTATTCTATACACACAACTCTTCAAACACGTAATTCAAACAGAATGTACCACATGTACGTGAATATAATTTAGAAATTATTATTTATAATAGACACCCGGTTTTACATTACACAAATTAATATTCATGAAACCCAACTAATTTTTTTATATACATGCATGATTTCAAATGATTATAAAAGCGGTTCGAAAATGATCGAGGACTAATCCCTCCCTTGGAAGGAGTCCTCATTCCCGTTACTATTTTTAGAGCGAGAAAATCCCGTTTTACATAGCAACCACTTTAAAATATTTCTTAGATTTAGGATAATATTTTAGCTAAGATATTTCTAATATGCTTCTTGAATACAACTTAAGACAAAAATAAATTTTATTCTTAGCTAAAATAATTTCTTATCAGATAAGAAAATCTTACGAAAATATCTAAGAAGCTTTGTGAATACCAGCCCAGGTGAGCAAAAAACTAGATGACCAAATATCGAACTGACCACCACTAATTACGGACTAAATTTGCAAAATGGCTTACACATTCCATATTTCAGAGGGAAGGGTTTTAGGGGATAATGTCTAAAAACGAATCAGTTTTAAGTTTTGAATGGGGCAATTTAAATTAAAGTTTTAAAATTGCCTATGTTTAGTGTTTTTGGAGTATTTTGGGACTAAATTTCTTAATTCAGTGGTAATCCTAGCGCTTTCCGACAAAGTCGGAGGGAGTGTAGTGATTCTTGGAATGCCGGAATGCCATGTTTTTCGGTGAGTTGAGTTGGCGTGGTGGCTCTCTTCTCGTTTGGCTGTCGGACAGTGCGGTCGTGTGTGAAAGCGCAGAATAGGCAATAGACAGTAATTAGAGACTGATAGACTAGTGTAGAGTATGTTTTCTTCACACGTGACACGATCGGTTCAATGCAATATTCATGAATCTCTCCAAGATTAAAAAATTGACCATTAGAGGGTGTTATTGCAAACTTTAACAAGAGCCACTTTCACATGGCCATCCCAGCATAAATGTTGTTATTAATGGGTGTTTAATCAAACTTCAAAGGGAGATAATTTCAAAACTGGGCCATATAGAGTTATGGTTCTTAGTCACTGCACTTCTCCTAGTTGCCAGCTATTCACCAATCAAGTTTCAAGTAAATACCTCAAATAGTTATAGAGTTATGTTGTGGATGAAAAACTATTAAAAATTAAACAAGAGGAGATAATTTAAAAACTGGGAGTAAAAAGAGTTATTGTTCTTGGTCACTGCACTTCTCCTAGTTGCATCTATTAATATATCAAGTTTATAGTCAATATCACAAATAGTATTAGAGTTATGCTCTGGACAAAAATCTATTATAAAATTAAACAAGGGAAGATAATTTCAAAAGTGAACTACTCGTATTGAACGGTAAACAGGAATCAAAGCGCTGAAAGCCCTGAGGTTGTTCGATTGAATGCCATTGTGATCACCTCCGCCTTTATGCATTTACCGGAGACAAACGGAAATGTTCGATCTTTCGTGATTAGAATGAATAAGAATGCATGCAGAGAAAGTACAAGTCAAACAGTTTTCTTTGGCCAGATAATTAACTAGAAATGCTATTTAAATTTATTAGTCAGAATAATTAGCCAAATAATTCAGATACGTGTAAAATCAGATACGACGGACAGGCGCATGAGCCTTGAAGTTGGTTCTGATGGTTAGGGGTCCTCAGGATTGTGAAATTTGGGACTTTAATGCCATGTTTGCCATATTATATTTCTACTGTACAAATTAATGTTACTCATGTGCATACGTCCGTATTGCTGGCTACGCCACTGACTGATTAATCAAACCTAATAAACTATTTTGTAACAGTTCATAAAGAGTAGTGCTCAATATTATGGATTTTCCATGTGTCGTAGAGTAGCTAGAGAACTATTTTGCCGGTTTACATGTTTCCTTTGCATCGGCGAAAGATATGCAAATTTGCAATTGCTGGCTGACCGGTTTACTTTCCTTAATGTGGCACAGTCCATTTGTGGCATAGAAAAGAAGTTTCAGGCAGTAAAAATGGGTTGCAATTGTTGATATGTATAAAAACTAGTTGTTCTTTGAACAACTTAAAACGTTATATATAGGTACCGGAAAGTGACCGTTTTTAGTCACAATATTTGTGACAAATACCGAGTGGAATATTTTTGACATTTTGACACTGTGACTATACAACACTCAAACAATGGAATGAAACTAATACACCCGACGGAATACATATTGAAAGAACTGGAAAAAGCCCCATTTACGCTTTGATTTCATATAATTTTCTCATTAAAAGGGAGGGGATACCTCCTACCTCTTCCCTTCCCCTGCCGCTCCAATGTTCGGCAACCCGCGAAGCGCCTGTACACACCTCTAGTCACAACCACGGGACCTAACTTGTATAGACTGTTGGACCTAACGTAATGAAACATTTGGTCTCAGTTGGGACTACACACCTCAAGTTGGTTTCACAAGGCAAGATGCCATTGACCATTGCTTACAGAGCGAATACTTTATCAACTGAGCTATCAAGCCACTAGTTTAACATAACATTTAAATAAAACAGCCGTAAGAATAGTCATTTGCGGGCGGTATCGCTATTCTTACGGTAGAGCCGTAAGAATAGTCACTTCCTTAACATATTGGACGCATACAGTTTACACTGTACTGCGGCTCAGTTCAAAAATTAAAAAAGCTACAACTGAATGAGACAGCAAGCTTGTCAATCTAGCCACCTACACAAGTTTTTCCCTTAAATCCAATACACAGTACTACTATAATCTCAAAAAGATTGCTATCAAAAGCGCAATATAATTATACAGACATAATATTGTCAAAGAGTCATTTTGCTTTTTTTTGGGTCGAATAGTTACGGGTACGACATGTTATTTGTACTTACGAAACCTCTGACAGTCACACACGGCATCGGGTGTGGATTTTATTGTATAAGTACATTAATTGTGAGTTTTAAAGACGATTTTCCTTGCTTACCAAGTACTAGCGTCGTTGATCGGAAAAAAATCTCCTATAAAATTTCTTTTCTCGCAGGAACAAAATGGAACAAAATGGCGACTGTTTTATCATGTGTAATGCCGTTCGGACCGTTCAGATTAGGAACGAAGATGATACTCATACGCGCTATTTTATTAATTAAACATACAGTTTATAGATAACCTGGATAACAAAAATACTTGAAACGTTTTAAGAATATTGTGTGGGTTTTTTTCATAATCACTTTTTCAACAAAAAATAGCATTGAAAAACGAACTACTTTTTACGTACGTAGTAAATCGGGACGATTTTAACCGCCATGGCTTCATATGTTTAGAATCACTGCGAATTTTAATTCTAATTAATTCATATTCTTTTTGATTATTTAGCTTTTTTAGAATTTAACAACCTTATTATAAGAAACATATACTCAGCAAAGTTAACTCATATGAGAAATTACATTTTTTGCGCACAGAACGCATATATGTGGAACTATTTTGACTTCAATTGAACATTTCTGGACTATTGTGCTAAGATATTAAGGAAACGCGTTTGAAATTGACTCTGTATTTGTTTGGGAACAAATAAAAACGACTCGTCAACTTTTAGGTAATTAATTGTACATGCATACCTGTTATGTCGATGGGAATTCTCTTGTACAAGTTCCACTGAGAAGCAGATCCATCGCTTCCACAAACTTGTGTGCTTATTAATTCACACACATTCCCTTGTGAGGAATATTGCGCGAATCCACAAAATCGTTCCGTATGGCATCTTGCGGAACACTTGACCCCAGAGTCGCAGTTACTGAAACTTGCAAATGTTTCATCACTCAACCTTACGTTCTCGGAGATTTCAAACTTCCACCACAATACTCCGTAAACGTAACTTAACATGATGACAAGACAAAATAATAAAACATTGCATACTGTCGACAACGCCATTGCTCGTTGAAGAGTTCTGTCAGACTAAATAATTTGTTATTAAGCTTGGTTGGCTTCGTATGCTTTCCCAACTTGGGATTTGTCGCCAATGTAATTACAATGCATCATTTATGAAATAATGTGTGACTTCTTTTCCTATGAGTACTCATCAATTATTTACGTGCAATTATCTAAATGGAATCAAATTAAAAGTTCGAACATTGAGCGAGTTTATTATACCCCCGCCATGAAATGGCGGATGGGCTTATAGTGTTCACCCTGTCCGTGGGTGTGGGTGTGTGTGTGTTTGAAAATTATGAAATTGTGTCGGCTCTGTAACTTTGTAACTGTCATTTCTTATTAAATATTTATAATATTTGGTACAAATGTTCACACCTCAAGACGATGTGTCATGCGTAAGACCCAGGTCCCTAGCTCAAAGGTCAAGGTCACACTTACAGGTCAAAGGTTAAAAGGCTTAAATAGGCATGTGCTTTGTGTCCACTCTGTAACTTTGTCATTTCTTATTGGATATTTATAAAATTTGGTACAAATGTCCACCACATCAAGACAATGTGTCATGCACAAGACCCAAGTCCCCAGATCAAAGGTTAAGGCCATACTAAGAGATCAAAGGTTAAAAGGCTCAAATAGGCATGTGATTCGTGTCCGCTCTGTAACTATGTCATTTCTTATTTTATATTTATATTACTCGGCACAAATGTTCACTTCATCAAGACGATGTGTCATGCACAAGATCAGGTCCCTAGCCAAAAGGTCAAGGTCATACTAAGTGATTAAAAGTTAAAAAGCACAAGTATACGAATTTTGTCTGCTTTGTTACTTTATTATTTCGTTCTGGATTTTAAAATTACTTGGTAATCCCACCACAACACATCAAGACGATGTGTCATGCGCAAGACCAAGGTCCCAAGCTCAAATGTTAAGGTCACACTTACAGACTCAGCTCTTGTCTTCTGGTCAATGTCACATTTAAGCAATAACAAACTTTATTTCAAATTATTCCATTTGCATAACATTATACTTAGGTGTCTGATGACATCTTTTAGCGGGAGCATTCGTGTCCTGTGGACACATTTCTAGTTGTTTTAGCCCATCTGATTTTTTAATAAAAGATGAGTTATTGTCATCACTTGATCGTCGTCGGTGTCAGCGTCGGCGTCGGCGTCGGCGTCGGCGTTGCATGGTTAAGTTTTGTGTTTAGGTAATCATTTTTCATAAAATATCAAAGCTATTGCTTTGAAACTTGCAACACTTGTTCACCATCAATACCTGAGCCTGTAACGCAAGACCCATAACTCTGCACTTTGTTAGAATGATTGCCCCTTTTTGGACTTAGAAAATAAATGCCTTGGTTAAGTTTTGCGTTTAGGTCCATTTTTCTCCTAAACTATCAGAGTTATTGCTTTGAAACTTTCAACACTTATTCACCATCAACACTTGACCATGTCAAGCAAGACCCATAACTCTGATCTGCATTTTGCATGAGTTATTGCCCCTTTTTTGACTAAGAGCATTCCTTGGTTAAGGCTGCGTTTAGGTCCATTTTTCTTATACACTGTGTTGGCTATTGCTTTGAAACTCTCAACACTTATTCACCATCAATACCTGACCATGTCAAGCATGACCCAGGACTCTGATCAGCATTTTGCAAGAGTTATTGCCCTTTTTTCACCATCAATACCTCACCTTTTTAAGCAAGACTCATAACACTTCCCTACTTCATGCAAGGGTAATGGGCCTTTTTTACAGTGACAAGGATCAGATGAGGGTCTGCACCCACAGGGCGGAGCTCTTGTTATATGTACGACCGGGTACGAGGGGTGTTCGAAAAGAAATGCAAATGGCGCCTATAAAGCAACTTTTTGACAATATAATTTACGATGAAACTTACAGACAGCCTACAATGAACTCTCCTCTATAAATAAAATCGAACGGGAACGTATTGTTTCATCAATGTTGTGTTTGGTTGTTTACGGTCGACCACATGTGTTGCTGTCTTTCAGATGATCAATGCTTGTTTTAAAACAGGTTATAAACGTGTAACAATATCTTATGATGTTCGTAAATCTCACAAAGTTCCATGTGTATAAATCTATAACCTTTCTTCGATATAAGGCAATCAGTTTTGTCGTACGTTTTTCAAACGTTTTTTTTAGCTTAGTACAATTGAGTAAGTTTTTATAAAACACACATTATGACAAAACGGATAAACGAAAGTAAACCAAATTTTAACCATAAGAGGACAATTATAGTCTAATTGGTACACGCATGCTAAGTTTGACGCGCAAAAATACTGAAATTACTAAGGTACGCAATATATTTGTATTTCTGTTCGAATACCCCTCGTATCAGGTGTTTAGCCTAGTTGCGGAGGTGGTAAGGTTTGAATGATACCAAGGTTTATAGCATCGGCAACAATTTTTGCTGTTTCGGAATGTACAGCTTCGACAAAATACATGTATAACTGGGAGCACTCAAGGGAAAGAGCCGAACACAAAAGGCACAAACAGACCAAACACAGATCACAAACAAACGTAACAATGCAACACCAAACTGAGCAAGAAAATGAAACTAAAATGCTACTACACAAGACAAACACATCTGCAAATGGTGACATTTTTGGTTTGTATCAGTTCATTGACTGAATGGTTAGTAGTATTGCGTATCCATTTAATAAACCTTCTAGTTGTAGAATAGTGATAAAGAATTGTAATTTGAAAGTAAATTAAATAAAACTGGACCTTTGGCAAGGCAGAACAAACCTTAAGGATAGTAAATTGTTCAATATTAACCCACTACCTGTCTGAACATTGCTTTGGTATGATCGTTCCATCTATTTTGCATTTTCTGGAAAAGTTAGTTTCAACATATTTATTCCCTATATTTCCAACATATTATAAGCAACATGTAATTTATAATTATAAAACAATATATGATTAGAATGAGACTAAGTCTTATAAAGCTCTTATCCTACAAGGACTTTTGTTTTCAATGACTCTAATAACGGAGAAGGTTGAGATGGCTAAGTCATGTGTTCAGAGGGGAACAGTTTCGACTACCAAAGGTTGTTCTACGATGGACAACTCCGGGAAAAAGAAGACCTGGAACTCGAAAAGCCGAACTTACTGAAATGGGACTAAGATTGGATGAGACACTGAAAGCAGCCAAAGACAGGTCCAGATGGAGAAGGATGATTGCAGCCTTATGTCCCACTGGGGACAAAGAGTATTAGGTAAGTAAGCTACCTGTCGTGCTACCTTTCATGTTTGTTTTGTTGCTTCCTTTCATGTTCGTTTTGTTGCTACCTTTCATGTTCGTTTTGTTGCTACCTTTCATGTTCGTTTTGTTGCTGCCTTTCATGTTCGTTTTGTTGCTGCCTTTCATGTTCGTTTTGTTGCTGCCTTTCATGTTCGTTTTGCTGCTGCCTTTCATGTTCGTTTTGTTGCTACCTTTCATGTTCGTTTTGTTGCTACCTTTCATGTTCGTTTTGTTGCTACCTTTCATGTTCGTTTTGTTGCTACCTTTCATGTTCGTTTTGTTGCTGCCTTTGCACAAAATTAAGATCCTTTTTGGGTCTTGATTAAAGGGACTGCCTCACGTATTGGTGTATTGCAAAAATAAAATTAAATTGTCAAATAATCATGTAATTTTTGTATAGTTTCCTGCATATGCCATGAACAACAACATTGACATAAAAATAACTTGTGAAACATCGGCATTTTGTAGTAATTTAGCATTTTTACATCCAAAATTCTATAGGGTATTAATACCCTATAGAATTAGCACTACTATCACTTAAATTGCCTGAAATTTGTTTCCATTCGATGAAAACGAATTGCGAAACGAACCGAATACCTCACAGATATTTCGGCTTTAGTTTGTTGAAGTTACAGTTTGATCATGTGTAAATTACATAATTTACAGAACATTTTGGAAGGAAACTCTGCGATATTTTCAAACAGAAAAATACTCAGTGCCACATATCAAGAGTGATTTAAATTGCTTATACGTCATAAATCTTTCATAAAGCAACCACCAGTGACTTTCTATTATATAAATACTTGGTTAGGTAGGAAAATTACGTCATACAAACATTTTAGCCCGATCTGTGAGGCAGCACCTTTAAGGTATCGAAGCAGAAGAATG
Organism: Spisula solida; assembly: GCA_947247005.1. Lineage (NCBI taxonomy): Eukaryota > Metazoa > Mollusca > Bivalvia > Venerida > Mactridae > Spisula > Spisula solida. Next base: position 4,770,242 of record OX365958.1, on the reverse strand, counting down.
GGCTATCTTTAGTTGTAGTACGAACAATTGTAAACCTTGATAGTAATCTTTAGTGCTTACTTCTTTTAACATACAAGAACAATTGTAAACCTTGATAGTAATCTTTAGTGCTTACTTCTTTTAACATACAAGAACAATTGTAAACCTTGATAGTAATCTTTAGTGCTTACTTCTTGTAACATACAAGAACAATTGTAAACCTAGATAGTAATCTTTAGTGCTTACTTCTTGTAACATACAAGAACAATTGTAAACCTTGATAGTAATCTTTAGTGCTTTCTTCTTTTAACATACAAGAACAATTGTAAACCTAGATAGTAATCTTTAGTGCTTACTTCTTTTAACATACAAGAACAATTGTAAACCTAGATAGTAATCTTTAGTGCTTACTTCTTTTAACATACAAGAACAATTGTAAACCTAGATAGTAATCTTTAGTGCTTACTTCTTGTAACATACAAGAACAATCGCGATAGTACATTGAAGTGAGAATGATAAAACTATACGCACATCAATGTTTATATGAATTAACTGGCTACAGTTACAATCGATAATGATATTAGTATACCAGAACAAACGGAGACTCATCAGAAGTGAACAAGCACAGACACGGAGTCTCAGTTTAATGCGATCAGGCAATAACTACACCTGTTAATAATTAATTATAAATATCCCACCTCTCATCTGTTTAGTCTACCGTATATGCTAATATTGAAATATTAATAAATTGTCTCTTACCGTCAAATTATATTTTTGCATAACAAGATTACTAACAAAGACTAAAAGTGTGATAAGTTTATTAAAATACGAGAGTTGTTCCAGAAATAATAGGACTTTTCTCATAACTTCGTACTCAACATTTACATTTTAATGAAATTTATCTCATATGTAGTATTTCATGCACTATATACTGACAGCAACAGATTATTGTTGTTGGTGGTGATACTCATATAAAGCGTTGTCATAGAAACCATGTTACACACAGGCGGGTCACACTGTAAATTTTCATTACTAACCATACTAAAAACGTGAATAGCTCAGTAACCACTGGATAAATAATATTTGCAAATTATGTGGCATTACCTTGGTGTCACTGACGTGTGCTTGCAAACTTACGAAGCAATCGATGTTTGTTTATGATCACAACTGAGAAAATAAAGAGAATATATCCCAGCGCGTCATGAACAAAGCGATGTCAACGTCATAAACTAGAAACCGCGCGATTGTTAAATCATGTTATAAATTGGAAAATCAATAATGCAAACCATAGAAATAATTAAATAGGCAGGATGAAATGGCATCAAGCATCCATTTGTGTTCTGTTTGCACAAATTGTTCACAGATGGCTGGTTTATGAATTAACAAGTGAACACAGGCCAAGTCACAGAAAAAGTAGTTTGACGTTGATAGACACCGTTCGTACACTGATAGACGCTTCAATTTTAAACCAATTTCTAACATCACTGTAACCCATTTTTGGGAACAGTGGTGCAGAGACACATTTAAATAATGGGGACAGTAACATTAGATTTGTTTTGTGAGTCAGTGTGACTATATATAAAATTATCAAGGGTATCATTTGGTAAAAATACTGTGCTTGAAAGGCGACGTCATCATAACGTGACGACCAGACCCGCCTCCGTGGTACATGGTATATTTAATGTTTAATATATGTTTTATTGTTCAACCAATTGCTTTTATATTTCGCATATTTGTCAGTGATAGATGAAATATTATTTACAGCAAATTAGTTTTCTAAATTTCTGGTTTACCGCGCTGCTATGAAAAAAATCCTATTATTTCTGGAACAACCTACGTACAATGCATATTTTACATGGTGCATAAAATGGCAACAAAATACCGCCAAAAATCGAAGTATGAATACAACATAAACAGTTTTACAGTTTACATAAATGTGTCTGTTATATATTAAATTGATTAAGAGGGCATAGAGAAATTAAACGTGGATGTGTTGAAAACTGCAAAACAGAATTGTAAGAGAATGATAAGGTCCTAGACTTAAGGATATAATTTTCACTTAAGCATAACAAAACCAGTCGTTAAACTACATTAATTTGGTTTAAGAGTGTACGTGTGTGCCCTTCAGTTCTCGTTCATATTAGATGAACCATTCAAGATGATAAAAAGACATTGAAAAATCGGACAGGAAAGGCAACACTCTACAGAAACATCTGAGACAGGAAAGGCAACACTCTACAGAAACATCTGAGACAGGAAAGGCAACACACTACAGAAACATCTGAGACAGGAAAGGCAACACACTACAGAAACATCTGAGACAGGAAAGGCAACACACTACAGAAACATCTGAGACAGGAAAGGCAACACACTACAGAAACATCTGAGACAGGAAAGGCAACACACTACAGAAACATCTGAGACAGGAAAGGCAACACACTACAGAAACATCTGAGACAGGAAAGGCAACACACTACAGAAACATCTGAGACAGGAAAGGCAACACACTACAGAAACATCTGAGACAGGAAAGGCAACACACTACAGAAACATCTGAGAACGACAGGCGCAAAGAGGAAAGCACAAACAACACAACAAGTATACGCCACAATGCCTAGCGCGAACCTGAACAAGAAAATGAAAAAAGACCTCTGTTAACCGCTGGAATTGAGCAAAAAAACCCCGAAAATATGCGTCTTTATCATTCCGCTTGATACATCCGAGGGAGCTTCCGGGGCCATGACGGAAATATTCGAGTAGATAGCTTTTAATCAGCTCATTCTTTGTAATAGTTTTCTATCATTTACTGCATCTATTTAATTGACATTTGTATACTTTGACTGTTTTAAAATTACATACTATATTACCTTTATTTGCGAAGGTATGCAAATTCCGCACTGCTTCGTTATTATGCACCCGAAAGGTGGCATTTTAAAACTGAACACTCCGTCTGTCCGTTTTTCCGGGCATTTGTTGATTTTTTTAAATATTGTTTAATTAAGTTTGTTTGCAAGTTATTGTTTTACTTATGACATTTTGCAACTAAAAGTACTTTTGTAAACTATCAACATCGCACTTAGGGGGCATATTTCCCTCACAACCACAGCGCTTGCTTTTCTTAATATTTACAATTGAATCCGAGAAAACCGACCAAATTTGGGTCCAAAAATTTGTCTTTCGTTAATTCAATGAAAAAAATTTGCATAACCGGAACTTGATTAATCTAAAAAAACCAATCACTATTTTGCCTACGTTAGTGCTTTCAACTTACACATTTTTTATGACCGAAAAAATATAAAACACTTGAAACAAGATAGTCAATTTGTATTGTTCAATATTTATGAATATATCTTGATTTCAAAAATCATCAATGATAGCTTCATATTTGCAGATGTGATGTTGATTGACGAAGCATTATGCCTACAGCCCGTTGGTGGACTTTACGGAAAACGTTGTTTTCACAGCTTTTGAAGGTCGGTTCGTGGACGAAAGTCATTTTTAACTATTTATATGATATTATCAGCTCAAAAATACGCCCCGATCTCTCCCCTCGGTCGTATAAAACACGACTCGCTGACCGCTGGGTTTTCGAGGTTTCAATTAGTTTTAAACTGCTTAAGTGGTGAGGTATTTGTTAAATATGATATATTGTACACTTAACAAATCTTGTTTCACGTGATTTTTTTCCGTAGAACTTTTTTTATTTATGCACATTTCTGCATGAAGTTTTGTGTACAAGCTATTGAATAACACAATATTAGATTTATATAGTGTTTTCTTCAAAAATAAATACAGTGGATCACTGAACCATGATACACCAAAACACGTAGATTGCACGAGAAAATCGAGATATGTGCAAATTATTTTTATTTATGGTCAATTAGAATTTTAGAAAAAAAACCCACAAAATTATGAGATTTTTCTCGGAGAGTCATCCCCGGCCAATTCCCAATCTCATAGTTCTAAAATTAAAAGAATGGTGAAGCAAATAATTACCATGATAGTCATAAGAATCCACCCTTTTGCTCTGCTCCGTCGTATTCGATCTCCACGCTCGAAATTACGCTTAGACAGGGTGTAATAGGTTTCCCGCCATTAACATTTTTGGGAGAAATTTGTTAGTAAATATAGACTGGCCGTAAACGGTCACACCGAACACTTGAATAAATTGAACAATTGTCCCAAACAACACCGATGTATTCCAGTGGTGGTCCATTGTAGCCAAAATTCATTTTTGAAAATTGATAATTGTTACTGATTTGGAAGGTGACTTTAACGGGTACCAAACAAGGAAGTGAAATAATGCTGCTGTAATATTAACATGACGACAAAGCTGAGACAACCACGCCTTATTGTTTGTCGGACGTTGTTTGTCGGATGTTCATACGACCTTGAGTGAACATTTACCCGACATATCGTGCTATTAGTGCAACAGTACTGTCATTTTCACCCTGAACATGGATATGCCTTTGTATTTATATTATAATCATAATGACAAAATAAATGTTGCATTATTCCGCTACAGTCATCTCGTTGATAAATCAAATATAAGCGTCCATCAGCGACTATACTAATCAATTATTAACGGTTTAATAACGATTATTGAGTTTTGATCAATATAAAGTAGAATATAATATGAACAAATGCACTGCATCCATCGGGGATTTCCCATCAGATTTTTGGATAATCTGATCAAGGAAAAAATGACTAAGGAATTTGTTTGCTCCATAGAGACTATAGATCTAGCCTCTGGCTGCCAGGCAGCACCACATAGCAGACCAGGCGAACAAATACTTAGAAAAGAGTGTTTTCCGATCTAGGAGACGGGTTGCACAGATATGCCCTATAAATATAGTAATTATAGTTTTACACTCGTCTTTTATTTGTTATTTATATTTCAATTCAACATAATTATTCACAAGTTGTCGCGCTATGCCATGCGACGACGTCGCGGTAACGCGCGATGACGTCGCGTTAAATGAGGTGACGTCATTTCCGACGTTGCCGTTTTGTTTTTTTACGTTGGATTAAATAAGATGTGTATTTTTCAATTATTTTCATGGTCTTAAACAGGCTTTGATGCCGAAACGTTATTAAAAGAGTGGAACTGTATTTATATGTCATATTGGAAAAAAAATTAAACAAGATTGGTTCTCAAATCTTGAACAACAACTTGCCTCTACCGGAAGTGGGACGTGAAATTCAGTCAACCAAATCATTATTCTGCATCCGGTCTGTCGAAAAAAATAGGCCGTAGCCAATGCAACTACAACAACAACAATCACGTGTTTTTCGCATGTAATCGATAATGGGGATTTTTAAATCCCCTAATAATCGACATCACGGTTTAAATTATGAAATATTGAAAAATGAACGAAGAAGGGAAATACAAGTTTTTTATGACAGTCTTTTTTCTGGGTCAGGTTTGTACTTGATTTTATTTTAAATGTTTTTATAGATTTTATCAGCATTTAAACCAATTTTAACCAAAACAAAAAACAAAATAAGCGAATATCATTCGTTGACATAAAAATTATTTTGCATAATGTTGACGAATGCCTTTTCAAAATTGAGTTTTATGTTGGAACATATGCTAGAAGCATTTCACCTGGGTGCTATCTTGTTGCATTTAATAGGAAGTTGGTACTCAAACAACAAGTTCTGGTGACCTAGGGTACTGTTTTATCAAAGCAATTCCGATAATCTTAAACTTACGTTCACAATTTAACCCTGTACAATAAACTATCTCACCTGACCTACCTCACCTATCCTCTTCACACCCATTGGTGTATAACGCCTTGACGCGCCGTCTCCATTGCGTCTTGTCTTTTGCAACAGTCCTGGCTGTAGCCCAACTGTTCCACCTGAGCTCTTTCCGTTCCTGTTCCTCTCCATGTGGTTTTCGGCCGTCCAACTTTCCTTTTTCCTTCGGGCTGCCATGTAAGTGCTGTGCTGCTGATGGTGTTTTCTCTTCTTAGTGTGTGGCCAATCCACTTCCTTTTCCTGATTTTGATTTGTTTTCGCTCTTTTGTGTAGTTCTTCATTTCTGATTTGGTTTGGCCACCGTATTCTAAATATCTGTCTGAGGCATCTGTTTTGGAATGTTTCTTTTTGTCCTGTTATGTTGTTTTCCATGTTTCACTTCCATAGAGTAATACTGACATGGACAGGCTGTTAAAGAGCTTGACTTTAGTTTTGATGGAGAGAAAAGATGATGCCCAAGACTTCCTGAGTCTGCGAAGTTGGTTTCTTCCTTTACGTATTCTGCTGTTGATGTACAATTAACTAGCAGTAAATAATTACTGTTGCAAATCGTGGTAAGGGGTATATAATATTTATGATGTATCAGTTGATGAATTTATACAAATCATATATGTCCCTAATGTGTACTTATTCAAAAATTATAAATAATTTAAATTTGTGCGTAAGTTACGATTTCCGTAAGTGCTTTGATTAAACAGTACCCCAGTGTTTGTCATCATATTATGTAACAGAATAGAATTCTATATAGTTCGTGCTAGATAATGTGGCAGTCGAGTCTATTTCACACACTACGGGTAATACATTTTATTGATTACAGATAACTGTATAAAATAATGTAATTGTTTGTTGTTGTGCGTTTCATTAAATACTATGTTTAGCAGTAACTGTTAAATACAGACTGAATATGAATTAGTGTTGGTTTACCTTTCAGACCAGTATGACTGCCTTGTGCAGCTAATCCTTTATAGCCCGTTTGCAGCGAAAAAAATCGTCTAAATTTTGAATCGTTAAAAATCTAATCATCAGATGTTGATAAAAATTTACGTAGTCTCATAATTACATTCTACCTACTCCCATTTTAAATTTCATAATTTTTAATTACTTATTTAAACAAGTTTATTCTTTATTGTATATTGAAATTACTTGCATTTGAACACTTTAACGCAGGGAGGAAATCTGTTATTCCATTGATGCTTAACTGCCTTTTTATTAACTGTTATAATCCGTGATCAGCGAGATTAACATAGCTGTGATGAAAGAGAAATTTATGAGGCCCATATATATAAGTCGATTTATTTAGGTGTGTCACTTGTGTGTATACAGATTATGTATAAAACATGTAATATCACGGAAAGCAGCAAAACCTAACTCTTATTTACTAAGCTACATAAGCTATGTATGTATACCTATACATGGACATACACATATATAATAATGTTAAATTAAGAACTTAATAAAAGCATTGTAATGTTTATGTGCGCAATGACAAGTAGTCTTATGACTGAACCAGTCCTAAATAATTGAGTAATATACATCTACCCAAACCTTTAGGATTAGTCTGAAATCGACATTCATGAACACGTTTGAAGAATGCCTAATATTAAGCAGTCAAAATCGTTTAAAGACGCTGTAAAATCCGTGTTTTTATAGTTCGAGATGGAGGCTGCTAGACGCAAGCCATTTTACGTTTAGACCCGAAAATATGATACACATAGACAGTACAGATGTACAGACGGGCCTCGTATATGCTATATTAAATAGGTTACAAATGCGTAAATATACCGTTAGACGTGTCACGTGACCATAAAATTGGCTGTTGTGTGTATAGCGTCTTCTAATATGAAGTTTCATTGTAAACTACAAATATTTTACATATAACTTATGAACAAAATTTTTTTCACACATGTCCGATGTTGCTTAGAGTTATTTGTATATTAGGTAGATACAGTTCATTTACTCGTGCAAGATATCATACAGGTGCTGTAAATACTGAGAAATCTTCATTTTAGACGATTCTTTTCGCCGCAAACGGACTATACCATCCATTCAAAGATGAAATTTAACATTTAACATAGACAGTTACCAGGCTGTTAAATTAGTTGGCCTTATCGTCATGCTTGACTAGTTGCAATATAATGTAAGCACTAACTAATTGTAAATAATTCGGTATGCTGTAATAGCTCAGATGGTAACCCACAGGAATTGTAACTCAGCGATTCAAGTTCAACCCTTCAAAGAAATATTTAGTAATTTTTGAATTCAGCACAATATTTTAAACGTTATTTTAATATTCATTTTGTGAGTATGTATGATTTGTTATTTGTCTTTGTTTTATTATGGTCATGGTGATAAATTTTTAATCATTGTCTGCGTAACGGTCACACCCAGATGCTGTATCTGTGGCGTCGTGTTGGTAGTTAAAATACTTAAGTAATCGAAGATCGAAAATGTCATGCTTCAATTATAATACATGACTGTTCACACCACGTTAATTGTGTACATGTATATTTAGGATATGCACCTTGAATAATAGCTTTGATAGCTTTAATTACAGGTATGTATCACTATTGATAGCTTTAATTACAGGTATGTATCACTATTGATAGCTTTAATTACAGGTATTTATCACTATTGCAAATAGCTTTAATTACAGGTATGTATCACTATTGGATAAAATGGATTATTTAAGCCACGTTTCTGTAAAAATCTTAACCTTTATATTTATAAAGATGAGAAAAATAAATAAAAATTACACACAACTTGACAAGTTTTCGAACCTGCAGCCAAAGATACCGAAATCGTTAGGAAGTATCTACGCACTAAACCACTCGGCTATGAACTATGTTCTATTTAGCGGGTGGTTAAAATGATTTATAATCTCAAACCTTGACCATGATTTACCTAATACAATTAATTGATGTAGTCCAAAGCAGAAAACATTGTGTCACGTGATTGCCACATTATCCTGCACGGACTATACATCCTAGAAATGTTTGAACAAAGACGGACTGTGGGAACCAAAACACTCACCACATCCTTCAGATGGTTTTAAGCAAAGGATTCGTGACTACCAGTATACTTTTATTGACTAAATAAGCTATTTTAAATAAATGTATTTTAAAATGTTTAATTAAGGAATGTTTAGGTATTTTATAATGTTTAATTGTGTAATGTTTAGGTATTTTATAATTAAGAAATAACGAATATGTGACCATATTTTATTGCGTAATAAAATATAGGCACGAGTGTTGATGCGTACTATTTAAATCACGAGTGCGTAGCACGAGTGATTTAATGATCGCATCAAAACGAGTGCCTATATTTTATTACGCAATAAAATATGGCCACATATTCGTTATTTCGATTCTAACATCGCATAAATTTCGTATTTTACAGCAACAAAAGGTGTCCCACCGGTGAAATTTTCTCCCATTCAAGTCTATGTAAAAAGACTCAATTTCGCATCTATCACTGGGTTTCACTGACGTTCCGAATGATTTTCTGTTGCCGTTTTCATAAAATGCACTCACTGTCATTCCAAATGAGCCGTAGAAAATGGCATGTTGAACGTTTACTTTTCATGCTATTTCAAGTCTTCCGGTTTCACTTTGTTATTTGTCAATACACAACAGCTGATTCGGCCGAAGCACCCACACATTTCTAGTCCTCCGCCAATGCGTAGTAATCCTGAAAAATATCAATTAAACACTGTTAACTGTGGACAGGCATTCCATATTTGAAATACATACATAAACTGTGGTCAACAATTCACACTTTCCACTTTGAAACACTACTGGAACAGAACAGAATCAATATTTTGGTAGGAACTATTTTAGCATACTACGACCCGGAAGTACTTTCGACAGGTGTGACACCAAAATAGCTTCAAATTTGAAAATTTACTGACTGGTTCACTTCCATTCTAGCTATTTAAAGTATTGCGGCAAATGGTCTGCAACCGGTTTTCCCATTAAACCCCTAACAACAATGTGACAAAATTTTAAACATGGTACCCACCCCTCCAACAATTTTGCTCGGAATTGAGAATTTCATGACAATAATATGCTACTCTGAAATTGCAATATCACAGAAACTACTGAATGGATCTCTATAAACTAAACTGTGACATGACCGGGTAACGTCCTAGTAACTTTCTATGCAAAATGAATGGTATTGTGCGTGATTGGAAACCATGGTTACCATTTTATGCCCAAAATTGGTAAAAAAACTCAATTTATTTTTATTCCTTACTCACTAAAATGGAATTTTCTAATAAATAACTGTCAATTTGATGGATTGAAAATAATAAACATATATATGCACAGCTACAAATGGCTGCAAATGCTATGCTTTTGACATAATTGATATTTTACGCCAAATTGTTTGATGACGTCATGACGTCATGCTTTGTACGCCAAATGTTTTTAATGTTATGACGTCATGACGTCACAAAACAAAGCAATTTGAGCATAACATTCATCATGGTCAAGGGACAGGTGAAGAGACGCTTAGCTGGGGGACAGTTTCAGAAAGACAATAAGATGTCAACATGGTACAAGGATACAGGGCTTCAACTGGAGCAGCAACAACAACAACAAACTGAGGGATCAAATAGAATACTTCGTCCACGCAAAGATGATACAAGTACATCAACAAATAATGAATTACCGAAAGGAAATAGAGTACTAAACTTAGATTGTCTTATCACATTAATGAATACTGTGTACCAGGAGCACAGTGTCACACGTTGCAAGCATATAGCCATAGAACTGAAATCAGAGAGAAAGCTAGGACTTGGAGCTGTGCTGCGGTTTGGGTGCAGCAACTGTCAGTATCACTCAAGTAAACTGGAAACGTTCAAGCAGACCAGAGACAAGAAAGGGGCTGCTGTGAACTTGATGCTGGCTTCAGCTCTGCAGGACATGTCAATTGGGATAGAAAAGGTGAATCTGCTGTTCGCATCAATTGACATACCACCAATAGCCCCAAGCCATCTGCAGACACTGTCTAATAAGGCCAGTGATAACACGGTCAAGCTGAACGAGAAAGATATGGCCGAAAAGCGCAGGCAAGTAGTCGAGCATAACATGGAGAAAGGTGCAGATAATCCTCGTCAATTGGACTTGTCTTTCGACGCTCGCTACAACGCTACAAGGATGGTGTCCTCGTACAAGCCTGGACAGGCTGCGTCTCAGGCTTATGGGGTAGCTATCGAGAATAACACCACATACAAATATATCGTTGGACTGGCCGTTGAAAACAAACTGTGCTGGACGGGTGCGTACTTGCGGAACAAGGGATTCAGCATTACATGTCCAGGTGGTCATGCTGGTTGCACAGCCACAATACCATATATGCAGCCTCACTCAGAGAGAAAGATGGCATACAGCATAGCCGACCAGCTGTGGCAGGATGACAGTATATTCGTCAAAACTCTGACCACAGATGGGGATGCCAGGGCATATCATGGCATGAACGACTTCTACGAAGCATTGGGGAAAGCATGGCGAGTGACTCGACAAGCAGACCCAAACCATCTTGGAAGTAGACAAGTCAGAAAAACCAGAAGTTCCCAATGGAGTCCGACCCTGTTTGGAGGCACGAAACTGGCAGCAGAGGATAGACAACGTGCCATGGGAGCCCTGGCTAAAGACATCAAGTCACGATGCAGCAGCGTGATTGCCAAACTGCGTATTCTTTCCAGCCAAGACATTACCAAACAGTTACATCGCTTACCTGCAATTCTAAGAGCAACTCTAGAATGTTATGGAGGCAACTGCAGCTTTTGCCCGCACGATTCGCTTGTCTGCTCCGGGGAAGGTTCAACTGGAACATGGTGGTACAAATCCAAATACCTGCCAACACATGGGATACATCACCTACAATTGACAGAGAATGATCGTCAGCTGTTAGCGACAATAATTGAGATCAGGCTGAGCGAGTTTGCAGTGTCGAGTGTAGCCAAAGGTACTACAACACAAAAATGCGAGGCATTCAACAGAGCAACGCTATCATCACTGCCCAAGGATATTAACAACTCGAGAAATTTCGCTGGTCGTCTGGCTTCAAAGACCCTGCAACTGAACAATTCTCTAGAACATTCTGTTCTAACCAAAGTGACAAGTCTAACCGGTGAAGTTCTGTCACCGGAAGCCATGAAGCACTTGAGGCAATCTTCTCGAAGAAGTCAGCGACACAAGAAAGTGCAGACGACAATCGGGTTCAAAACTCGGCGCCAACGCAACAGAGCTGCGATGGAATTTGATTACCATACAAAGAGGAGCGGTCAACCTGGGAATGATGATGAATATCGAAAAGGCCAGCTAGACGATATCGAGCATGCGTATGCATCCCCAGGACTCAATACTTAGAGGATGTAGTGTTTCCTGGCAAACACGGCGGATGTTATCAACAATACATACAGTTAGAACGAGCTCCGTCACATTCATGGCAGAATGTCTGATGATGGCCTGATGCCGGCCGAAACGGAAAGCCCAATTAAATAAAATATAGTCTTATAAAAGGTACAATACCTTCAGTCCCAATACAGCACCTATTCAGTCACAATAAAACAATCACAAACACTCTAGTTACCAACCAGCAGCGTTCAATCAAGGCCCAGAATTGTGTGATGTGCCAAAATCATAGCATTTATACGAGCGTTTTAAAAGCAATTAAATAATACAGTACTACCTCATCAAAATATCACCTCAATAATAAGCCCACCTCAAGAACAAGACCACATCAATCAATAATAATAATACCATCATAATAATATTATAAGACAACCGTAAAATAAGACCACTTCAAAATTTAATCCAAACTTTCCAAGTCCATTTTGACTGTTTGGCGCTGAATTGAACCTCAATATTAAGACCAACTCAGTAATAAGACCAGTTTTCAGGGTCACATGGGTGGTCTTACTATTGTGGTCATTGTATATCATCAAACACACACACAGACAAACAAAACATTAAATTCGGTTCACTAAATTTGACTTGTTAAAATTTAATGATCCAGGGGAAATAACTCTAAATATGCAATTTTAACAGAAATTGACCAAGTTTTTTCTAAAATTTGAATAAATTTAAAATTACTCAAACCTGAACAATTTCCTTTTGGCCACTAGTTTTTATGGTCCATGGCAGCTTGCATACCAAATTTCGTTGATGTATTTCAAACAGTTATTGAAATATTGAACTTCAAATAGTTTTGATATAAGCTTCAAATTTGAAAATTTACTGACTGGTTCACTTCCATTCTAGCTATTTAAAGTATTGCGGCAAATGGTCTGCAACCGGTTTTCCCATTAAACCCCTAACAACAATGTGACAAAATTTTAAACATGGTACCCACCCCTCCAACAATTTTGCTCGGAATTGAGAATTTCATGACAATAATATGCTACTCTGAAATTGCAATATCACAGAAACTACTGAATGGATCTCTATAAACTAAACTGTGACATGACCGGGTAACGTCCTAGTAACTTTCTATGCAAAATGAATGGTATTGTGCGTGATTGGAAACCATGGTTACCATTTTATGCCCAAAATTGGTAAAAAAACTCAATTTATTTTTATTCCTTACTCACTAAAATGGAATTTTCTAATAAATAACTGTCAATTTGATGGATTGAAAATAATAAACATATATATGCACAGCTACAAATGGCTGCAAATGCTATGCTTTTGACATAATTGATATTTTACGCCAAATTGTTTGATGACGTCATGACGTCATGCTTTGTACGCCAAATGTTTTTAATGTTATGACGTCATGACGTCACAAAACAAAGCAATTTGAGCATAACATTCATCATGGTCAAGGGACAGGTGAAGAGACGCTTAGCTGGGGGACAGTTTCAGAAAGACAATAAGATGTCAACATGGTACAAGGATACAGGGCTTCAACTGGAGCAGCAACAACAACAACAAACTGAGGGATCAAATAGAATACTTCGTCCACGCAAAGATGATACAAGTACATCAACAAATAATGAATTACCGAAAGGAAATAGAGTACTAAACTTAGATTGTCTTATCACATTAATGAATACTGTGTACCAGGAGCACAGTGTCACACGTTGCAAGCATATAGCCATAGAACTGAAATCAGAGAGAAAGCTAGGACTTGGAGCTGTGCTGCGGTTTGGGTGCAGCAACTGTCAGTATCACTCAAGTAAACTGGAAACGTTCAAGCAGACCAGAGACAAGAAAGGGGCTGCTGTGAACTTGATGCTGGCTTCAGCTCTGCAGGACATGTCAATTGGGATAGAAAAGGTGAATCTGCTGTTCGCATCAATTGACATACCACCAATAGCCCCAAGCCATCTGCAGACACTGTCTAATAAGGCCAGTGATAACACGGTCAAGCTGAACGAGAAAGATATGGCCGAAAAGCGCAGGCAAGTAGTCGAGCATAACATGGAGAAAGGTGCAGATAATCCTCGTCAATTGGACTTGTCTTTCGACGCTCGCTACAACGCTACAAGGATGGTGTCCTCGTACAAGCCTGGACAGGCTGCGTCTCAGGCTTATGGGGTAGCTATCGAGAATAACACCACATACAAATATATCGTTGGACTGGCCGTTGAAAACAAACTGTGCTGGACGGGTGCGTACTTGCGGAACAAGGGATTCAGCATTACATGTCCAGGTGGTCATGCTGGTTGCACAGCCACAATACCATATATGCAGCCTCACTCAGAGAGAAAGATGGCATACAGCATAGCCGACCAGCTGTGGCAGGATGACAGTATATTCGTCAAAACTCTGACCACAGATGGGGATGCCAGGGCATATCATGGCATGAACGACTTCTACGAAGCATTGGGGAAAGCATGGCGAGTGACTCGACAAGCAGACCCAAACCATCTTGGAAGTAGACAAGTCAGAAAAACCAGAAGTTCCCAATGGAGTCCGACCCTGTTTGGAGGCACGAAACTGGCAGCAGAGGATAGACAACGTGCCATGGGAGCCCTGGCTAAAGACATCAAGTCACGATGCAGCAGCGTGATTGCCAAACTGCGTATTCTTTCCAGCCAAGACATTACCAAACAGTTACATCGCTTACCTGCAATTCTAAGAGCAACTCTAGAATGTTATGGAGGCAACTGCAGCTTTTGCCCGCACGATTCGCTTGTCTGCTCCGGGGAAGGTTCAACTGGAACATGGTGGTACAAATCCAAATACCTGCCAACACATGGGATACATCACCTACAATTGACAGAGAATGATCGTCAGCTGTTAGCGACAATAATTGAGATCAGGCTGAGCGAGTTTGCAGTGTCGAGTGTAGCCAAAGGTACTACAACACAAAAATGCGAGGCATTCAACAGAGCAACGCTATCATCACTGCCCAAGGATATTAACAACTCGAGAAATTTCGCTGGTCGTCTGGCTTCAAAGACCCTGCAACTGAACAATTCTCTAGAACATTCTGTTCTAACCAAAGTGACAAGTCTAACCGGTGAAGTTCTGTCACCGGAAGCCATGAAGCACTTGAGGCAATCTTCTCGAAGAAGTCAGCGACACAAGAAAGTGCAGACGACAATCGGGTTCAAAACTCGGCGCCAACGCAACAGAGCTGCGATGGAATTTGATTACCATACAAAGAGGAGCGGTCAACCTGGGAATGATGATGAATATCGAAAAGGCCAGCTAGACGATATCGAGCATGCGTATGCATCCCCAGGACTCAATACTTAGAGGATGTAGTGTTTCCTGGCAAACACGGCGGATGTTATCAACAATACATACAGTTAGAACGAGCTCCGTCACATTCATGGCAGAATGTCTGATGATGGCCTGATGCCGGCCGAAACGGAAAGCCCAATTAAATAAAATATAGTCTTATAAAAGGTACAATACCTTCAGTCCCAATACAGCACCTATTCAGTCACAATAAAACAATCACAAACACTCTAGTTACCAACCAGCAGCGTTCAATCAAGGCCCAGAATTGTGTGATGTGCCAAAATCATAGCATTTATACGAGCGTTTTAAAAGCAATTAAATAATACAGTACTACCTCATCAAAATATCACCTCAATAATAAGCCCACCTCAAGAACAAGACCACATCAATCAATAATAATAATACCATCATAATAATATTATAAGACAACCGTAAAATAAGACCACTTCAAAATTTAATCCAAACTTTCCAAGTCCATTTTGACTGTTTGGCGCTGAATTGAACCTCAATATTAAGACCAACTCAGTAATAAGACCAGTTTTCAGGGTCACATGGGTGGTCTTACTATTGTGGTCATTGTATATCATCAAACACACACACAGACAAACAAAACATTAAATTCGGTTCACTAAATTTGACTTGTTAAAATTTAATGATCCAGGGGAAATAACTCTAAATATGCAATTTTAACAGAAATTGACCAAGTTTTTTCTAAAATTTGAATAAATTTAAAATTACTCAAACCTGAACAATTTCCTTTTGGCCACTAGTTTTTATGGTCCATGGCAGCTTGCATACCAAATTTCGTTGATGTATTTCAAACAGTTATTGAAATATTGAACTTCAAATAGTTTTGATATAGGTGTCCCACCGGTGAAATTTTCTCCCATTCAAGTCTATGTAAAAAGACTCAATTTCGCATCTATCACTGGGTTTCACTGACGTTCCGAATGATTTTCTGTTGCCGTTTTCATAAAATGCACTCACTGTCATTCCAAATGAGCCGTAGAAAATGGCATGTTGAACGTTTACTTTTCATGCTATTTCAAGTCTTCCGGTTTCACTTTGTTATTTGTCAATACACAACAGCTGATTCGGCCGAAGCACCCACACATTTCTAGTCCTCCGCCAATGCGTAGTAATCCTGAAAAATATCAATTAAACACTGTTAACTGTGGACAGGCATTCCATATTTGAAATACATACATAAACAGTGGTCAACAATTCACACTTTCCACTTTGAAACACTACTGGAACAGAACAGAATCAATATTTTGGTAGGAACTATTGTATTTCAAACAGTTATTGAAATATTGAACTTCAAATAGTTTTGATATAAGCTTCAAATTTGAAAATTTACTGACTGGTTCACTTCCATTCTAGCTATTTAAAGTATTGCGGCAAATGGTCTGCAACCGGTTTTCCCATTAAACCCCTAACAACAATGTGACAAAATTTTAAACATGGTACCCACCCCTCCAACAATTTTGCTCGGAATTGAGAATTTCATGACAATAATATGCTACTCTGAAATTGCAATATCACAGAAACTACTGAATGGATCTCTATAAACTAAACTGTGACATGACCGGGTAACGTCCTAGTAACTTTCTATGCAAAATGAATGGTATTGTGCGTGATTGGAAACCATGGTTACCATTTTATGCCCAAAATTGGTAAAAAAACTCAATTTATTTTTATTCCTTACTCACTAAAATGGAATTTTCTAATAAATAACTGTCAATTTGATGGATTGAAAATAATAAACATATATATGCACAGCTACAAATGGCTGCAAATGCTATGCTTTTGACATAATTGATATTTTACGCCAAATTGTTTGATGACGTCATGACGTCATGCTTTGTACGCCAAATGTTTTTAATGTTATGACGTCATGACGTCACAAAACAAAGCAATTTGAGCATAACATTCATCATGGTCAAGGGACAGGTGAAGAGACGCTTAGCTGGGGGACAGTTTCAGAAAGACAATAAGATGTCAACATGGTACAAGGATACAGGGCTTCAACTGGAGCAGCAACAACAACAACAAACTGAGGGATCAAATAGAATACTTCGTCCACGCAAAGATGATACAAGTACATCAACAAATAATGAATTACCGAAAGGAAATAGAGTACTAAACTTAGATTGTCTTATCACATTAATGAATACTGTGTACCAGGAGCACAGTGTCACACGTTGCAAGCATATAGCCATAGAACTGAAATCAGAGAGAAAGCTAGGACTTGGAGCTGTGCTGCGGTTTGGGTGCAGCAACTGTCAGTATCACTCAAGTAAACTGGAAACGTTCAAGCAGACCAGAGACAAGAAAGGGGCTGCTGTGAACTTGATGCTGGCTTCAGCTCTGCAGGACATGTCAATTGGGATAGAAAAGGTGAATCTGCTGTTCGCATCAATTGACATACCACCAATAGCCCCAAGCCATCTGCAGACACTGTCTAATAAGGCCAGTGATAACACGGTCAAGCTGAACGAGAAAGATATGGCCGAAAAGCGCAGGCAAGTAGTCGAGCATAACATGGAGAAAGGTGCAGATAATCCTCGTCAATTGGACTTGTCTTTCGACGCTCGCTACAACGCTACAAGGATGGTGTCCTCGTACAAGCCTGGACAGGCTGCGTCTCAGGCTTATGGGGTAGCTATCGAGAATAACACCACATACAAATATATCGTTGGACTGGCCGTTGAAAACAAACTGTGCTGGACGGGTGCGTACTTGCGGAACAAGGGATTCAGCATTACATGTCCAGGTGGTCATGCTGGTTGCACAGCCACAATACCATATATGCAGCCTCACTCAGAGAGAAAGATGGCATACAGCATAGCCGACCAGCTGTGGCAGGATGACAGTATATTCGTCAAAACTCTGACCACAGATGGGGATGCCAGGGCATATCATGGCATGAACGACTTCTACGAAGCATTGGGGAAAGCATGGCGAGTGACTCGACAAGCAGACCCAAACCATCTTGGAAGTAGACAAGTCAGAAAAACCAGAAGTTCCCAATGGAGTCCGACCCTGTTTGGAGGCACGAAACTGGCAGCAGAGGATAGACAACGTGCCATGGGAGCCCTGGCTAAAGACATCAAGTCACGATGCAGCAGCGTGATTGCCAAACTGCGTATTCTTTCCAGCCAAGACATTACCAAACAGTTACATCGCTTACCTGCAATTCTAAGAGCAACTCTAGAATGTTATGGAGGCAACTGCAGCTTTTGCCCGCACGATTCGCTTGTCTGCTCCGGGGAAGGTTCAACTGGAACATGGTGGTACAAATCCAAATACCTGCCAACACATGGGATACATCACCTACAATTGACAGAGAATGATCGTCAGCTGTTAGCGACAATAATTGAGATCAGGCTGAGCGAGTTTGCAGTGTCGAGTGTAGCCAAAGGTACTACAACACAAAAATGCGAGGCATTCAACAGAGCAACGCTATCATCACTGCCCAAGGATATTAACAACTCGAGAAATTTCGCTGGTCGTCTGGCTTCAAAGACCCTGCAACTGAACAATTCTCTAGAACATTCTGTTCTAACCAAAGTGACAAGTCTAACCGGTGAAGTTCTGTCACCGGAAGCCATGAAGCACTTGAGGCAATCTTCTCGAAGAAGTCAGCGACACAAGAAAGTGCAGACGACAATCGGGTTCAAAACTCGGCGCCAACGCAACAGAGCTGCGATGGAATTTGATTACCATACAAAGAGGAGCGGTCAACCTGGGAATGATGATGAATATCGAAAAGGCCAGCTAGACGATATCGAGCATGCGTATGCATCCCCAGGACTCAATACTTAGAGGATGTAGTGTTTCCTGGCAAACACGGCGGATGTTATCAACAATACATACAGTTAGAACGAGCTCCGTCACATTCATGGCAGAATGTCTGATGATGGCCTGATGCCGGCCGAAACGGAAAGCCCAATTAAATAAAATATAGTCTTATAAAAGGTACAATACCTTCAGTCCCAATACAGCACCTATTCAGTCACAATAAAACAATCACAAACACTCTAGTTACCAACCAGCAGCGTTCAATCAAGGCCCAGAATTGTGTGATGTGCCAAAATCATAGCATTTATACGAGCGTTTTAAAAGCAATTAAATAATACAGTACTACCTCATCAAAATATCACCTCAATAATAAGCCCACCTCAAGAACAAGACCACATCAATCAATAATAATAATACCATCATAATAATATTATAAGACAACCGTAAAATAAGACCACTTCAAAATTTAATCCAAACTTTCCAAGTCCATTTTGACTGTTTGGCGCTGAATTGAACCTCAATATTAAGACCAACTCAGTAATAAGACCAGTTTTCAGGGTCACATGGGTGGTCTTACTATTGTGGTCATTGTATATCATCAAACACACACACAGACAAACAAAACATTAAATTCGGTTCACTAAATTTGACTTGTTAAAATTTAATGATCCAGGGGAAATAACTCTAAATATGCAATTTTAACAGAAATTGACCAAGTTTTTTCTAAAATTTGAATAAATTTAAAATTACTCAAACCTGAACAATTTCCTTTTGGCCACTAGTTTTTATGGTCCATGGCAGCTTGCATACCAAATTTCGTTGATGTATTTCAAACAGTTATTGAAATATTGAACTTCAAATAGTTTTGATATAAGCTTCAAATTTGAAAATTTACTGACTGGTTCACTTCCATTCTAGCTATTTAAAGTATTGCGGCAAATGGTCTGCAACCGGTTTTCCCATTAAACCCCTAACAACAATGTGACAAAATTTTAAACATGGTACCCACCCCTCCAACAATTTTGCTCGGAATTGAGAATTTCATGACAATAATATGCTACTCTGAAATTGCAATATCACAGAAACTACTGAATGGATCTCTATAAACTAAACTGTGACATGACCGGGTAACGTCCTAGTAACTTTCTATGCAAAATGAATGGTATTGTGCGTGATTGGAAACCATGGTTACCATTTTATGCCCAAAATTGGTAAAAAAACTCAATTTATTTTTATTCCTTACTCACTAAAATGGAATTTTCTAATAAATAACTGTCAATTTGATGGATTGAAAATAATAAACATATATATGCACAGCTACAAATGGCTGCAAATGCTATGCTTTTGACATAATTGATATTTTACGCCAAATTGTTTGATGACGTCATGACGTCATGCTTTGTACGCCAAATGTTTTTAATGTTATGACGTCATGACGTCACAAAACAAAGCAATTTGAGCATAACATTCATCATGGTCAAGGGACAGGTGAAGAGACGCTTAGCTGGGGGACAGTTTCAGAAAGACAATAAGATGTCAACATGGTACAAGGATACAGGGCTTCAACTGGAGCAGCAACAACAACAACAAACTGAGGGATCAAATAGAATACTTCGTCCACGCAAAGATGATACAAGTACATCAACAAATAATGAATTACCGAAAGGAAATAGAGTACTAAACTTAGATTGTCTTATCACATTAATGAATACTGTGTACCAGGAGCACAGTGTCACACGTTGCAAGCATATAGCCATAGAACTGAAATCAGAGAGAAAGCTAGGACTTGGAGCTGTGCTGCGGTTTGGGTGCAGCAACTGTCAGTATCACTCAAGTAAACTGGAAACGTTCAAGCAGACCAGAGACAAGAAAGGGGCTGCTGTGAACTTGATGCTGGCTTCAGCTCTGCAGGACATGTCAATTGGGATAGAAAAGGTGAATCTGCTGTTCGCATCAATTGACATACCACCAATAGCCCCAAGCCATCTGCAGACACTGTCTAATAAGGCCAGTGATAACACGGTCAAGCTGAACGAGAAAGATATGGCCGAAAAGCGCAGGCAAGTAGTCGAGCATAACATGGAGAAAGGTGCAGATAATCCTCGTCAATTGGACTTGTCTTTCGACGCTCGCTACAACGCTACAAGGATGGTGTCCTCGTACAAGCCTGGACAGGCTGCGTCTCAGGCTTATGGGGTAGCTATCGAGAATAACACCACATACAAATATATCGTTGGACTGGCCGTTGAAAACAAACTGTGCTGGACGGGTGCGTACTTGCGGAACAAGGGATTCAGCATTACATGTCCAGGTGGTCATGCTGGTTGCACAGCCACAATACCATATATGCAGCCTCACTCAGAGAGAAAGATGGCATACAGCATAGCCGACCAGCTGTGGCAGGATGACAGTATATTCGTCAAAACTCTGACCACAGATGGGGATGCCAGGGCATATCATGGCATGAACGACTTCTACGAAGCATTGGGGAAAGCATGGCGAGTGACTCGACAAGCAGACCCAAACCATCTTGGAAGTAGACAAGTCAGAAAAACCAGAAGTTCCCAATGGAGTCCGACCCTGTTTGGAGGCACGAAACTGGCAGCAGAGGATAGACAACGTGCCATGGGAGCCCTGGCTAAAGACATCAAGTCACGATGCAGCAGCGTGATTGCCAAACTGCGTATTCTTTCCAGCCAAGACATTACCAAACAGTTACATCGCTTACCTGCAATTCTAAGAGCAACTCTAGAATGTTATGGAGGCAACTGCAGCTTTTGCCCGCACGATTCGCTTGTCTGCTCCGGGGAAGGTTCAACTGGAACATGGTGGTACAAATCCAAATACCTGCCAACACATGGGATACATCACCTACAATTGACAGAGAATGATCGTCAGCTGTTAGCGACAATAATTGAGATCAGGCTGAGCGAGTTTGCAGTGTCGAGTGTAGCCAAAGGTACTACAACACAAAAATGCGAGGCATTCAACAGAGCAACGCTATCATCACTGCCCAAGGATATTAACAACTCGAGAAATTTCGCTGGTCGTCTGGCTTCAAAGACCCTGCAACTGAACAATTCTCTAGAACATTCTGTTCTAACCAAAGTGACAAGTCTAACCGGTGAAGTTCTGTCACCGGAAGCCATGAAGCACTTGAGGCAATCTTCTCGAAGAAGTCAGCGACACAAGAAAGTGCAGACGACAATCGGGTTCAAAACTCGGCGCCAACGCAACAGAGCTGCGATGGAATTTGATTACCATACAAAGAGGAGCGGTCAACCTGGGAATGATGATGAATATCGAAAAGGCCAGCTAGACGATATCGAGCATGCGTATGCATCCCCAGGACTCAATACTTAGAGGATGTAGTGTTTCCTGGCAAACACGGCGGATGTTATC
Source organism: Spisula solida (assembly GCA_947247005.1). Taxonomy (NCBI): domain Eukaryota; kingdom Metazoa; phylum Mollusca; class Bivalvia; order Venerida; family Mactridae; genus Spisula; species Spisula solida. The sequence goes on along the minus strand of OX365958.1, from coordinate 4,747,596 downwards.
AACAATACATACAGTTAGAACGAGCTCCGTCACATTCATGGCAGAATGTCTGATGATGGCCTGATGCCGGCCGAAACGGAAAGCCCAATTAAATAAAATATAGTCTTATAAAAGGTACAATACCTTCAGTCCCAATACAGCACCTATTCAGTCACAATAAAACAATCACAAACACTCTAGTTACCAACCAGCAGCGTTCAATCAAGGCCCAGAATTGTGTGATGTGCCAAAATCATAGCATTTATACGAGCGTTTTAAAAGCAATTAAATAATACAGTACTACCTCATCAAAATATCACCTCAATAATAAGCCCACCTCAAGAACAAGACCACATCAATCAATAATAATAATACCATCATAATAATATTATAAGACAACCGTAAAATAAGACCACTTCAAAATTTAATCCAAACTTTCCAAGTCCATTTTGACTGTTTGGCGCTGAATTGAACCTCAATATTAAGACCAACTCAGTAATAAGACCAGTTTTCAGGGTCACATGGGTGGTCTTACTATTGTGGTCATTGTATATCATCAAACACACACACAGACAAACAAAACATTAAATTCGGTTCACTAAATTTGACTTGTTAAAATTTAATGATCCAGGGGAAATAACTCTAAATATGCAATTTTAACAGAAATTGACCAAGTTTTTTCTAAAATTTGAATAAATTTAAAATTACTCAAACCTGAACAATTTCCTTTTGGCCACTAGTTTTTATGGTCCATGGCAGCTTGCATACCAAATTTCGTTGATGTATTTCAAACAGTTATTGAAATATTGAACTTCAAATAGTTTTGATATAAGCTTCAAATTTGAAAATTTACTGACTGGTTCACTTCCATTCTAGCTATTTAAAGTATTGCGGCAAATGGTCTGCAACCGGTTTTCCCATTAAACCCCTAACAACAATGTGACAAAATTTTAAACATGGTACCCACCCCTCCAACAATTTTGCTCGGAATTGAGAATTTCATGACAATAATATGCTACTCTGAAATTGCAATATCACAGAAACTACTGAATGGATCTCTATAAACTAAACTGTGACATGACCGGGTAACGTCCTAGTAACTTTCTATGCAAAATGAATGGTATTGTGCGTGATTGGAAACCATGGTTACCATTTTATGCCCAAAATTGGTAAAAAAACTCAATTTATTTTTATTCCTTACTCACTAAAATGGAATTTTCTAATAAATAACTGTCAATTTGATGGATTGAAAATAATAAACATATATATGCACAGCTACAAATGGCTGCAAATGCTATGCTTTTGACATAATTGATATTTTACGCCAAATTGTTTGATGACGTCATGACGTCATGCTTTGTACGCCAAATGTTTTTAATGTTATGACGTCATGACGTCACAAAACAAAGCAATTTGAGCATAACATTCATCATGGTCAAGGGACAGGTGAAGAGACGCTTAGCTGGGGGACAGTTTCAGAAAGACAATAAGATGTCAACATGGTACAAGGATACAGGGCTTCAACTGGAGCAGCAACAACAACAACAAACTGAGGGATCAAATAGAATACTTCGTCCACGCAAAGATGATACAAGTACATCAACAAATAATGAATTACCGAAAGGAAATAGAGTACTAAACTTAGATTGTCTTATCACATTAATGAATACTGTGTACCAGGAGCACAGTGTCACACGTTGCAAGCATATAGCCATAGAACTGAAATCAGAGAGAAAGCTAGGACTTGGAGCTGTGCTGCGGTTTGGGTGCAGCAACTGTCAGTATCACTCAAGTAAACTGGAAACGTTCAAGCAGACCAGAGACAAGAAAGGGGCTGCTGTGAACTTGATGCTGGCTTCAGCTCTGCAGGACATGTCAATTGGGATAGAAAAGGTGAATCTGCTGTTCGCATCAATTGACATACCACCAATAGCCCCAAGCCATCTGCAGACACTGTCTAATAAGGCCAGTGATAACACGGTCAAGCTGAACGAGAAAGATATGGCCGAAAAGCGCAGGCAAGTAGTCGAGCATAACATGGAGAAAGGTGCAGATAATCCTCGTCAATTGGACTTGTCTTTCGACGCTCGCTACAACGCTACAAGGATGGTGTCCTCGTACAAGCCTGGACAGGCTGCGTCTCAGGCTTATGGGGTAGCTATCGAGAATAACACCACATACAAATATATCGTTGGACTGGCCGTTGAAAACAAACTGTGCTGGACGGGTGCGTACTTGCGGAACAAGGGATTCAGCATTACATGTCCAGGTGGTCATGCTGGTTGCACAGCCACAATACCATATATGCAGCCTCACTCAGAGAGAAAGATGGCATACAGCATAGCCGACCAGCTGTGGCAGGATGACAGTATATTCGTCAAAACTCTGACCACAGATGGGGATGCCAGGGCATATCATGGCATGAACGACTTCTACGAAGCATTGGGGAAAGCATGGCGAGTGACTCGACAAGCAGACCCAAACCATCTTGGAAGTAGACAAGTCAGAAAAACCAGAAGTTCCCAATGGAGTCCGACCCTGTTTGGAGGCACGAAACTGGCAGCAGAGGATAGACAACGTGCCATGGGAGCCCTGGCTAAAGACATCAAGTCACGATGCAGCAGCGTGATTGCCAAACTGCGTATTCTTTCCAGCCAAGACATTACCAAACAGTTACATCGCTTACCTGCAATTCTAAGAGCAACTCTAGAATGTTATGGAGGCAACTGCAGCTTTTGCCCGCACGATTCGCTTGTCTGCTCCGGGGAAGGTTCAACTGGAACATGGTGGTACAAATCCAAATACCTGCCAACACATGGGATACATCACCTACAATTGACAGAGAATGATCGTCAGCTGTTAGCGACAATAATTGAGATCAGGCTGAGCGAGTTTGCAGTGTCGAGTGTAGCCAAAGGTACTACAACACAAAAATGCGAGGCATTCAACAGAGCAACGCTATCATCACTGCCCAAGGATATTAACAACTCGAGAAATTTCGCTGGTCGTCTGGCTTCAAAGACCCTGCAACTGAACAATTCTCTAGAACATTCTGTTCTAACCAAAGTGACAAGTCTAACCGGTGAAGTTCTGTCACCGGAAGCCATGAAGCACTTGAGGCAATCTTCTCGAAGAAGTCAGCGACACAAGAAAGTGCAGACGACAATCGGGTTCAAAACTCGGCGCCAACGCAACAGAGCTGCGATGGAATTTGATTACCATACAAAGAGGAGCGGTCAACCTGGGAATGATGATGAATATCGAAAAGGCCAGCTAGACGATATCGAGCATGCGTATGCATCCCCAGGACTCAATACTTAGAGGATGTAGTGTTTCCTGGCAAACACGGCGGATGTTATCAACAATACATACAGTTAGAACGAGCTCCGTCACATTCATGGCAGAATGTCTGATGATGGCCTGATGCCGGCCGAAACGGAAAGCCCAATTAAATAAAATATAGTCTTATAAAAGGTACAATACCTTCAGTCCCAATACAGCACCTATTCAGTCACAATAAAACAATCACAAACACTCTAGTTACCAACCAGCAGCGTTCAATCAAGGCCCAGAATTGTGTGATGTGCCAAAATCATAGCATTTATACGAGCGTTTTAAAAGCAATTAAATAATACAGTACTACCTCATCAAAATATCACCTCAATAATAAGCCCACCTCAAGAACAAGACCACATCAATCAATAATAATAATACCATCATAATAATATTATAAGACAACCGTAAAATAAGACCACTTCAAAATTTAATCCAAACTTTCCAAGTCCATTTTGACTGTTTGGCGCTGAATTGAACCTCAATATTAAGACCAACTCAGTAATAAGACCAGTTTTCAGGGTCACATGGGTGGTCTTACTATTGTGGTCATTGTATATCATCAAACACACACACAGACAAACAAAACATTAAATTCGGTTCACTAAATTTGACTTGTTAAAATTTAATGATCCAGGGGAAATAACTCTAAATATGCAATTTTAACAGAAATTGACCAAGTTTTTTCTAAAATTTGAATAAATTTAAAATTACTCAAACCTGAACAATTTCCTTTTGGCCACTAGTTTTTATGGTCCATGGCAGCTTGCATACCAAATTTCGTTGATGTATTTCAAACAGTTATTGAAATATTGAACTTCAAATAGTTTTGATATAAGCTTCAAATTTGAAAATTTACTGACTGGTTCACTTCCATTCTAGCTATTTAAAGTATTGCGGCAAATGGTCTGCAACCGGTTTTCCCATTAAACCCCTAACAACAATGTGACAAAATTTTAAACATGGTACCCACCCCTCCAACAATTTTGCTCGGAATTGAGAATTTCATGACAATAATATGCTACTCTGAAATTGCAATATCACAGAAACTACTGAATGGATCTCTATAAACTAAACTGTGACATGACCGGGTAACGTCCTAGTAACTTTCTATGCAAAATGAATGGTATTGTGCGTGATTGGAAACCATGGTTACCATTTTATGCCCAAAATTGGTAAAAAAACTCAATTTATTTTTATTCCTTACTCACTAAAATGGAATTTTCTAATAAATAACTGTCAATTTGATGGATTGAAAATAATAAACATATATATGCACAGCTACAAATGGCTGCAAATGCTATGCTTTTGACATAATTGATATTTTACGCCAAATTGTTTGATGACGTCATGACGTCATGCTTTGTACGCCAAATGTTTTTAATGTTATGACGTCATGACGTCACAAAACAAAGCAATTTGAGCATAACATTCATCATGGTCAAGGGACAGGTGAAGAGACGCTTAGCTGGGGGACAGTTTCAGAAAGACAATAAGATGTCAACATGGTACAAGGATACAGGGCTTCAACTGGAGCAGCAACAACAACAACAAACTGAGGGATCAAATAGAATACTTCGTCCACGCAAAGATGATACAAGTACATCAACAAATAATGAATTACCGAAAGGAAATAGAGTACTAAACTTAGATTGTCTTATCACATTAATGAATACTGTGTACCAGGAGCACAGTGTCACACGTTGCAAGCATATAGCCATAGAACTGAAATCAGAGAGAAAGCTAGGACTTGGAGCTGTGCTGCGGTTTGGGTGCAGCAACTGTCAGTATCACTCAAGTAAACTGGAAACGTTCAAGCAGACCAGAGACAAGAAAGGGGCTGCTGTGAACTTGATGCTGGCTTCAGCTCTGCAGGACATGTCAATTGGGATAGAAAAGGTGAATCTGCTGTTCGCATCAATTGACATACCACCAATAGCCCCAAGCCATCTGCAGACACTGTCTAATAAGGCCAGTGATAACACGGTCAAGCTGAACGAGAAAGATATGGCCGAAAAGCGCAGGCAAGTAGTCGAGCATAACATGGAGAAAGGTGCAGATAATCCTCGTCAATTGGACTTGTCTTTCGACGCTCGCTACAACGCTACAAGGATGGTGTCCTCGTACAAGCCTGGACAGGCTGCGTCTCAGGCTTATGGGGTAGCTATCGAGAATAACACCACATACAAATATATCGTTGGACTGGCCGTTGAAAACAAACTGTGCTGGACGGGTGCGTACTTGCGGAACAAGGGATTCAGCATTACATGTCCAGGTGGTCATGCTGGTTGCACAGCCACAATACCATATATGCAGCCTCACTCAGAGAGAAAGATGGCATACAGCATAGCCGACCAGCTGTGGCAGGATGACAGTATATTCGTCAAAACTCTGACCACAGATGGGGATGCCAGGGCATATCATGGCATGAACGACTTCTACGAAGCATTGGGGAAAGCATGGCGAGTGACTCGACAAGCAGACCCAAACCATCTTGGAAGTAGACAAGTCAGAAAAACCAGAAGTTCCCAATGGAGTCCGACCCTGTTTGGAGGCACGAAACTGGCAGCAGAGGATAGACAACGTGCCATGGGAGCCCTGGCTAAAGACATCAAGTCACGATGCAGCAGCGTGATTGCCAAACTGCGTATTCTTTCCAGCCAAGACATTACCAAACAGTTACATCGCTTACCTGCAATTCTAAGAGCAACTCTAGAATGTTATGGAGGCAACTGCAGCTTTTGCCCGCACGATTCGCTTGTCTGCTCCGGGGAAGGTTCAACTGGAACATGGTGGTACAAATCCAAATACCTGCCAACACATGGGATACATCACCTACAATTGACAGAGAATGATCGTCAGCTGTTAGCGACAATAATTGAGATCAGGCTGAGCGAGTTTGCAGTGTCGAGTGTAGCCAAAGGTACTACAACACAAAAATGCGAGGCATTCAACAGAGCAACGCTATCATCACTGCCCAAGGATATTAACAACTCGAGAAATTTCGCTGGTCGTCTGGCTTCAAAGACCCTGCAACTGAACAATTCTCTAGAACATTCTGTTCTAACCAAAGTGACAAGTCTAACCGGTGAAGTTCTGTCACCGGAAGCCATGAAGCACTTGAGGCAATCTTCTCGAAGAAGTCAGCGACACAAGAAAGTGCAGACGACAATCGGGTTCAAAACTCGGCGCCAACGCAACAGAGCTGCGATGGAATTTGATTACCATACAAAGAGGAGCGGTCAACCTGGGAATGATGATGAATATCGAAAAGGCCAGCTAGACGATATCGAGCATGCGTATGCATCCCCAGGACTCAATACTTAGAGGATGTAGTGTTTCCTGGCAAACACGGCGGATGTTATCAACAATACATACAGTTAGAACGAGCTCCGTCACATTCATGGCAGAATGTCTGATGATGGCCTGATGCCGGCCGAAACGGAAAGCCCAATTAAATAAAATATAGTCTTATAAAAGGTACAATACCTTCAGTCCCAATACAGCACCTATTCAGTCACAATAAAACAATCACAAACACTCTAGTTACCAACCAGCAGCGTTCAATCAAGGCCCAGAATTGTGTGATGTGCCAAAATCATAGCATTTATACGAGCGTTTTAAAAGCAATTAAATAATACAGTACTACCTCATTAAAATATCACCTCAATAATAAGCCCACCTCAAGAACAAGACCACATCAATCAATAATAATAATACCATCATAATAATATTATAAGACAACCGTAAAATAAGACCACTTCAAAATTTAATCCAAACTTTCCAAGTCCATTTTGACTGTTTGGCGCTGAATTGAACCTCAATATTAAGACCAACTCAGTAATAAGACCAGTTTTCAGGGTCACATGGGTGGTCTTACTATTGTGGTCATTGTATATCATCAAACACACACACAGACAAACAAAACATTAAATTCGGTTCACTAAATTTGACTTGTTAAAATTTAATGATCCAGGGGAAATAACTCTAAATATGCAATTTTAACAGAAATTGACCAAGTTTTTTCTAAAATTTGAATAAATTTAAAATTACTCAAACCTGAACAATTTCCTTTTGGCCACTAGTTTTTATGGTCCATGGCAGCTTGCATACCAAATTTCGTTGATGTATTTCAAACAGTTATTGAAATATTGAACTTCAAATAGTTTTGATATAGGTGTCCCACCGGTGAAATTTTCTCCCATTCAAGTCTATGTAAAAAGACTCAATTTCGCATCTATCACTGGGTTTCACTGACGTTCCGAATGATTTTCTGTTGCCGTTTTCATAAAATGCACTCACTGTCATTCCAAATGAGCCGTAGAAAATGGCATGTTGAACGTTTACTTTTCATGCTATTTCAAGTCTTCCGGTTTCACTTTGTTATTTGTCAATACACAACAGCTGATTCGGCCGAAGCACCCACACATTTCTAGTCCTCCGCCAATGCGTAGTAATCCTGAAAAATATCAATTAAACACTGTTAACTGTGGACAGGCATTCCATATTTGAAATACATACATAAACAGTGGTCAACAATTCACACTTTCCACTTTGAAACACTACTGGAACAGAACAGAATCAATATTTTGGTAGGAACTATTTTAGCATACTACGACCCGGAAGTACTTTCGACAGGTGTGACACCAAAATGTGACCTAATTTTTTACCTCTGCACCGTTAAATCTTACGCGCTGTTCAAATTAACGCCCCATATTTTGACTCTCGATTTATCGATTTTAATACGTTGTTGTTCAATATTTTCCATGCCGTTACATAATCGACATCTGAACAAATACACACCAAGTGAGATGAGAGAAGAAATACTTGTTTAGTATCATTTACAGTAAATTCAGGCGATTGTGTGTTTTGTTCTTTGGTTGTCAATGACTCTAACTGCTCTACTTCCTGTTCGAACTAAAAGGACATGTATATCGATTTTAAAGCTATAAATAACGGATTGGTGTTGATCTGACATCCACGCATGTGTCTGATAAATAAAACAGGCACAAGGAATACTTCTAAACATATATTATGAGAAACCAAGGCGTGATGTGCGAAATATTTGCATTCAAACAGAATGCGCTATTTTCCATTCGACAAGTGACGTTGAAAAGCGGCGCTCATGTAAAAAGCTTTCCCGTAAAAACTCCACTGTTGAAAAAATATCGATTATTATTTAAACATGTAATTTTTGTTGGATCTATTTGCATCATTTTGTTTCTAGTATTTGTTTACATTGAATTGTAGTATTTATAACCTAACTATAGCCACGAAATTTATGCAAAATTCCCGTTCTGTCAATAGTACTTGTGAACGATGGGTAAATGGGAACAGCCATATTTTATCGCGGTAATAAAATATGGTAAGCTCAACATACGCAAAGAAGGCAAATCTCACGTGCTATCTTAGAATGTTTAATTAAGTAATGTTTAGGTATTTTATAATGTTTAATTATGTAATGTTTAGGTATTTTATAATGTTTAATTAAGTAATGTTTAGGTATTTTATAATGTTTAATAATGTATAATGTTTAGGCATTTTATAATGTTTAATTATGTAATGTTTAGGTATTTTATAATGTTTAATTATGTAATGTTTAGGTATTTTATAATGTTTAATTATGTAATGTTTAGGTATTTTTATAATGTTTAATTATGTAATGTTTAGGTATTTTATAATGTTTAATTATGTAATGTTTAGGTAGTTTACGTCGTAATTCAATTCGGTTTTAATAGTTGACTCTTTTAATGATTAAATGATTGGCCAATAGAAATTAGAATATAACCTACATTATGAGCCAATGAAAACATCCAATTTTGGCGGTTAAATGAAAATTTAATCATTAAAATTTTGCTTTTAATAGACGTGACGTCATGCGTTGGCGCTAACCTCTAGCGACCAATCAGAATGCAGAATGTTATATTCTAAGTTAGTTAGAACATATTAAGTAAATTTTAATGACTAAAAAGGACTCGCTTCGCTACGCTCGCTCCGCCCTTTTTAATAATTAAAATTTACTTAATATGTTCTAACTTTAACATAGCGCCAACGCATGACGTAAAGTCTGTGAGTAGAACATTTTAATGATTAAATTTTCAGTTAACCGCCAAAATGCGGCGTTTTCATTGGCTCATAATGTAGGTTATATTCTAATGAATGTTAAACGTGTAAAGTGGACAGTCAGTGATAAAGTGTAACGGCGTGACACTACTATACGCGTATTTGAATGTACAACTTATTGATTAAATTGCAGTCACAGGTTAATGCGCTAAGTGGTCAACAAATCAGACCAGGTTGGTCCAGTTACATATATAAATAATTGATGGAAATACACTTTAGATGGTTGATAAATACTGCGATTGCTTTGTCACATTTAACGAACGATTGACAATGCCATTTCTTGTAAATGTTGAAGAGCAACCCATCGTTACTTTGGTAACAATTCCCAAATGGATGAAGCATCAAGCGGCTAATGAGGGTTTACGATTAGTGACTTTAGTCTGAACAAATCGCTGAACAGAAATGTCGTTGTCGGGCGGAAGCGGTATTTTACTATGCTGTATTTTCACTTTGTTCAGTTATGTTTACGGAGTATTGTGGTGGAAATTTGAAATCTCCGAGAACATAAGACTGAGTGATGAAACATTTGCCAGTTTCAGTGACTGCGACTCTGGGGTCAAGTGTTCCGCAAGATGTCACACGGAACGGTTTTGTGGATTCGCGCAATATTCCTCACAAGGGAAGGCGTGTGAATTAATCAGCACCCAAGTTTGCGGTAGCGATGCAGTTGCTTCTCAATGGAATTTGTACAAGAGAATTCCTATTGACATAACAGGTATTCGTTTATAATTACAAAACTAAATATACCTAAATGTTGGTATGCCGTTTTCTCACACCCATCTCATCGTGTCATTTACGTTAACCTACGTATGCCCTATTGACCCGAGTGTGTGCTCGTATTGGAAGCGAATATCACTTTGAATAATGATGTTCTATCTTTTAAATAACTAAATATGTTTCGGAAAAATGCATTACATTGTATTTAATAATGAAATAAATTGTCTGCTTTAATGTGACAATTCAAGCTAATACAAAGATGGCTCGGTTCATGCGGGGGCTCGTATCCTGTTTGTACACTTCTGTTTTGCAACACACGTGCACCCAGATTATTCCACAATAAGGAAAGAGCGCAATAAAGTGTAAGTCTTAAAACACAAGGAACGCGTGGTTCAATGTTAACTTCATGTCGTCCAAAATTCTGTATCCAGTATTTGTCAACAGGGTGTCCAAAAAGAAAGTATACGGTTTCAGTGCATATTTATCATATCTCTTCATTCTGCTATCGTAAAGAAAATGTGCACATGTGTACACAAAAGATGTAAGTTTTTTCTGTGACCAATTTTAAGATTATTATTGACATTTTCTAAAATTATCTTATTTTGTCCGTGACGTCATTTTTTGTAGTAATTAACGACGTTTCCCTTCTTGCACTCGCTCTTTGTAACTATCAATTACATTTACACATGCGTCTTACCTGATGTTCTAACCTTCTCTTTTGATGATCCTCAGCAGCATAATATTATATATGTCCATTGGCTTAGATGGTACACAAGCGATTCAGATAGCACTACAGAAGGAAATAAACTCAACCCGTTACTTGTCTTTGTTAAACAAGCTCATTCCTAAAGACCGCGGGTGATTTATTGTTTTGAAGGATGCATAGTCCATGCAAGATGTGCCAGGGCCACACATAAGGGGTTGAATGAATTTCTTGAAACAGCTGGATCCAAAGTAATTTCCTCGAAATACCACTGTGGTGTGATATTGCCCGCCCACAGCCCGGATCTAAAGCATTGCGACTTCTTCTTGTGGGGCTATGTGAACAAAGCCAACATACAAGTATATGCTCACGAGAAACATCAAAAGAGAAAGTAAGAAGATCAGTTTAGACACATGCGCAAATGTTATCAATAGTTTAAGGTGGAACCAGTGGATCAAAATATGTCGGAGTATGTATACAAATGTTGTATCATTGTAAAATTGAAGTTATTTCAAATTTAAAACTGAAAGTTAATCCACCGTTTTTTAGATAATGCGTTGCTATGACGCCGTGAAGTTGCTATGTTACGCACGTTTTTACGTTACGGCGGCAAGTCTTACACGTAGTAAAACGCCTGTGAAAATCGTAATAATAACATCAGTAATGTCAAACCTATGGCATTCGATTCATGTGATGAAAACGCGTCCGTACATATATAATTACTACACATTAATTTCAAAACGCGCCGACGAAATCCACTGGTTCCACCTTAAAAAAAGTGCAAGACGGGAAACGTAAGAAGGCTGGATATCTTGAGAAAGTCATTGCGTTTTGGAAATAGCCGTATAAGGCCTAATGTGACTAAGGCTACTACCAAAAGGAATTTTAAAACATGCATCATATAAGAGAACTGTGAATGTACGTAGCGAGTAATACTGTAGTGCATCTAATCACGGTGACGTGTGATGTACTTTAAATATATATATATATATATATACTGATATTTCGTGTAAATGACACAATGGTTTATCTGGACTGATCCTTGTGACGTGTAGTGTCTACTGAAAGATGTTCTTTACATTTATTATTAATTACAGGTTATTTGGTACACAATGGCGCTACCGTAATTCCTCCTGATGCTGTAACACAATTCAACGCCAACAATAGTATCGATGGAGTAATAAACACGTTTTCGTACACACAGTCTGGCCAAGGTTCATGGTGGGCAATGGAATTTGATAGTGTTTGGCCTATTGCAGAAGTGACCGTCACGTATTTCCGTAAGTATTGCATGTACTTACTAGTATATTAATGTGTTCCGTTTGAAATAAGTCGATTGTTGAATAGAAATGCAGGTCATAATTACTGTATATTATTATTCACATATACATATATGTTTTAATCATGATTGAAATATTCAGCCACATTTAAAATGCTCCAGGATATTTACCAATATTCACGATTATTTAGTTCGTTCTTCATTGATAAAGTTGAATTTAAGTAACCAGTTTTTGAGGACCGCTTTCAGCAACTCAGCCGTTCAACTCACCCTTTGACATATTAAAACCTGTCCTGATCATTGGGCTACCTAAGGAAAGCTGCGTTCGAATATCACTGGGGAGCTAATATCGGGATACGGCGCCCATGGCAGGACTATCGAACATGTACAGACACCGCCCTCAGAGGTACCAATTCACAACCTGGTCGAGTGGAGCATTGTGAGTTATTCTTAATCTGATTTGTTTTTATTATAGGTGCGTATAATCAGATGCTGTATATACACATGTCAGGAACACAGTTTGAAGATGGACCGTGTTCAGGGGTATCCGGTATGTACGGAGTTAAGATCTGCTCATACCTTCCACCATCTGGCTGTTGGCATGATGCCTTGTCAATCAACATCACCTCTCTAAACCCTGTTTTAGGATTGAAGCTCTTCGAAATCAAGATATATTCATAAATATTTGTACTTGTTTCCGATGTTCTAGTTATTTGTGCTAACGATGATGTACCTTTTTGTGCATGCGCATGCCTTGTTACTCGAATTATCTCCTGTAAATATTCATTTTCGATATGGTCTACTAGATGCATCGGCGTGTACCATCCGGGATAGATCAGCGTGTATCATCCGGGATAGATCGGCGTGTACCATCCGGGATACATCGGCGTGTACCATCCGGGATAGATCGGCGTGTACTCTCCGGGATAGATCGGCGTGTACCATCCCGGATAGATCAGCGTGTACCATCCGGGATACATCGGCGTGTACCATCCGGGATAGATCGGCGTGTACCATCCGGGATAGATCGGCGTGTACCATCCGAGATAGATCGGCGTGTATCATCCGGGATAGATCGCCGTGTACCATCCGGGATAGATCAGCGTGTATCATCCGGGATAGATCGGCGTGTACCATCCGGGATAGATCAGCGTGTATCATCCGGGATAGATCGGCGTGTACCATCCGGGATACATCGGCGTGTACCATCCGGGATAGATCAGCGTGTACCATCCGGGATAGAACGACGTGTACCATCCGGGATAGATCGGCGTGTACCATCCGGGATAGATCGGCGTGTACCATCCGGGATAGATCAGCGTGTATCATCCGGGACAGATCGGCGTGTACCATCCGGGACAGATCGGCGTGTACCATCCGGGATAGATCGGCGTGTACCATCCGGGATACATCGGCGTGTACCATCCGGGATAGATCGACGTGTACCATCCGGGATAGATCGGCGTGTACCATCCGGGATACATCAGCGAAGGACACGGTTTGGCAGTTTTGGTGTTTCAGGCATGCATGCACGTAGATCTTCCGATGTTATAAATACTGATATGCCATGACTCTCCGAATCTTCCGGAGCCTGATCACATGCGCTTTACGAAGGTCATTTAATTCCATATGGAGGGATATCCATCCCTGAGGCTATAATGCTGACCTATGCACAAACATAAAAACATAAAAGACTGACCCGAGCTCTTCAAAATACTCTAAGGAAGTACGGGAAATCCATTTTCAATTCGATATATCCATATTTGATATATCCAAGAGTAGTTTGCCCTTGTTACACTATTCAGACCATATTGACTTCACATTCCGGCACTTTATTGGATATAGTGAAAATAGTATGGCGTATAATTATTGTATTACCGGTATGTTTACAGTGTAGCAAAACTATGTGACTTCTACATCACTAAAGGCTACAAATCCAAGACGAAAACAATGTCAAAACTAAAATAGCCTCAAGTATTTTATTCTGTGCCGATTTTTATGAAACATGAGGCACTGCGAAGGTTGCACAGTGTGTTGGAAAAACTGCCAGTCTGCTGGAAAAGATCCTATATTTTGTGAAAACATGTACATGTACCTTTTCCCTTACTACATCGGCGAATGTTTAATTGAAATCGATGAAGAAATAAAATACGACTATTTATGTTTTCGAAGCGAAGTAAATTTCATCTTAGATGTGTAGCCCAAAGTCACGTGGTATTGCAACACTGGTTTAAGACAGTTTTCAGATTACTCTGGTAGCAGCTATATTTTTTTTTTCTTATACATGCGACATTGTGGAATTATATGTTTTCATTTGCTATTTTTGTATGGCATATGATGCATTGCATTTTATTGTAATACTAGTATTGTATAATGTTGTTATAAAGTAACCTTGATTTAAGTTGCTTGTTTTTGTGCACTTTACCATGTTTATATGCCCTGTTATAAACTCATTTTATTGGATACAAATACGAATGTCAAGAGGTGCTAGTCTGGCATTGGACAGAGCTCTGCTGGTGTCCGGCCATCACCAGACCAACTCCCGAAAAAAAAACCGGACACTTTTATCTATACATCAAATTGACGTGGTACCCGGCCGATGTGCTATACAGAGCATCAGCACTTCTTCGACAAGACTTTGGTTGAATATCCGTGGGACATCGCCCGTACATCGGCAGGGCATTGGTGGAATATCCGTGGAACATCGCTGGTACATCGGCAGGGCATTGGTTGAAAATCCGTTGGACATCGCTGGTACATCGGCAGGGCATTGGTTGAATATCCGTGGAACATCGCCCGTACATCGGCAGGGCATTGGTGGAATATCCGTGGGACATCGCTGGTACATCGGCAGGGCATTGGTTGAAAATCCGTTGGACATCGCTGGTACATCGGCAGGGCATTGGTGGAATTCCCGTGGGTCATCGCTGGTACATCGGCAGGGCATTGGTTGAATATCCGTGGAACATCGCCCGTACACCGGCAGGGCATTGGTGGAATATCCGTGGGACATCGCTGGTACATCGGCAGGGCATTGGTTGAAAATCCGTTGGACATCGCTGGTACATCGGCAGGGCATTGGTTGAATATCTGTGAGACATCGCTGGTACATCGACAGGACGTTGGTTGAATATCTGTGAGACATCGCTGGTACATCGACAGGACATTGGTTGAATATCTGTGAGACATCGCTGGTACATCGACAGGACATTGGTTGAATATCTGTGAGACATCGCTGGTACATCGACAGGACATTGGTGGAATATCCGTGGGACATCGCTGGTACATCGGCAGGACATTGGTTGAATATCTGTGAGACATCGCTGGTACATCGACAGGACATTGGTTGAATATCTGTGAGACATCGCTGGTACATCGACAGGACATTGGTTGAATATCTGTGAGACATCGCTGGTACATCGACAGGACATTGGTGGAATATCCGTGGGACATCGCTGGTACATCGGCAGGGCATTGGTTGAAAATCCGTTGGACATCGCTGGTACATCGGCAGGGCATTGGTGGAATACCCGTGGGACATCGCTGGTACATCGACAGGACATTGGTTGAATATCTGTGAGACATCGCTGGTACATCGACAGGACATTGGTGGAATACCCGTGGGACATCGCTGGTACATCGACAGGACATTGGTTGAATATCTGTGAGACATCGCTGGTACATCGGCAGGGCATTGGTGGGATATCCGTGGGACATCGCTGGTACATCGACAGGACATTGGTTGAAAATTCGTTGGACATCGCTGGTACATCGGCAGGACATTGGTTAAATATCTGTGAGATATCGCTGGTACATCGGCAGGGCATTGGTTGAATATCTATGAGACATCGCTGGTACATCGGCAGGGCATTGGTTGAATATCTATGAGACATCACCCGTACACCGGCAGGGCATTGGATGAATATCTGTGAGACATCGCCCGTACATCGGCTGGACATTGGTGAAATATCCGTGGGACATCGCCCGTACATCGGCTGGACATTGGTTGAATATCCGTGGAACATCGCTGGTACATCGGCAGGGCATTGGTGGAATATCCGTGGAACATCGCCCGTACATCGGCAGGACATTGGTGGAATATCCGTGGGACATAGCCGATACCTCGGCAGGGCATTGGTTGAATATCTGTGTGACATCGCAGGTACATCGGCAGGGCATCAGTGGGACTATAGCCGATCTAAATGTTGTAACTTGTTCAGATGGACAAAGTATATTTTAAACTCCTAATATAAGCTTTGGTTTCTCCTATCGGACTGTATTAAGCTCACCGACTAATTACACATACGTAAAACTAAAACTGTCTCAGAGTTCGCTTCTTAAAAACTGTTAAAACTATATGCATATGTAGCCGAATATCTCAGGCTCGGAGTAGAGTCTGGAAGCTTTCCAGTGTGCTTGCTGTAGTGACCTTTGTTGGAAGCTGATTCAAGTCTCTGACAGTTCTTGGTATGAAGGAGGTTCTTAGTGTCGTGTTATGGTGACGCTCCTGGTAAAACTTCAAGCCTCCTTTAGTCCGTGAGTCTCCAGGTTTCAGAAGCTGGCTTGAATGGATGTCCACAATTCCGCGGTGGATCTTGTATGACATATGTAACTAGTCTTGTCTCCGATGGCTTGTATGACATCTGTAACTAGGCTTGTCTCCGATGGCTTGTATGACATCTACAACTAGGCTTGTCTCCGATGGCTTGTATGACATCTACAACTAGGCTTGTCTCCGGTGGCTTGTATGACATCTACAACTAGGCTTGTCTCCGATGGCTTGTATGACATCTACAACTAAGCTTGTCTCCGATGGCTTGTATGACATCTGTAACTAGGCTTGTCTCCGATGGCTTGTATGACATCTGTAACTAGGCTTGTCTCCGATGGCTTGTATGACATCTGTAACTAGGCTTGTCTCCGATGGCTTGAATGATATCTACAACCTGGCTTGTCTCCGATGGCTTGTATGACATCTACAACTAGGCTTGTCTCCGATGGCTTGTATGACATCTGTAACTAGGCTTGTCTCCGATGGTTTGTATGATATCTACAACTAGGCTTGTCTCCGAGGGCTTGTATGATATCTACAACCTGGCTTGTCTCCGATGGCTTGTATGACATCTGTAACTAGGCTTGTCTCCGATGGCTTGTATGACATCTACAAATAGGCTTGTCTCCGATGGCTTGTATGATATCTACAACCTGGCTTGTCTCCGTTGGCTTGTATGACATCTACAACTAGGCTTGTCTCCAATGGCTTGTATGATATCAACAACTAGGCTTGTCTCCGATGGCTTGTATGACATCTGCAACTAGGCTTGTCTCCGATGGCTTGTATGACATCTGCAACTAGTCTTGTCTCCGATGGCTTGTATGACATCTGCAACTAGGCTTGTCTCCGATGGCTTGTATGACATCTGTAACTAGGCTTGTCTCCGATGGCTTGTATGACATCTGTAACTAGGCTTGTCTCCGATGGCTTGTATGACATCTGTAACTAGGCTTGTCTCCGATGGCTTGTATGACATCTGTAACTAGGCTTGTCTCCGATGGCTTGTATGACATCTGTAACTAGGCTTGTCTCCGATGGCTTGTATGACATCTGTAACTAGGCTTGTCTCCGATGGCTTGTTTGACATCTGTAACTAGGCTTGTCTCCGATGGCTTGTATGACATCTGTAACTAGGCTTGTCTCCGATGGCTTGTATGACATCTGCAACTAGGCTTGTCTCCGATGGCTTGTATGACATCTGCAACTAGGCTTGTATCCGGTGGCTTGTATGACATCTACAACTAGGCTTGTCTCCGATGGCTTGTATGACATCTACAACTAAGCTTGTCTCCGATGGCTTGTATGACATCTGTAACTAGGCTTGTCTCCGATGGCTTGTATGACATCTGTAACTAAGCTTGTCTCCGATGGCTTGTATGACATCTGTAACTAGGCTTGTCTCCGATGGCTTGTTTGACATCTGTAACTAGGCTTGTCTCCGATGGCTTGTATGACATCTGTAACTAGGCTTGTCTCCGATGGCTTGTATGACATCTGCAACTAGGCTTGTCTCCGATGGCTTGTATGACATCTGCAACTAGTCTTGTCTCCGATGGCTTGTATGTATGACATCTGCAACTAGGCTTGTCTCCGATGGCTTGTATGACATCTGCAACTAGTCTTGCTCCGATGGCTTGTATGACATCTGCAACTAGTCTTGTCTCCGATGGCTTTCAAGAGATGCACACTCGAGGTCCTCTTACATCTTCGTGACGCATCCAGGGGTCTTCGTGACGCATCCAGGGGTCTTCGTGACGCATCCAGGGGTCTTCGTGACGCATCCAGGGGTCTTCGTGACGCATCCAGGGGTATTCGTGACGCACACAGGGGTCTTCGTGACGCATCCAGGGGTCTTCGTGACGCATCCAGGGGTCTTCGTGACGCATCCAGGGGTCTTCGCGGAGTAGCCGTTGGCGACAAACCTTCCCGCACGCCTTTGCACTTGTTCCAGGGCTCTGATGTTGTTCTGTGTAGTGGGGTCCCAAACTGTAGCAACATACTCCATTTTGGTCCTGGCTAATGTCTTGTAGGCGACCGCCTTGACTTCTGGTGTACACTCCCACAGGTTGCAACGTAGAAATCCCATTGTCTGGTTTCCCTTGTTGACAATGTTTCGAACATGGGTGTCCCAGCTCCACGTGTCAGATAGTGTCACCCCTAGGCACTTGCTGGCTTCGACTATCTCCAGGGTATGACCATGTAGTTGGTATCTGGTTTCAATGAGCTTGGTTCTGTTTGGTGTGATTCGCAGCACTACACACTTTGCTGGATGGAAGCTCATCTGCCATCTACTTTCCCAGGACTCTAGGGCGGTCAGGTCTTCTTGAAAGAGTTTACTGTCTTCCTGGCTATGGATGGTCTTGTAAAGCAGGCTGTCGTCCGCAAAGAGTTTAGATGTGGATGACTTGATGGACTGAGGGAGATCGTTTATATAGGCCAGAAATAATAGTGGGCCTAAAACAGATCCCTGAGGCACTCCCGACTTCACCTTCGCACTGTCTGACCTAGCTCCATCCAATGCGACTTGTTGGAAAGACTTGATCCAGGCGAGGATATTGTTCCTGACCCCATAGTGCTTCATCTTCAGGAGTAGGCGATTATTGGGCACTTTGTCAAAAGTTTTGGCAAAATCTAGCAGGATGGCATTTACCTGCTTTCATGAAGCCATGCCAGAGGCGATTTCATGGGCGGTGGTGATTAGGTGTGTTTCTCAACTCCTTCTCCGTCTAAAACCATGTTGACTGTCGGATAGAATGCCATTCTGGTCGAAATGCTTCATTATACTACTGTGTATGATGTGCTCCAGTAGTTTACAAACTATTGAGGTAAGAGATATTGTGCGATAGTTTGATGCCTGGTGTCTATCTCCTTTCTTGAAGATGGGCACAACCACTGCTTCCCTCCAGTCGTCAGGTATGTTACCAAGGTTGAGAGACAGCTGAAACAGTTTCGCTAGGATTGGTGCTAAAACAGATTCAGCCGTCTTCAAGATGAAGGATGGGATTGCTTCTGTGAAGGAACGAAGGTTCACAAGTAACTTATTGTTGACTTTTCTTTAGATTAATACTGAGACGTTATTACCCACGGCTCTATAATAAAATATTGTCCTCAACCTAACCCGATCATTAAGAATGACCCTGGCTGGCACTCCATAATTTCATGTTCACACCGAACATGTTCGTAACATACGCCGGGACAAAGGCATAAGCCATCAGAGCTGAATAATGAGCAATGCATTACCAAGAAAACTAACCAAATCAAGTAATACAATAAAGTTACCGCAGTTATTTGCCTTAGATAACAAAAGTAAGAAAATGTTTGCCAACAAACATGGAAACAAAAAACAACATAAATGATGTTAGATTATCTGCGGATACAATGTCTGCGGGGTCGCCATCAGTTACAGATATAGTAGTAATATGTTCGCCGCAGAAAAAACCACGATAATATGCATAAATCAAATGTGTAGGTGAAAACATATCGCTACAAATGTAGAGAATTTCATTGAAAAATCACAGGTAACTGTATCATTAATAAAGAGTAAAAAAAAATATTTTATAAAATTCATAATTTTTTTAATTTTTTTACTCTTTATTTATGATACAGTTACCTGTGTGAAAAATGGCAAGAAATAATAATAGTACGGCACATGTCCCGAAACTCGTATAAGACAGTTTGTATATCTCAAATGGCTAACACACTTATAGTCCAGTTAGGATAAAAATCCAGTGACGCAGCGGTCGAGTCCACTATAACGGTGTAAAACCAATTATAAAGGTTTATACTGTACAAGCAACTATAATTTCAATGCTAACTAGCATACTAAACTTCGCACTACCTGTTTAGACAATGGTTGTGATTTTTTGCGTACACATGAACTGCAACGTCACTGTCACAATATCCTAACTGGACTATACGTTAGTACCAAACAGTTGTTATCTTTGAGGGATATCCCTTGCGAGTGGTGTGTGGTTGTTGCTTTCTTCTGGCTTAACAGTACGTTATTTTGTTTGTTGTGATAGCCGTGTGGTTCTTTTTCACACTACAAGACAATAATGCCGTACAGAATAGGTTCGAATTCCACATATAGGTGCGAACTCTTTATTTCACAACTGTTTGTGCCGTGATGCGGTCGTAATAAATAACTCCATACAAATATTGTCCTTATCCGTATCAACATATTACTGGTGTGGTGTGGTGTAATATGGTTTGGTGTGATGTGGTGTGGTGTGATGTGGTGTGGTTTGGTGTGGTGTGGTGTGGTGTGGTGAGGTGTGATGTGATGTGGTGTGGTGTGGTGTGGTGTGGTGTGATGTGATGTGATGTGATGTGATGTGATGTGATGTGAAGTGATGTGATGTGATGTGATGTGATGTGATGTGGGTGTATTTGCAATACCCGAGTGATCCAACTGCGTTTCGTTCTTCACCCTACAAGAAGATGGCACCGTGAGGAATAGTTTCTAATCCACTACAGGTGTTGTTATCCATATCTATCGATTACCGGTGAGGTGTGATGTAATCTCATTGATACTTGGTACTCTCACAATTTTATTGATATGGTAGCCGAGAAGTCTTATTGTGTTCGACCTTTACAATGCTAGGCGATGGCGCAGTGCATTGTAGGTTTGAATTTCACTATATGTGCAAACTATAATATTCCCATGTAAGAATATTATACTGTTAAGAATTAGAAATGTGAAATAATTTCTTATACACCACACAGACACATGCATACACCCATGATCCACTGGTATGCGTCCGTGTGCCCAAACCATGTCTGTTGAATGCAGCTTTCACTGTCAGATTTATCTTGGACGAATATGTTATGTTATTAAGTTCATCCCAGGACTTACCGTTCTATTACTTTCAAAGACAACCACACTATTATATTATACAATTTTATTGAAATCAGTACTACTATACAATGTATAAAATAACAATGCTATAACGATACATGAACGAAGTACATGACTGATATTAATAAAACACAGGCAGTAAATCAAATGCTTGGTATGGTACAAACAACATGTATATCCACAATGATACCAGACCCCATTCTCCCAAAGCATCTCAGTATATGAGGCAAATCTCAGCTAAAATATTATCACATGTATTTGAGTTAATTTCCATTCAAGACTGGGTATCACAAAACAGAAACATTATTTTTAGTATATTATAGTAAAACGTTCAGATTTGTCTGTAACCCAGATTCTGATTTGAGCAAAATCTCAATTTGAGATGAAATTCATACTTGAGATGTTTTGGGGGATCGGGGCCAGTCAACGACGATCTGTACAACAAGATAAAATAGTCCAAGCAAGCAGAGTACCTTAATTTTTTACTCAATAGATAAAGACTGTTTACGTAAATCACTAATTATTTGAATTAGAAACTACATTGTAGTTATAATGTGTACACCATCTCTGTAGTTAGTTATTTGAACACGACTGTTAACAATGAAATTAGGTACAGTCCGTTTATTCAGGTCTGTCACTTGCATACAAACATTGCAATATCATAACATTGTATTTTTTATTGTTAAAAAAGGAGAAAAGGGCAGTGAAAAATAATGCCGTATATCGACTATGCCACATACTCATACACATAATATCTATAAACATAAGACATTAATAAGAGAAATACACAATGTTATGTAAACAAGTAACTGACCTGAGTAATCGATTTATAAGTGCATTGAACATACATCTGATTGTCTGTATGATAGACATGTCAATATGCATCAGTATATAATCAAGGATCAATAAATACCGTACATAATTGCTTACAATACGATCTCAACTATAAGACTAACAAGCGAGTATATACGATAGTATGGTACATTGCTGCTAATGATGCATGATTGGTGGGCACACGTGACGCATTTGTAGCTCCAATCTTGTTCTTCAAAATTCCTATCCTATATGTTCAACACTCATTCTTTAATTCCGTTCAAATAAATACCTGTACATTCATAATCTCATTTAGTGATTAAATTCATGCATAAAAAGGAATTGGAATAAATTATAAAAAGTGAAAATACATGTATATATTAATAAAGTCTATTCTTTATGCTTAGAAATAACAGTTTCAGCAGAATTTGTATACCATTTTTTATAAACCACAATCTTTCGTTTCAACACTGTAATAACACTTATTGACATAATAGTATTTCAAATAAGTTTAAATGCTTCTGAAGTTGATTTAAGTAATGAGGAAAGAATAGCTATAGAAATGGAAGGACCGTTGCTTTTATGTATCGGCCTGTCGGCCTAGTAAATAACAGTAAGTCTTCAAATGGATCCAAATAGCCTATAAAAGTCAAATTTATCAGTAGTCGTTTAACACATGAAGTATGTAGGATATTCAGCGAAATAAAAGCACGAAAGCCTGCTATATCAAACAATATGTATTATACGACATTTCACGTTAGTACCCTGTGCGTCCCATTATAGCTGAACTTTTGAAGCAACACTTTTAACGTAAGACTGTTTTATTAGTCTTGGTATGTTTAAATGTACATACCTACATAATTAATATTAACATAATATTACAAGTTGTGTAATCATTTACATATCATTTCGATAGGTACAAAACATTTTGGCAAATAAACATTCATATTATTACGCATAGTGCTATCAAATAAGTTCACATATTTAAATACAGTTATACATTTTGCCTATGTATGCTGTACACTTGATTAGCATCATTTATTCAGCTTTTTTCAGTTATTACGTCATATTCACCATATACACAATTGTTGCACACAGAAACAAAAACTAGCACAGGATGCATAATAAAATAAATATTGTGCACAAACTAGCTCATATATGCCTCAAGTTTACATTGTTTTACTACACAGACAAAATGATTCAGTAAACATTCATAACAATATGACATTTGAATAAATGATAATATGAAAAATGGATTTGTAATGAAATCTTACATGGAATGGAGCGGTTGATTTTCATAATTGAATATTCATACCAATGCCACGTTTGTCAAATCATAAATAGTTATTATATATATTAGTCACAATCAGCACAATAATAATGAAAATTAGATTTATAAATAAATAAAGACACAAAATTATTGAATAAAAAATTAAAACTAATTTATTATGCGGTGTATGCATCCCAAAATAAAAATAAACATCATTTAACTATAAATTAAATTAATTGATAGATGTAGTACTATGACCACATCGTAACCTATATCACAGATCGCAGTATCACATACGCATGTATTGTTATACATATATAATATTATAGAGGCAACCATAAAAGATAATAACACTTCTTCACCAAACAAAACCAAGTTATGTTGAATTGGATATTCAAAAACTAGTTATTTTAAACGTTATCTATTGTAGGTCTTTTTGTGCAATCCCGTAATTGTACATGACAAACATGTATTTAACTTATACATGAAACATGTATTAACACCAGACCGTTATACATAAGACAAAGTCCCTTTACGATTTCTTTATTCTAAAGGTAAGTCCTCAAATCCAGACAACGAATCTCGCTTCAAATTCAGGACAACAGAATCGTCTTCGTCTAACTTAGACAGTTTCCCAATGCTGTTATCAGATGTTAGTTTAGGTGTGTCATCCGGATCCGTGGATTCAAACGTATCAGAGTAAGTAATCTCCGTTGTGTTATCTTCATAAGAATCGGCAGTATTTCCAACAGTTGTTTCTTCGTAAGACATCATATATTCATATTCACAATTCGTTAAAGCAGTAGAAGATTGTAGTTCATCACCGCCACGGTCATTTTTACTATATAATGTAATACTAGTGTTACTTGAAACCACATTTTCTGAAGAGGTAACATCGGTTTCTTTGTGGTCCGTTAGGGTTTCAGATTCTGAGACGTTTTCATTTTGTATCATCTCGCGTTCAGATGTATTCAGTTCGGTAACAATTGCGTCTTGTTGCTTCACTTCATCGTGCGAGATTTTGGCTTCTTCAGAAATGGATTCAGACTGTTGTGGTTTTGTCTCGGTTACGACATCATTTTCGCTTTCATCTTCTGCAGGCTTTGTTGTCTTTGCTTCCGCAGATGAGTCTTTTTCTTTGACGATGTCAACTTTAGATTCAACAGAATCATCGATTTCCTGACCAGAAATGACTAGGACGTCCAATACTTGTTTGTCACTTTCGTCCTTGGCTGTTTCCGCAGTCTCAATATCAGATGTCTGTTTCTCGTCAACAGTGCTACTTTCAGTATCAACAGCTTCCTGTTGTGACACAATGGTTTCATTGTCATCTTCCTTGATATCTTCTGTGGAGATTGCCTTCTGTTCCGTGACCTGTGATTCAGCAGAAGTATCTTCCGAAGTAGTTTCGCTGGTAACCGTTACTTCACTGTCATCAGTAGCGGGAACCAATATTATGACATCCTTTTCCTGTTGTTCATCACTTTCTGGAATTTGGGAGACTCGCTCTTCACTAGGCGTTATTTCACTTTGAGCTTTCTCTTCAGTTATTTCACTGACAGACTCTCCTTCCTTGATAGCCTCAGTTTCTTTATTGTCTGTTACGTTTTCAGATTCTGCTACAATGTCTTTCGATGTCACATCAGACTCGGAAGTTTCTGTTAATTGTTCAGTTTTCTCTGTAGTAGAGTCATTCTCTGAAGATTCAGGTGTTTCTGGTTCGGTAACTATTGCGTCTTGTTGCTTCACTTCTTCGTGCGAGATTTCGGCTTCTTGAGAAATGGATTCAGACTGTTGTGGTTTTGTCTCGGTTACGACGTCATTTTCGCTTTCATCTTCTGCAGGCTTTGTTGTCTTTGCTTCCGCAGATGAGTCTTCTTCTTTGACGATGTCAACTATAGATTCAACGGAATCATCGATTTCCTGACCAGAAATGACTAAGACGTCCAATACTTGTTTGTCACTTTCGTCCTTGGCTGTTTCCGCAGTCTCAATATCAGATGTCTGTTTCTCGTCAACAGTGCTACTTTCAGTATCAACAGCTTCCTGTTGTGACACAATAGTTTCATTGTCATCTTCCTTGATATCTTCTGTTGAGATTTCCTTCTGTTCCGTGACCTGTGATTCAGCAAAAGTATCTTCCGAAGTAGTTTCGCTGGTAACCGTTACTTCACTGTCATCAGTAGCGGGAACCAATATTATGACATCCTTTTCCTGTTGTTCATCACTTTCTGGAATTTCGGAGACTTGCTCTTCACTAGGCGTTATTTCACTTTGAGCTTTCTCTTCAGTTATTTCACTGACAGACTCGTCTCCTTCCTTGATAGCCTCAGTTTCTTTATTGTCTGTTACGTTTTCAGATTCTACTACAATGTCTTTCGATGTCACATCAGACTCGGAAGTTTCTGTTAATTGTTCAGTTTTCTCTGTAGTAGAGTCATTCTCTGAAGATTCAGATGTTTCTGGTTCGGAAACAATTGCGTCTTGTTGCTTCACTTCTTCGTGCGGGATTTCGGCTTCTTGAGAAATGGATTCAGACTGTTGTGGTTTTGTCTCGGTTACGACGTCATTTTCGCTTTCATCTTCTGCAGTCTTTGTTGTCTTTGCTTCCGCAGAGGAGTCTTCTTCTTTGACGATGTCAACTTTAGATTCAACGGAATCATCGATTTCCTGACCAGAAATGACTAAGACGTCCAATATTTGTTTGTCACTTTCGTCCTTGTCTGTTTCCGCAGTCTCAATATCAGATGTCTGTATCTCGTCAACAGTGCTTCTTTCAGAATCAACAGCTTCCTGTTGTGACACAATGGTTTCATTGTCATCTTCCTTGATATCTTCTGTGGAGATTTCCTTCTGTTCCGTGACCTGTGATTCAGCAGAAGTATCTTCCGAAGTAGTTTCGCTGGTAACCGTTACTTCACTGTCATCAGTAGCGGGAACCAATATTATGACATCCTTTTCCTGTTGATCATCATTTTCTGGAATTTGGGTGACTTGCTCTTCACTAGGCGTTATTTCACTTTGAGCTTTCTCTTCAGTTATTTCACTGACAGACTCGTCTCCTTCCTTGATAGCCTCAGTTTCTTTATTGTCTGTTACGTTTTCAGATTCTGCTACAATGTCTTTCGATGTCACATCGGACTCGGAAGTTTCTGTAAATTGTTCAGTTTTCTCTGTAGTAGAGTCATTCTCTGAAGATTCAGATGTTTCTGGTTCGGTAACAATTGCGTCTTGTTGCTTCACTTCTTCGTGCGAGATTTCGGCTTCTTGAGAAATGGATTCAGACTGTTGTGGTTTTGTCTCGGTTACGACGTCATTTTCGCTTTCATCTTCTGCAGTCTTTGTTGTCTTTGCTTCCGCAGATGAGTCTTCTTCTTTGACGATGTCAACTTTAGATTCAACGGAATCATCGATTTCCTGACCAGAAATGACTAAGACATCCAATATTTGTTTGTCACCTTCGTCCTTGTCTGTTTCCGCAGTCTCAATATCAGATGTCTGTTTCTCGTCAACAGTGCTTCTTTCAGTATCAACAGCTTCCTGTTGTGACACAATGGTTTCATTGTCATCTTCCTTGATATCTTCTGTGGAGATTTCCTTCTGTTCCGTGACCTGTGATTCAGCAGAAGTATCTTCCGAAGTAGTTTCGCTGGTAACCGTTACTTCACTGTCATCAGTAGCGGGAACCAATATTATGACATCCTTTTCCTGTTGTTCATCACTTTCTGGAATTTGGGAGATTTGCTCTACACTAGACGTTTTTTCACTTTGAGCTTTCTCTTGAGTTATTTCACTGACAGACTCGTCTCCTTCCTTGATAGCCTCAGTTTCTTTATTGTCTGTTACGTTTTCAGATTCTGCTACAATGTCTTTCGATGTCACATCAGACTCGGAAGTTTCTGTTAATTGTTCAGTTTTCTCTGTAGTAGAGTCATTCTCTGAAGATTCAGATGTTTCTGGTTCGGAAACAATTGCGCCTGGTTGCTTCACTTCTTCGTGCGTGATTTCGGCTTCTTGAGAAATGGATTCAGACTGTTGTGGTTTTGTCTCGGTTACGACGTCATTTTCGCTTTCATCTTCTGCAGGCTTTGTTGTCTTTGCTTCCGCAGATGAGTCTTCTTCTTTGACGATGTCAACTTTAGATTCAACGGGATCATCGATTTCCTGACCAGAAATGACTAAGACGTCCAATACTTGTTTGTCACTTTCGTCCTTGGCTGTTTCCGCTGTCTCAATATCAGATGTCTGTTTCTCGTCAACAGTGCTACTTTCAGTATCAACAGCTTCCTGTTGTGACACAATGGTTTCTTTGTCATCTTCCTTGATATCTTCTGTGGAGATTTCCTTCTGTTCCGTGACCTGTGATTCAGCAAAAGTATCTTCCGAAGTAGTTTCGCTGGTAACCGTTACTTCACTGTCATCAGTAGCGGGAACCAATATTATGACATCCTTTTCCTGTTGTGCATCACTTTCTGGAATTTGGGAGATTTGCTCTTCACTAGGCGTTATTTCACTTTGAGCTTTCTCTTCAGTTATTTCACTGACAGACTCGTCTCCTTCCTTGATAGCCTCAGTTTCTTTATTGTCTGTTACGTTTTCAGATTCTGCAACAATGTCTTTCGATGTCACATCAGACTCGGAAGTTTCTGTTAATTGTTCAGTTTTCTCTGTAGTAGAGTCATTCTCTGAAGATTCAGATGTTTCTGGTTCGGAAACAATTGCGTCTTGTTGCTTCACTTCTTCGTGCGGGATTTCGGCTTCTTCAGAAATGGATTCAGACTGTTGTGGTTTTGTCTCGGTTACGACGTCATTTTCGCTTTCATCTTCTGCAGGCTTTGTTGTCTTTGCTTCCGCAGATGAGTCTTCTTCTTTGACGATGTCAACTTTAGATTCAACGGGATCATCGATTTGCTGACCAGAAATGATTAGGACGTCCAATACTTGTTTGTCACTTTCGTCCTTGGCTGTTTCCGTAGTCTCAATATCAGATGTCTGTTTCTCGTCAACAGTGCTACTTTCAGTATCAACAGCTTCCTGTTGTGACACAATGGTTTCTTTGTCATCTTCCTTGATATCTTCTGTGGAGATTTCCTTCTGTTCCGTGACCTGTGATTCAGCAGAAGTATCTTCCGAAGTAGCTTCGCTGGTAACCGTTACTTCACTATCATCAGTAGCGGGAACCAATATTATGACATCCTTTTCCTGTTGTTCATCACTTTCTGGAATTTGGGAGACTTGCTCTTCACTAGGCGCTATTCCACTTTGAGCTTTCTCTTCAGTTATTTCACTGACAGACTCGTCTCCTTTCTTGATAGCCTCAGTTTCTTTATTGTCTGTTACGTTTTCAGATTCTGCTACAATGTCTTTCGATGTCACATCAGACTCGGAAGTTTCTGTTAATTGTTCAGTTTTCTCTGTAGTAGAGTCATTCTCTGAAGATTCAGATGTTTCTGGTTCGGTAACAATTGCGTCTTGTTGCTTCACTTCTTCGTGCGACATTTCGGCTTCTTGAGAAATGGATTCAGACTGTTGTGGTTTTGTCTCGGTTACGACGTCATTTTTGCTTTCATCTTCTGCAGG
This sequence comes from Spisula solida, assembly GCA_947247005.1. Classification (NCBI taxonomy): domain Eukaryota; kingdom Metazoa; phylum Mollusca; class Bivalvia; order Venerida; family Mactridae; genus Spisula; species Spisula solida. The sequence goes on along the minus strand of OX365958.1, from coordinate 4,718,386 downwards.
CTTTGTTGTCTTTGCTTCCGCAGATGAGTCTTCTTCTTTGACGATGTCAACTTTAGATTCAACGGAATCATCGATTTCCTGACCAGAAATGATTAGGACGTCCAATACTTGTTTGTCACTTTCGTCCTTGGCTGTTTCCGTAGTCTCAATATCAGATGTCTGTTTCTTGTCAACAGTGCTACTTTCAGTATCAACAGCTTCCTGTTGTGCCACAATGGTTTCATTGTCATCTTCCTTGATATCTTCTGTGGAGATTTCCTTCTGTTCCGTGACCTGTGATTCAGCAGAAGTATCTTTCGAAGTAGTTTCGCTGGTAACCGTTACTTCACTGTCATCAGTAGCGGGAACCAATATTATGACATCCTTTTCCTGTTGTTCATCACTTTCTGGAATTTGGGAGACTTGCTCTTCACTAGGCGTTATTTCACTTTGAGCTTTCTCTTCAGTTATTTCACTGACAGACTCGTCTCCTTCCTTGATAGCCTCAGTTTCTTTATTGTCTGTTACGTTTTCAGATTCTGCAACAATGTCTTTCGATGTCACATCAGACTCGGAAGTTTCTGTTAATTGTTCAGTTTTCCCTGTAGTAGAGTCATTCTCTGAAGATTCAGATGTTTCTGGTTCGGTAACAATTGCGTCTTGTTGCTTCACTTCTTCGTGCGAGATTTCGGCTTCTTGAGAAATGGATTCAGACTGTTGTGGTTTTGTCTCGGTTACGACGTCATTTTCGCTTTCATCTTCTGCAGGCTTTGTTGTCTTTGCTTCCGCAGATGAGTCTTCTTCTTTGACGATGTCAACTTTAGATTCAACGGAATCATCGATTTCCTGGCCAGAAATGACTAAGACGTCCAATACTTGTTTGTCACTTTCGTCCTTGGCTGTTTCCGCAGTCTCAATATCAGATGTCTGTTTCTCGTCAACAGTGCTACTTTCAGTATCAACAGCTTCCTGTTGTGACACAATGGTTTCATTGTCATCTTCCTTGATATCTTCTGTGGAGATTTCCTTCTGTTCCGTGACCTGTGATTCAGCAGAAGTATCTTCCGAAGTAGTTTCGCTGGTAACCGTTACTTCACTGTCATCAGTAGCGGGAACCAATATTATGACATCCTTTTCCTGTTGTTCATCACTTTCTGGAATTTGGGAGACTTGCTCTTCACTAGGCGTTATTTCACTTTGAGCTTTCTCTTCAGTTATTTCACTGACAGACTCGTCTCCTTCCTTGATAGCCTCAGTTTCTTTATTGTCTGTAACGTTTTCAGATTCTGCAACAATTTCTTTCGATGTCACATCAGACTCGGAAATTTCTGTTAATTGTTCAGTTTTCCCTGTAGTAGAGTCATTCTCTGAAGATTCAGATGTTTCTGGTTCGGTAACAATTGCGTCTTGTTGCTTCACTTCTTCGTGCGAGATTTCGGCTTCTTGAGAAATGGATTCAGACTGTTGTGGTTTTGTCTCGGTTACGACGTCATTTTCGCTTTCATCTTCTGCAGGCTTTGTTGTCTTTGCTTCCGCAGATGAGTCTTCTTCTTTGACGATGTCAACTTTAGATTCAACGGAATCATCGATTTCCTGGCCAGAAATGACTAAGACGTCCAATACTTGTTTGTCACTTTCGTCCTTGGCTGTTTCCGCAGTCTCAATATCAGATGTCTGTTTCTCGTCAACAGTGCTACTTTCAGTATCAACAGCTTCCTGTTGTGACACAATGGTTTCATTGTCATCTTCCTTGATATCTTCTGTGGAGATTTCCTTCTGTTCCGTGACCTGTGATTCAGCAGAAGTATCTTCCGAAGTAGTTTCGCTGGTAACCGTTACTTCACTGTCATCAGTAGCGGGAACCAATATTATGACATCCTTTTCCTGTTGTTCATCACTTTCTGGAATTTGGGAGACTTGCTCTTCACTAGGCGTTATTTCACTTTGAGCTTTCTCTTCAGTTATTTCACTGACAGACTCGTCTCCTTCCTTGATAGCATCAGTTTCTTTATTGTCTGTTACGTTTTCAGATTCTGCAACAATGTCTTTCGATGTCACATCAGACTCGGAAGTTTCTGTTAATTGTTCAGTTTTCCCTGTAGTAGAGTCATTCTCTGAAGATTCAGATGTTTCTGGTTCGGTAACAATTGCGTCTTGTTGCTTCACTTCTTCGTGCGAGATTTCGGCATCTTGAGAAATGGATTCAGACTGTTGTGGTTTTGTCTCGGTTACGACGTCATTTTCGCTTTCATCTTCTGCAGGCTTTGTTGTCTTTGCTTCCGCAGATGAGTCTTCTTCTTTGACGATGTCAACTTTAGATTCAACGGAATCATCGATTTCCTGGCCAGAAATGACTAAGACGTCCAATACTTGTTTGTCACTTTCGTCCTTGGCTGTTTCCGCAGTCTCAATATCAGATGTCTGTTTCTCGTCAACAGTGCTACTTTCAGTATCAACAGCTTCCTGTTGTGACACAATGGTTTCATTGTCATCTTCCTTGATATCTTCTGTGGAGATTTCCTTCTGTTCCGTGACCTGTGATTCAGCAGAAGTATCTTTCGAAGTAGTTTCGCTGGTAACCGTTACTTCACTGTCATCAGTAGCGGGAACCAATATTATGACATCCTTTTCCTGTTGCTCATCACTTTCTGGAATTTGGGAGACTTGCTCTTCACTAGGCGTTATTTCACTTTGAGCTTTCTCTTCAGTTATTTCACTGACAGACTCGTCTCCTTCCTTGATAGCCTCAGTTTCTTTATTGTCTGTTACGTTTTCAGATTCTGCAACAATGTCTTTCGATGTCACATCAGACTCGGAAGTTTCTGTTAATTGTTCAGTTTTCCCTGTAGTAGAGTCATTCTCTGAAGATTCAGATGTTTCTGGTTCGGTAACAATTGCGTCTTGTTGCTTCACTTCTTCGTGCGAGATTTCGGCTTCTTGAGAAATGGATTCAGACTGTTGTGGTTTTGTCTCGGTTACGACGTCATTTTCGCTTTCATCTTCTGCAGGCTTTGTTGTCTTTGCTTCCGCAGATGAGTCTTCTTCTTTGACGATGTCAACTTTAGATTCAACGGAATCATCGATTTCCTGGCCAGAAATGACTAAGACGTCCAATACTTGTTTGTCACTTTCGTCCTTGGCTGTTTCCGCAGTCTCAATATCAGATGTCTGTTTCTCGTCAACAGTGCTACTTTCAGTATCAACAGCTTCCTGTTGTGACACAATGGTTTCATTGTCATCTTCCTTGATATCTTCTGTGGAGATTTCCTTCTGTTCCGTGACCTGTGATTCAGCAGAAGTATCTTCCGAAGTAGTTTCGCTGGTAACCGTTACTTCGCTATCATCAGTAGCGGGAACCAATATTATGACATCCTTTTCCTGTTGTTCATCACTTTCTGGAATTTGGGAGATTCGCTCTTCACTAGGCGTTATTTCACTTTGAGCTTTCTCTTCAGTTATTTCACTGACAGACTCGTCTCCTTCCTTGATAGCCTCAGTTTCTTTATTGTCTGTTACGTTTTCAGATTCTGCTACAATGTCTTTCGATGTCACATCAGACTCGGAAGTTTCTGTTAATTGTTCAGTTTTCTCTGTAGTAGAGTCATTCTCTGAAGATTCAGATGTTTCTGGTTCGGTAACAATTGCGTCTTGTTGCTTCACTTCTTCGTGCGAGATTTGGGCTTCTTCAGAAATGGATTCAGACTGTTGTGGTTTTGTCTCGGTTACGACGTCATTTTTGCTTTCATCTTCTGCAGGCTTTGTTGCCTTTGCTTCCGCAGATGAGTCTTCTTCTTTGACGATGTCAACTTTAGATTCAACGGAATCATCGATTTCCTGACCAGAAATGATTAGGACGTCCAATACTTGTTTGTCACTTTCGTCCTTGGCTGTTTCCGCAGTCTCAATATCAGATGTCTGTTTCTCGTCAACAGTGCTACTTTCAGTATCAACAGCTTCCTGTTGTGACACAATGGTTTCATTGTCATCTTCCTTGATATCTTCTGTGGAGATTTCCTTCTGTTCCGTGACCTGTGATTCAGCAGAAGTATCTTCCGAAGTAATTTCGCTGGTAACCGTTACTTCACTGTCATCAGTAGCGGGAACCAATATTATGACATCCTTTTCCTGTTGTTCATCACTTTCTGGAATTTGGGAGACTTGCTCTTCACTAGGCGTTATTTCACTTTGAGCTTTCTCTTCAGTTATTTCACTGACAGACTCGTCTCCTTCCTTGATAGCCTCAGTTTCTTTATTGTCTGTTACGTTTTCAGATTCTGCAACAATGTCTTTCGATGTCACATCAGACTCGGAAGTTTCTGTTAATTGTTCAGTTTTCCCTGTAGTAGAGTCATTCTCTGAAGATTCAGATGTTTCTGGTTCGGTAACAATTGCGTCTTGTTGCTTCACTTCTTTTTCGCTTTCATCTTCTGCAGGCTTTGTTGTCTTTGCTTCCGCAGATGAGTCTTCTTCTTTGACGATATCAACTTTAGATTCAACGGAATCATCGATTTCCTGGCCAGAAATGACTAAGACGTCCAATACTTGTTTGTCACTTTCGTCCTTGGCTGTTTCCGCAGTCTCAATATCAGATGTCTGTTTCTCGTCAACAGTGCTACTTTCAGTATCAACAGCTTCCTGTTGAGACACAATGGTTTCATTGTCATCTTCCTTGATATCTTCTGTGGAGATTTCCTTCTGTTCCGTGACCTGTGATTCAGCAGAAGTATCTTCCGAAGTAGTTTCGCTGGTAACCGTTACTTCACTGTCATCAGTAGCGGGAACCAATATTATGACATCCTTTTCCTGTTGTTCATCACTTTCTGGAATTTGGGAGACTTGCTCTTCACTAGGTGTTATTTCACTTTGAGCTTTCTCTTCAGTTATTTCACTGACAGATTCGTCTCCTTCCTTGATAGCCTCAGTTTCTTTATTGTCTGTTACGTTTTCAGATTCTGCTACAATATCTTTCGATGTCACATCAGACTCGGAAGTTTCTGTTATTAGTTCAGTTTTCTCTGTAGTAGAGTCATTCTCTGAAGATTCAGATGTGTCTGGTTCGGAAACAATTGCGTCTGGTTGCTTCACTTCTTCGTGCGGGATTTCGGCTTCTTCAGAAATGGATTCAGACTGTTGTGGTTTTGTCTCGGTTACGACGTCATTTTCGCTTTCATCTTCTGCAGTCTTTGTTGTCTTTGCTTCCGCCGCAGATGAGTCTTCTTCTTTGACGATGTCAACTTTAGATTCAACGGAATCATCGATTTCCTGACCAGAAATGACTAAGACGTCCAATACTTGTTTGTCACCTTCGTCCTTGTCTGTTTCCGCAGTCTCAATATCAGATGTCTGTTTCTCGTCAACAGTGCTTCTTTCAGTATCAACAGCTTCCTGTTGTGACACAATGGTTTCATTGTCATCTTCCTTGATATCTTCTGTGGAGATTTCCTTCTGTTCCGTGACCTGTGATTCAGCAGAAGTATCTTCCGAAGTAGCTTCGCTGGTAACCGTTACTTCACTATCATCAGTAGCGGGAACCAATATTATGACATCCTTTTCCTGTTGTTCATCACTTTCTGGAATTTGGGAGACTTGCTCTTCACTAGGCGCTATTCCACTTTGAGCTTTCTCTTCAGTTATTTCACTGACAGACTCGTCTCCTTTCTTGATAGCCTCAGTTTCTTTATTGTCTGTTACGTTTTCAGATTCTGCTACAATGTCTTTCGATGTCACATCAGACTCGGAAGTTTCTGTTAATTGTTCAGTTTTCTCTGTAGTAGAGTCATTCTCTGAAGATTCAGATGTTTCTGGTTCGGTAACAATTGCGTCTTGTTGCTTCACTTCTTCGTGCGACATTTCGGCTTCTTGAGAAATGGATTCAGACTGTTGTGGTTTTGTCTTGGTTACGACGTCATTTTTGCTTTCATCTTCTGCAGGCTTTGTTGTCTTTGCTTCCGCAGATGAGTCTTCTTCTTTGACGATGTCAACTTTAGATTCAACGGAATCATCGATTTCCTGACCAGAAATGATTAGGACGTCCAATACTTGTTTGTCACTTTCGTCCTTGGCTGTTTCCGTAGTCTCAATATCAGATGTCTGTTTCTCGTCAACAGTGCTACTTTCAGTATCAACAGCTTCCTGTAGTGACACAATGGTTTCATTGTCATCTTCCTTGATATCTTCTGTGGAGATTTCCTTCTGTTCCGTGACCTGTGATTCAGCAGAAGTATCTTCCGAAGTAGTTTCGCTGGTAACCGTTACTCCACTGTCATCAGTAGCGGGAACCAATATTATGAAATCCTTTTCCTGTTGTTCATCACTTTCTGGAATTTGGGAGACTTGCTCTTCATTAGGCGTTATTTCACTTTGAGCTTTCTCTTGAGTTATTTCACTCACAGACTCGTCTCCTTCCTTGATAGCCTCAGTTTCTTTATTGTCTGTTACGTTTTCAGATTCTGCTACAATGTCTTTCGATGTCACATCAGACTCGGAAGTTTCTGTTAATTGTTCAGTTTTCTCTGTAGTAGAGTCATTCTCTGAAGATTCAGATGTTTCTGGTTCGGTAACAATTGCGTCTTGTTGCTTCACTTCTTCGTGCGAGAATTCGGCTTCTTGAGAAATGGATTCAGACTGTTGTGGTTTTGTCTCGGTTACGACGTCATTTTCGCTTTCATCTTCTGCAGTCTTTGTTGTCTTTGCTTCCGCAGATGAGTCTTCTTCTTTGACGATGTCAACTATAGATTCAACGGAATCATCGATTTCCTGACCAGAAATGATTAGGACGTCCAATACTTGTTTGTCACTTTCGTCCTTGGCTGTTTCCGTAGTCTCAATATCAGATGTCTGTTTCTCGTGAACAGTGCTACTTTCAGTATCAACAGCTTCCTGTTGTGACACAATGGTTTCATTGTCATCTTCCTTGATATCTTCTGTGGAGATTTCCTTCTGTTCCGTGACCTGTGATTCAGCAGAAGTATCTTCCGAAGTAGTTTCGCTGGTAACCGTTACTTCACTGTCATCAGTAGCGGGAACCAATATTATGACATCCTTTTCCTGTTGTTCATCACTTTCTGGAATTTGGGAGACTTGCTCTTCACTAGGCGTTATTTCACTTTGAGCATTCTCTTCAGTTATTTCACTGACAGACTCGTCTCCTTCCTTGATAGCCTCAGTTTCTTTATTGTCTGTTACGTTTTCAGATTCTGCTACAATGTCTTTCGATGTCACATCAGACTCGGAAGTTTCTGTTAATTGTTCAGTTTTCTCTGTAGTAGAGTCATTCTCTGAAGATTCAGATGTTTCTGGTTCGGTAACAATTGCGTCTTGTTGCTTCACTTCTTCGTGCGAGATTTCGGCTTCTTGAGAAATGGATTCAGACTGTTGTAGTTTTGTCTCGGTTACGACGTCATTTTCGCTTTCATCTTCTGCAGGCTTTATTGTCTTTGCTATCGCAGATGAGTCTTCTTCTTTGACGATGTCAACTTTAGATTCAACGGAACCATCGATTTCCTGACCAGAAATGACTAAGACGTCCATTACTTGTTTGTCACTTTCGTCCTTGGCTGTTTCCGCAGTCTCAATATCAGATGTCTGTTTCTCGTCACCAGTGCTACTTTCAGTATCAACAGCTTCCTGTTGTGACACAATGGTTTCATTGTCATCTTCCTTGATATCTTCTGTGGAGATTTCCTTCTGTTCCGTGACCTGTGATTCAGCAGAAGTATCTTCCGAAGTAGTTTCGCTGGTAACCGTTACTTCACTGTCATCAGTAGCGGGAACCAATATTATGACATCCTTTTCCTGTTGTTCATCACTTTCTGGAATTTGGGAGACTTGCTCTTCACTAGGCGTTATTTCACTTTGAGCATTCTCTTCAGTTATTTCACTGACAGACTCGTCTCCTTCCTTGATAGCCTCAGTTTCTTTATTGTCTGTTACGTTTTCAGATTCTGCTACAATGTCTTTCGATGTCACATCAGACTCGGAAGTTTCTGTTAATTGTTCAGTTTTCTCTGTAGTAGAGTCATTCTCTGAAGATTCAGATGTTTCTGGTTCGGTAACAATTGCGTCTTGTTGCTTCACTTCTTCGTGCGAGATTTCGGCTTCTTGAGAAATGGATTCAGACTGTTGTAGTTTTGTCTCGGTTACGACGTCATTTTCGCTTTCATCTTCTGCAGGCTTTATTGTCTTTGCTATCGCAGATGAGTCTTCTTCTTTGACGATGTCAACTTTAGATTCAACGGAACCATCGATTTCCTGACCAGAAATGACTAAGACGTCCATTACTTGTTTGTCACTTTCGTCCTTGGCTGTTTCCGCAGTCTCAATATCAGATGTCTGTTTCTCGTCACCAGTGCTACTTTCAGTATCAACAGCTTCCTGTTGTGACACAATGGTTTCATTGTCATCTTCCTTGATATCTTCTGTGGAGATTTCCTTCTGTTCCGTGACCTGTGATTCAGCAGAAGTATCTTCCGAAGTAGTTTCGCGGGTAACCGTTACTTCACTGTCATCAGTAGCGGGAACCAATATTATGACATCCTTTTCCTGTTGTTCGTCACTTTCTGGAATTTGGGAGATTTGCTCTACACTAGGCGTTATTTCACTTTGAGCTTTCTCTTCAGTTATTTCACTGACAGACTCGTCTCCTTCCTTGATAGCATCAGTTTCTTTATTGTCTGTTACGTTTTCAGATTCTGCAACAATGTCTTTCGATGTCACATCAGACTCGGAAGTTTCTGTTAATTGTTCAGTTTTCCCTGTAGTAGAGTCATTCTCTGAAGATTCAGATGTTTCTGGTTCGGTAACAATTGCGTCTTGTTGCTTCACTTCTTCGTGCGAGATTTCGGCATCTTGAGAAATGGATTCAGACTGTTGTGGTTTTGTCTCGGTTACGACGTCATTTTCGCTTTCATCTTCTGCAGGCTTTGTTGTCTTTGCTTCCGCAGATGAGTCTTCTTCTTTGACGATGTCAACTTTAGATTCAACGGAATCATCGATTTCCTGGCCAGAAATGACTAAGACGTCCAATACTTGTTTGTCACTTTCGTCCTTGGCTGTTTCCGCAGTCTCAATATCAGATGTCTGTTTCTCGTCAACAGTGCTACTTTCAGTATCAACAGCTTCCTGTTGTGACACAATGGTTTCATTGTCATCTTCCTTGATATCTTCTGTGGAGATTTCCTTCTGTTCCGTGACCTGTGATTCAGCAGAAGTATCTTTCGAAGTAGTTTCGCTGGTAACCGTTACTTCACTGTCATCAGTAGCGGGAACCAATATTATGACATCCTTTTCCTGTTGCTCATCACTTTCTGGAATTTGGGAGACTTGCTCTTCACTAGGCGTTATTTCACTTTGAGCTTTCTCTTCAGTTATTTCACTGACAGACTCGTCTCCTTCCTTGATAGCCTCAGTTTCTTTATTGTCTGTTACGTTTTCAGATTCTGCAACAATGTCTTTCGATGTCACATCAGACTCGGAAGTTTCTGTTAATTGTTCAGTTTTCCCTGTAGTAGAGTCATTCTCTGAAGATTCAGATGTTTCTGGTTCGGTAACAATTGCGTCTTGTTGCTTCACTTCTTCGTGCGAGATTTCGGCTTCTTGAGAAATGGATTCAGACTGTTGTGGTTTTGTCTCGGTTACGACGTCATTTTCGCTTTCATCTTCTGCAGGCTTTGTTGTCTTTGCTTCCGCAGATGAGTCTTCTTCTTTGACGATGTCAACTTTAGATTCAACGGAATCATCGATTTCCTGGCCAGAAATGACTAAGACGTCCAATACTTGTTTGTCACTTTCGTCCTTGGCTGTTTCCGCAGTCTCAATATCAGATGTCTGTTTCTCGTCAACAGTGCTACTTTCAGTATCAACAGCTTCCTGTTGTGACACAATGGTTTCATTGTCATCTTCCTTGATATCTTCTGTGGAGATTTCCTTCTGTTCCGTGACCTGTGATTCAGCAGAAGTATCTTCCGAAGTAGTTTCGCTGGTAACCGTTACTTCGCTATCATCAGTAGCGGGAACCAATATTATGACATCCTTTTCCTGTTGTTCATCACGTTCTGGAATTTGGGAGATTCGCTCTTCACTAGGCGTTATTTCACTTTGAGCTTTCTCTTCAGTTATTTCACTGACAGACTCGTCTCCTTCCTTGATAGCCTCAGTTTCTTTATTGTCTGTTACGTTTTCAGATTCTGCTACAATGTCTTTCGATGTCACATCAGACTCGGAAGTTTCTGTTAATTGTTCAGTTTTCTCTGTAGTAGAGTCATTCTCTGAAGATTCAGATGTTTCTGGTTCGGTAACAATTGCGTCTTGTTGCTTCACTTCTTCGTGCGAGATTTGGGCTTCTTCAGAAATGGATTCAGACTGTTGTGGTTTTGTCTCGGTTACGACGTCATTTTTGCTTTCATCTTCTGCAGGCTTTGTTGCCTTTGCTTCCGCAGATGAGTCTTCTTCTTTGACGATGTCAACTTTAGATTCAACGGAATCATCGATTTCCTGACCAGAAATAATTAGGACGTCCAATACTTGTTTGTCACTTTCGTCCTTGGCTGTTTCCGCAGTCTCAATATCAGATGTCTGTTTCTCGTCAACAGTGCTACTTTCAGTATCAACAGCTTCCTGTTGTGACACAATGGTTTCATTGTCATCTTCCTTGATATCTTCTGTGGAGATTTCCTTCTGTTCCGTGACCTGTGATTCAGCAGAAGTATCTTCCGAAGTAATTTCGCTGGTAACCGTTACTTCACTGTCATCAGTAGCGGGAACCAATATTATGACATCCTTTTCCTGTTGTTCATCACTTTCTGGAATTTGGGAGACTTGCTTTTCACTAGGCGTTATTTCACTTTGAGCTTTCTCTTCAGTTATTTCACTGACAGACTCGTCTCCTTCCTTGATAGCCTCAGTTTCTTTATTGTCTGTTACGTTTTCAGATTCTGCAACAATGTCTTTCGATGTCACATCAGACTCGGAAGTTTCTGTTAATTGTTCAGTTTTCCCTGTAGTAGAGTCATTCTCTGAAGATTCAGATGTTTCTGGTTCTGTAACAATTGCGTCTTGTTGCTTCACTTCTTTTTCGCTTTCATCTTCTGCAGGCTTTGTTGTCTTTGCTTCCGCAGATGAGTCTTCTTCTTTGACGATATCAACTTTAGATTCAACGGAATCATCGATTTCCTGGCCAGAAATGACTAAGACGTCCAATACTTGTTTGTCACTTTCGTCCTTGGCTGTTTCCGCAGTCTCAATATCAGATGTCTGTTTCTCGTCAACAGTGCTACTTGTAGTATCAACAGCTTCCTGTTGTGACACAATGGTTTCATTGTCATCTTCCTTGATATCTTCTGTGGAGATTTCCTTCTGTTCCGTGACCTGTGATTCAGCAGAAGTATCTTCCGAAGTAGTTTCGCTGGTAACCGTTACTTCACTGTCATCAGTAGCGGGAACCAATATTATGACATCCTTTTCCTGTTGTGCATCACTTTCTGGAATTTGGGAGACTTGCTCTTCACTAGGTGTTATTTCACTTTGAGCTTTCTCTTCAGTTATTTCACTGACAGATTCGTCTCCTTCCTTGATAGCCTCAGTTTCTTTATTGTCTGTTACGTTTTCAGATTCTGCTACAATATCTTTCGATGTCACATCAGACTCGGAAGTTTCTGTTATTAGTTCAGTTTTCTCTGTAGTAGAGTCATTCTCTGAAGATTCAGATGTGTCTGGTTCGGAAACAATTGCGTCTGGTTGCTTCACTTCTTCGTGCGGGATTTCGGCTTCTTCAGAAATGGATTCAGACTGTTGTGGTTTTGTCTCGGTTACGACGTCATTTTCGCTTTCATCTTCTGCAGGCTTTGTTGTCTTTGCTTCCGCCGCAGATGAGTCTTCTTCTTTGACGATGTCAACTTTAGATTCAACGGAATCATCGATTTCCTGACCAGAAATGACTAAGACGTCCAATACTTGTTTGTCACCTTCGTCCTTGTCTGTTTCCGCAGTCTCAATATCAGATGTCTGTTTCTCGTCAACAGTGCTTCTTTCAGTATCAACAGCTTCCTGTTGTGACACAATGGTTTCATTGTCATCTTCCTTGATATCTTCTGTGGAGATTTCCTTCTGTTCCGTGACCTGTGATTCAGCAGAAGTATCTTCCGAAGTAGCTTCGCTGGTAACCGTTACTTCACTATCATCAGTAGCGGGAACCAATATTATGACATCCTTTTCCTGTTGTTCATCACTTTCTGGAATTTGGGAGACTTGCTCTTCACTAGGCGCTATTCCACTTTGAGCTTTCTCTTCAGTTATTTCACTGACAGACTCGTCTCCTTTCTTGATAGCCTCAGTTTCTTTATTGTCTGTTACGTTTTCAGATTCTGCTACAATGTCTTTCGATGTCACATCAGACTCGGAAGTTTCTGTTAATTGTTCAGTTTTCTCTGTAGTAGAGTCATTCTCTGAAGATTCAGATGTTTCTGGTTCGGTAACAATTGCGTCTTGTTGCTTCACTTCTTCGTGCGACATTTCGGCTTCTTGAGAAATGGATTCAGACTGTTGTGGTTTTGTCTTGGTTACGACGTCATTTTTGCTTTCATCTTCTGCAGGCTTTGTTGTCTTTGCTTCCGCAGATGAGTCTTCTTCTTTGACGATGTCAACTTTAGATTCAACGGAATCATCGATTTCCTGACCAGAAATGTTTAGGACGTCCAATACTTGTTTGTCACTTTCGTCCTTGGCTGTTTCCGTAGTCTCAATATCAGATGTCTGTTTCTCGTCAACAGTGCTACTTTCAGTATCAACAGCTTCCTGTAGTGACACAATGGTTTCATTGTCATCTTCCTTGATATCTTCTGTGGAGATTTCCTTCTGTTCCGTGACCTGTGATTCAGCAGAAGTATCTTCCGAAGTAGTTTCGCTGGTAACCGTTACTCCACTGTCATCAGTAGCGGGAACCAATATTATGAAATCCTTTTCCTGTTGTTCATCACTTTCTGGAATTTGGGAGACTTGCTCTTCACTAGGCGTTATTTCACTTTGAGCTTTCTCTTGAGTTATTTCACTCACAGACTCGTCTCCTTCCTTGATAGCCTCAGTTTCTTTATTGTCTGTTACGTTTTCAGATTCTGCTACAATGTCTTTCGATGTCACATCAGACTCGGAAGTTTCTGTTAATTGTTCAGTTTTCTCTGTAGTAGAGTCATTCTCTGAAGATTCAGATGTTTCTGGTTCGGTAACAATTGCGTCTAGTTGCTTCACTTCTTCGTGCGAGAATTCGGCTTCTTGAGAAATGGATTCAGACTGTTGTGGTTTTGTCTCGGTTACGACGTCATTTTCGCTTTCATCTTCTGCAGTCTTTGTTGTCTTTGCTTCCGCAGATGAGTCTTCTTCTTTGACGATGTCAACTATAGATTCAACGGAATCATCGATTTCCTGACCAGAAATGATTAGGACGTCCAATACTTGTTTGTCACTTTCGTCCTTGGCTGTTTCCGTAGTCTCAATATCAGATGTCTGTTTCTCGTGAACAGTGCTACTTTCAGTATCAACAGCTTCCTGTTGTGATACAATGGTTTCATTGTCATCTTCCTTGATATCTTCTGTGGAGATTTCCTTCTGTTCCGTGACCTGTGATTCAGCAGAAGTATCTTCCGAAGTAGTTTCGCTGGTAACCGTTACTTCACTGTCATCAGTAGCGGGAACCAATATTATGACATCCTTTTCCTGTTGTTCATCACTTTCTGGAATTTGGGAGACTTGCTCTTCACTAGGCGTTATTTCACTTTGAGCATTCTCTTCAGTTATTTCACTGACAGACTCGTCTCCTTCCTTGATAGCCTCAGTTTCTTTATTGTCTGTTACGTTTTCAGATTCTGCTACAATGTCTTTCGATGTCACATCAGACTCGGAAGTTTCTGTTAATTGTTCAGTTTTCTCTGTAGTAGAGTCATTCTCTGAAGATTCAGATGTTTCTGGTTCGGTAACAATTGCGTCTTGTTGCTTCACTTCTTCGTGCGAGATTTCTGCTTCTTGAGAAATGGATTCAGACTGTTGTAGTTTTGTCTCGGTTACGACGTCATTTTCGCTTTCATCTTCTGCAGGCTTTATTGTCTTAGCTATCGCAGATGAGTCTTCTTCTTTGACGATGTCAACTTTAGATTCAACGGAACCATCGATTTCCTGACCAGAAATGACTAAGACGTCCAATACTTGTTTGTCACTTTCGCCCTTGGCTGTTTCCGCAGTCTCAATATCAGATGTCTGTTTCTCGTCACCAGTGCTACTTTCAGTATCAACAGCTTCCTGTTGTGACACAATGGTTTCATTGTCATCTTCCTTGATATCTTCTGTGGAGATTTCCTTCTGTTCCGTGACCTGTGATTCAGCAGAAGTATCTTCCGAAGTAGTTTCGCGGGTAACCGTTACTTCACTGTCATCAGTAGCGGGAACCAATATTATGACATCCTTTTCCTGTTGTTCGTCACTTTCTGGAATTTGGGAGATTTGCTCTACACTAGGCGTTATTTCACTTTGAGCTTTCTCTTCAGTTATTTCACTGACAGACTCGTCTCCTTCCTTGATAGCCTCAGTTTCTTTATTGTCTGTTACGTTTTCAGATTCTGCTACAATGTCTTTCGATGTCACATCAGACTCGGAAGTTTCTGTTAATTGTTCAGTTTTCTCTGTAGTAGAGTCATTCTCTGAATATTCAGATGTTTCTGGTTTGGAAACAATTGCGCCTGGTTGCTTCACTTCTTCGTGCGGGATTTCGGCTTCTTGAGAAATGGATTCAGACTGTTGTGGTTTTGTCTCGGTTACAGCATCATTTTCGCTTTCATCTTCTGCAGGCTTTGTGGTCTTTGCTTCCGCAGATGAGTCTTCTTCTTTGACGATGTCAACTTTAGATTCAACGGAATCATCGATTTCCTGACCAGAAATGACTAAGACGTCCAATACTTGTTTGTCAACTTCGTCCTTGTCTGTTTCCGCAGTCTCAATATCAGATGTCTGTTTCTCGTCAACAGTGCTACTTTCAGTATCAACAGCTTCCTGTTGTGACACAATGGTTTCATTGTCATCTTCCTTGATATCTTCTGTGGAGATTTCCTTCTGTTCCGTGACCTGTGATTCAGCAGAAGTATCTTCCGAAGTAGTTTCGCTGGTAACCGTTACTTCACTGTCATCAGTAGCGGGAACCAATATTATGACATCCTTTTCCTGTTGTTCATCACTTTCTGGAATTTGGGAGACTTGCTCTTCACTAGGCGTTATTTCACTTTGAGCATTCTCTTCAGTTATTTCACTGACAGACTCGTCTCCTTCCTTGATAGCCTCAGTTTCTTTATTGTCTGTTACGTTTTCAGATTCTGCTACAATGTCTTTCGATGTCACATCAGACTCGGAAGTTTCTGTTAATTGTTCAGTTTTCTCTGTAGTAGAGTCATTCTCTGAAGATTCAGATGTTTCTGGTTCGGTAACAATTGCGTCTTGTTGCTTCACTTCTTCGTGCGAGATTTCGGCTTCTTGAGAAATGGATTCAGACTGTTGTAGTTTTGTCTTGGTTACGACGTCATTTTCGCTTTCATCTTCTGCAGGCTTTATTGTCTTTGCTATCGCAGATGAGTCTTCTTCTTTGACGATGTCAACTTTAGATTCAACGGAACCATCGATTTCCTGACCAGAAATGACTAAGACGTCCAATACTTGTTTGTCACTTTCGTCCTTGGCTGTTTCCGCAGTCTCAATATCAGATGTCTGTTTCTCGTCACCAGTGCTACTTTCAGTATCAACAGCTTCCTGTTGTGACACAATGGTTTCATTGTCATCTTCCTTGATATCTTCTGTGGAGATTTCCTTCTGTTCCGTGACCTGTGATTCAGCAGAAGTATCTTCCGAAGTAGTTTCGCGGGTAACCGTTACTTCACTGTCATCAGTAGCGGGAACCAATATTATGACATCCTTTTCCTGTTGTTCGTCACTTTCTGGAATTTGGGAGATTTGCTCTACACTAGGCGTTATTTCACTTTGAGCTTTCTCTTCAGTTATTTCACTGACAGACTCGTCTCCTTCCTTGATAGCCTCAGTTTCTTTATTGTCTGTTACGTTTTCAGATTCTGCTACAATGTCTTTCGATGTCACATCAGACTCGGAAGTTTCTGTTAATTGTTCAGTTTTCTCTGTAGTAGAGTCAGTCTCTGAATATTCAGATGTTTCTGGTTTGGAAACAATTGCGCCTGGTTGCTTCACTTCTTCGTGCGGGATTTCGGCTTCTTGAGAAATGGATTCAGACTGTTGTGGTTTTGTCTCGGTCACAGCATCATTTTCGCTTTCATCTTCTGCAGGCTTTGTGGTCTTTGCTTCCGCAGATGAGTCTTCTTCTTTGACGATGTCAACTTTAGATTCAACGGAATCATCGATTTCCTGACCAGAAATGATTAGGACGTCCAATACTTGTTTGTCACTTTCGTCCTTGGCTGTTTCCGCAGTCTCAATATCAGATGTCTGTTTCTCCTCAACAGTGCTACTTTCAGTATCAAAAGCTTCCTGTTGTGACACAATGGTTCCATTGTCATCTTCCTTGATATCTTCTGTGGAGATTTCCTTCTGTTCCGTGACCTGTGATTCAGCAGAAGTATCTTCCGAAGTAGTTTCGCTGGTAACCGTTACTTCACTGTCATCAGTAGCAGGAACCAATATTATGCCATCCTTTTCCTGTTGTTCATCACTTTCTGGAATTTGGGAGACTTGCTCTTCACTAGGCGTTATTTCACTTTGAGCTTTCTCTTCAGTTATTTCACTGACAGACTCGTCTCCTTCCTTGATAGCCTCAGTTTCTTTATTGTCTGTTACGTTTTCAGATTCTGCTACAATGTCTTTCGATGTCACATCAGACTCGGAAGTTTCTGTTAATTGTTCAGTTTTCTCTGTAGTAGAGTCATTCTCTGAAGATTCAGATGTTTCTGGTTCGGTAACAATTGCGTCTTGTTGCTTCACTTCTTCGTGCGAGATTTCGGCTTCTTGAGAAATGTATTCAGACTGTTGTGGTTTTGTCTCGGTTACGACGTCATTTTCGCTTTCATCTTCTGCAGGCTTTGTTGACTTTGCTTCCGCAGATGAGTCTTCTTCTTTGACGATGTCAACTTTAGATTCAACGGAATCATCGATTTCCTGACCAGAAATGATTAGGACGTCCAATACTTGTTTGTCACTTTCGTCCTTGGCTGTTTCCGCAGTCTCAATATCAGATGTCTGTTTCTCGTCAACAGTGCTACTTTCAGTATCAACAGCTTCCTGTTGTGACACAATGGTTTCATTGTCATCTTCCTTGATATCTTCTGTGGAGATTTCCTTCTGTTCCGTGACCTGTGATTCAGCAGAAGTATCTTCCGAAGTAGTTTCGCTGGTAACCGTTACTTCACTGTCATCAGTAGCGGGAACCAATATTATGACATCCTTTTCCTGTTGTTCATCACTTTCTGGAATTTGGGAGATTTGCTCTTCACTAGGCGTTATTTCACTTTGAGCTTTCTCTTCAGTTATTTCACTGACAGACTCGTCTTCTTCCTTGATAGCCTCAGTTTCTTTATTGTCTGTTACGTTTTCAGATTCTGCTACAATGTCTTTGGATGTCACATCAGACTCGGAAGTTTCTGTTAATTGTTCAGTTTTCTCTGTAGTAGAGTCATTCTCTGAAGATTCAGATGTTTCTGGTTCGGAAACAATTGCGTCTGGTTGCTTCACTTCTTCGTGCGGGATTTCGGCTTCTTCAGAAATGGATTCAGACTGTTGTGGTTTTGTCTCGGTTACGACGTCATTTTCGCTTTCATCTTCTGCAGGCTTTGTGGTCTTTGCTTCCGCAGATGAGTCTTCTTCTTTGACGATGTCAACTTTAGATTCAACGGAATCATCGATTTCCTGACCAGAAATGACTAAGACGTCCAATACTTGTTTGTCAACTTCGTCCTTGTCTGTTTCCGCAGTCTCAATATCAGATGTCTGTTTCTCGTCAACAGTGCTACTTTCAGTATCAACAGCTTCCTGTTGTGACACAATGGTTTCATTGTCATCTTCCTTGATATCTTCTGTGGAGATTTCCTTCTGTTCCGTGACCTGTGATTCAGCAGAAGTATCTTCCGAAGTAGTTTCGCTGGTAACCGTTACTTCACTGTCATCAGTAGCGGGAACCAATATTATGACATCCTTTTCCTGTTGTTCATCACTTTCTGGAATTTGGGAGATTTGCTCTTCACTAGGCGTTATTTCACTTTGAGCTTTCTCGTCAGTTATTTCACTGACAGACTCGTCTCCTTCCTTGATAGCCTCAGTTTCTTTATTGTCTGTTACGTTTTCAGATTCTGCTACAATGTCTTTCGATGTCACATCAGACTCGGACGTTTCTGTTAATTGTTCAGTTTTCTCTGTAGTAGAGTCATTGTCTGAAGATTCAGATGTTTCTGGTTCGGTAACAATTGCGTCTTGTTGCTTCACTTCTTCGTGCGAGATTTCGGCTTCTTGAGAAATGGATTCAGACTGTTGTGGTTTTGTCTCGGTTACGACGTCATTTTCGCTTTCATCTTCTGTAGGCTTTGTTGTCTTTGCTTCCGCAGATGAGCCTTCTTCTTTGACGATGTCAACTTTAGATTCAACGGAATCATCGATTTCTTGACCAGAAATGACTAGGGCGTCCAATACTTGTTTGTCCTTGGCTGTTTCCGCAGTCTCAATATCAGATGTCTGTTTCTCGTCAACGGTGCTACTTTCAGTATCAACAGCTTCCTGTTGTGACACAATGGTTACATTGTCATCTTCCTTGATATCTTCTGTGGAGATTTCCTTCTGTTCAGTGACCTGTGATTCGGCAGAAGTATCTTCCGAAGTAGCTTCGCTGTTAACCGTTACTTCACTGTCATTAGTAGCGGGAACCAATATTATGACATCCTTTTCCTGTTGTTCATCACTTTCTGGAATTTGGGAGACTTGCTCTACACTAGGCGCTATTTCACTTTGAGCTTTCTCTTCAGTTATTCCACTGACAGACTCGTCTCCTTCCTTGATAGCCTCAGTTTCTTTATTTTCTGTTACGTTTTCAGATTCTGCTACAATGTCTTTCGATGGCACATAAGACTCGGAAGTTTCTGTTAATTGTTCTGTTTTCTCTGTAGTAGAGTCATTCTCTGTAGATTCAGATGTTTCTGGTTCGGTAACAATTGCGTCTCGTTGCTTCACTTCTTCGTGCGAGATTTCGGCTTCTTTAGAAATGGATTCAGACTGTTGTGGTTTTGTCTCGGTTACGACGTCATTTTCGCTTTCATCTTCTGCAGGCTTTGTTGTCTTTGCTTCCGCAGATGAGTCTTCTTCTTTGACGATGTTAACTTTAGATTCAACGGAATCATCGATTTCCTGACCAGAAATGATTAGGACGTCCAATACTTGTTTGTCACTTTCGTCCTTGGCTGTTTCCGTAGTCTCAGTATCAGATGTCTGTTTCTCGTCAACAGTGCTACTTTCAGTATCAACAGCTTCCTGTTGTGACACAATGGTTTCATTGTCATCTTTCTTGATATCTTCTGTGGAGATTTCCTTCTGTTCCGTGACCTGTGATTCAGCAGAAGTATCTTCCGAAGTAGTTTCGCTGGTAACCGTTACTTCACTGTCATCAGTAGCGGGAACCAATATTATGACATCCTTTTCCTGTTGTTCATCACTTTCTGGAATTTGGGAGACTTGCTCTTCACTAGGCGTTATTTCACTTTGAGCTTTCTCTTGAGTTATTTCACTGACAGACTCGTCTCCTTCCTCGATAGCCTCAGTTTGTTTATTGTCTGTAACGTTTTCAGATTCTGCTACAATGTCTTTCGATGTCACATCAGACTCGGAAGTTTCTGTTAATTGTTCAGTTTTCTCTGTAGTAGAGTCATTCTCTGAAGATTCAGATGTTTCTGGTTCGGTAACAATTGCGTCTTGTTGCTTCACTTCTTCGTGCGGGATTTCGGCTTCTTGAGAAATGGATTCAGACTGTTGTGGTTTTGTCTCGGTTACAACATCATTTTCGCTTTCATCTTCTGCAGGCTTTGTGGTCTTTGCTTCCGCAGATGAATCTTCTTCTTTGACGATGTCAACTTTAGATTCAACGGAATCATCGATTTCCTGACCAGAAATGATTAGGACGTCCAATACTTGTTTGTCACTTTCGTCCTTGGCTGTTTCCGCAGTCTCAATATCAGATGTCTGTTTCTCGTCAACAGTGCTACTTTCAGTATCAACAGCTGCCTGTTGTGACACAATGGTTTCATTGTCATCTTCCTTGATATCTTCTGTGGAGATTTCCTTCTGTTCCGTGACCTGTGATTCAGCAGAAGTATCTTCCGAAGTAGTTTCGCTGGTAACCGTTACTTCACTGTCATCAGTAGCGGGACCCAATATTATGACATCCTTTTCCTGTTGTTCATCACTTTCTTGAATTTGGGAGACTTGCTCTTCACTAGGCGTTATTTCACTTTGAGCTTTCTCTTCAGTTATTTCACTGAGAGACTCGTCTCCTTCCTTGATAGCCTCAGTTTCTTTATTGTCTGTTACGTTATCAGTTTCTGTTAATTGTTCTGTTTTCGCTCTAGTAGAGTCATTCTCTGTAGATTCAGATGTATTTGGTTCGGTAATAATTGCGTCTTGTTGCTTAGCTTCCGCAGATGAGTCTTCTTCTTTGACGATGTCAACTTTATATTCAACGGATTCATCGATTTCCTGAAGAAGATTTTCAAAGTCTTTTTCTTTGACGATGTCAACTTTAGTTTCATGGGATTCATCGATTTCCTGACTAGAAATGACAAGGACGTCCAATAATTGTTTGTCAGTTCCGACCTTGGCCGATACCGCAGTCTCAATATCAGATGTCTGTTTCACGTCAACATTGCTACTTTCAGTATCAATAACTTCCTGTTTTGGCGCAATGATTTCATTCTCATCTTCATTGCTATCTTCCGTGGATATTACTTTTTCTTCTTCTGCAGGTTTTGTTGTCTGGGCTTTCGCAGATGAGTCTTCTTCTTTGACGATGTCAACTTTAAATTTAACGGATTCATCGATTTCATGAAGGAGATTTTCAAAGTCTTCTTCTTTGACGATATCATCTTTAGATTCAATAGATTCGTCTATTTCCCGATCAGAAATGACTAGGACGTCCAAAACTTGTTTGTCAATTTCGTCGTTGGCTGATTCTGCAGTTTCAATATCAGATGTTTGTTTCTCATCAACATCCTCTGGTTGCACCACAATGATTACATTCTTATCTTTCTTGATATCTTCAGTTGAGATTTTCTTCTGTTCTGTCACCTGTGTTTCAGCAGATGTATTTTCCGATGTAGCCTCGCTGGTATTCGTTGCTTCACTATCATCTGTAGCGGGAACCAATAATATGACATTCTTTTCTTTTTGCTCATCACTTTCTCGGATTTGCGAGACTTCCTCTTCATCTGGAACTTTTAAACTTTGAGCTTTCTCTTCAGTTATTACTCTGACATGTTCGTCTTCTTCATTCATAGTCTCTGTTTTTTTGAAGTATGTAATGTATTCAGATTCTGCTACTAGGTCTTTTGATGTCACATTAGAACTATCGTCTATATCTGGTATTGCCTTTTTGAAATCACCATCAATTTGTCTTGCTCGAGCATTCGTTTCTTCCTTGTCGACTTGGCTTGTTGTATTTTCTTGAGTCGCTACTCTTTTGGCTTCCCTAATCTCATTGACTAAATCGTATAAACCAGCTTCTCTTATCGCTGCATTTACTTCTTCTTGAATTCCTGCTTCTCGCACTGCATTGTGAACCTGGATTTTTATTCCCGCTTCCATTACAGCCTTGTTTACTTCTTCTTTAATGTCAGCACTTTGTATTGCTTCTTTTACCCTATCTTGTATACCAACGCTGACAATTGCTGATTTTACCATTTCATCGACATGGGAATTATTGATTGCTTTATCAATTTCTTCATATATGCCTGCATTTTGAACAGCTTTACGTACTTCGTGGTCTATTCCTGCCCCCTGTATTGCTGAACTAATTTTTTCCTCCAAGTTAATTTTGTCAATGGCTCTACCGATTTGTTGTTCAATATTTTCATCTTTTAAAGCTTTGCGGATTTCTTCGTTTATCGCAGAGTCCTGAACTCCACGTTGGACTTCATCTTTTATTCCCGCTTTTGAAATAGCTATTTTGAGTTCGTCTTCGATGTTCGATTGTTTAATAGCATTTTGTACAGCATCGTGAATTTGTGTATGAAGAATTGTATCATCTACTATATGTCGTAAATCAATTTGTTCTCCGATGTCCTTCTCACTTTCGATTTCACTATTATCATTTTCTTGATCAACTAAACTGTTGTTTTCAGGATTTGATTGAGGTTGAAAAATGTCAACACTTACACCCACATCTAAGTCCTTGTCGACTGCAATGGGTTCATAATGAAGGAACATTGTCTCAGCAGATATTGATTCTGTTGGTTCACATGCAGGTCCATAAATCACGTTCGTATTATTACTCTGTGATACTTCGGTCTGGCTCAAAAGCTCATCAATATTTGAATTTTCGCTTACGGTGAGCTTTACGTCTGGAGATTTTGCGACAATCTCGTTCGGGGTCACATCAGAATGATCATGTTTTTCAATGACTGGAATTGCTGTTTCGACATCATTATCGTTTACTATCGTGTGGACGGAGTCGTTTAAATGTTCACTTTTGTCTTCTGTAGAGTTTGTTGTGGGGTTTTCGGATGCGTCATGTGATATCTGTTGATTTGTATCTACATGCGAAGTTATTGTTTCTTCTGACGTTTTTTCAGCCAGTTCTGGTTTAGTATCATCTTTATTTATACATTCGTTCGAGATTTCCTGTCCTTCGGTTGCCTTTATTTCTTCCGCAGTAGCTTCGTCGATAGTCATTACTTCACTGTCCTCTGTAGCACGAGCCTCCGTAATGACAACATGCAATTGTGGCTCATCACTTTCCTGTATTAAAGAGACTTGACCTTCACTAGGTGCTGTTTTATTTTCTGGTTTCTCTGCAGATACTTCACTAACTGCATCGTCTGCCTTTATTAAAACCTCGCCGACTTTATTGTCAGATTCAACCGATGCCTCGATGTCCTGACCAGTTATAACAAGAAGGTCAATATCTCCGAATTCAGTTGTTGGTGCTTTCGGAACAATTGAATTGTCTTCCTTAGCAATCATTTCAACTGTATCAATATCAGATGCCTCTTTTTGGTCCTTGCCGCTACTTTCAGTATGTTCAGGATCATTTTGTGACAAAATTGGTTCAATCTCAAATTGCTTGATTTTCTCGTAATTTACACCAATCCGTTCAGTATCCTGCATTTCTGCAGACGGTTCTGTAGTTGTATCATTAATACTGACCGCCACTTCAGCGTCATTGGTCGGTGCAACCAATTTCTCGAAATTCTGGCTTTGAAGTTCTCCTTGAAGAATTTGCTCTTCGCTTGGTGCACTTTCTCTCAGAGGTTTCTGTTTTGACACAACACACACATGCACACCTGTGTCATCGGTGTCATTCCTATCTACAGGGGATTCGTTCGTTTCTTCAGTAATTCCAACGACAGACTCGTCTCCTTCCTTGATAACCTCAGTTTCATCCTTGTCTACTTTGTTTTCAGATTCTGTGACTGTTTCATTCGGGGTTGTCCCAGAATGATAATCAGTGACTGGAACTTCATTTTCGAAATACTCATCAGCTATAACAGAATCGGAAGGTTCTGTTGATCCTGCTGTTTTTTTTCCAGAGTGTTCAATTTCTGTAAAACTAGATGTATCCGGACTAGTAACGATTTTGTTCTGATTCCCGTCATGGAGGGACATGTAGGCTTCATTAAAAACTCGTTCAGAATGGTCTGGTTTTGGGTCAATAACGAAGTGATTTTTACTTTCATCTTCGGCAGGCATCAACGACTGAGCTTCGGCAGATGAGTCTTCTTTTTTGACGATGTCAACTTCAGAATCAACGGATTGGTCGATTTCTTGACCAGAAATGACTGGGACGTCCAATACTTGTTTGTCAGTTTCGTCCTGGGATGTTTCCGCAGTCTCAATATCAGATGTCTGTTTCTCGTCAACAGTGCTAATTTCAGTATTAACAGCTTCCTGTTGTGACACAATGGTTTCATTCTCATCTTCCTTGATATCTTCTGTGGAGATTTCCTTCTGTTCCGTGACCTGTGATTCATCAGAAGTATCTTCCGAAGTATCTTCGGTGGTAACCGTTACTTCACTGTCATCAGTAGCGGGAACCAATATTATGACATCCTTTTCCTGTTGTTCAATGTCTGTTACGTTTTCAGATTCTGCTACTATGTATTTTGATGTCACATTAGAATCGGAAGATTCTGTTAATTGTTCTGTTTTCTCTGTAGTAGAGTCATTCTCTGAAGATTCAGATGTTTCTGGTTCGGTAACAATTGCGTCTTGTTGCTTCACTTCTTCGTGCGAGATTTCGGCTTCTGCAGAAATGGATTCAGATTGTTGTGGTTTTGTCTCGGTTACGACGTCATTTTCGCTTTCATCTTCGGCATGCTTTGTTGTCTTTGTTTCAGCAGATGAGTCTTCTTCTTTGACGATGTCAACTTGAGATTCAACGGAATCATCGATTTCCTGACCAAAAATGACTAAGACGTCCAATACTTGTTTGTCTGTTTCGTCCTTGGCTGTTTCAGCAGTCTCCATATCAGATGTCTGTTTCTCGTCAACAGTGCTACTTTCAGTATCAACAGCTTCCTGCTGTGACACAATGGTTTCATTCTCATCTTCCTTGGTATCTTCTGTGGAGATTTCATTTTGTTCCGTGACCTGTGATTCAGCAGAAGTATCTTCCGAAGTAAATTCGCTGGTAAACGTTACTTCAATGTCATCAGTAGCGGGAACCAATATTATGACATCCTTTTCCTGTTGTTCATCACTGTCTGGAATTCGGGAGACTTGCTCTTCACCAGGAGCTATTTCACTTTGAGCTTTCTCTTCAGTTATTTCACTGACAGAATCGTCTCCTTCCTTGATAGCTTTAGTTTCTTTATTGTCTGTTACGTTAACAGATTCTGCTACTATGTCTTTCGATGTCACATCAGACTCAGAAGTTTCTGTTAATTGTTCTATTTTCTCTGTAGTAGAGTCATTCTCTGTAGATTCATATGTTTCTGGTTCGGTAACAATTTCGTCTTGTTGCTTCACCTCTTCGTGCGAGATTTTGGCTTCTTTAGAAATAGATTCAGACTGCTGTGGTTTTGTCTCGGTTACGACACCATTTTCGCGTTCATCATCTGCAGGCTTTGTTGTCTTAGCTTCCGCAGATGAGTCTTCTTCTTTGACGATGTCAACTTTAGATTCAACGGATTCATCGATTTCCTGACCAGAAATGACTAGGACGTCCATTACTCGTTCGCCAGTTTCGTCCATGGCTGATTCCGCATCCTCAATATCTGATGTCTGTTTGTCGTCAATAGTGTTATTTTCAGTATCAACAGCTTCCTGTTGTGACACAATGGTTTCATTCTCATCCTCCTTGGTATCTTCTGCGGCGATTTCCTTTTGTTCCGTGACCTGTGATTCAGCAGAAGTATCTTCCGAAGTAGCTTCGCTGGTAACCGTTACTTCACTGTAATCAGTAGCGGGAACCAATATTATAACATCCTTTTCCTGTTGTTCATCACTTTCTGGAATTTGAGAGACTTGCTCTTCACTAGGCGCTATATCACTTTGAGCTTTCTCTTCAGTTATTTCACCGACAGACTCGTCTCCTTCCTTGATAGCCTCAGTTTCTTTATTGTCTGTTACGTTTTCAGAATCTGCTACTATGTCTTTCGATGTCACATCAGAACCAGAACTTTCTGTTAATGGCTCTGTTTTATCTGTAGTAGAGTCATTCTCTGGAGATTCAAATGTTTCTGGTTCGGTAACAATTGTGTCTTGTGGCTGCACTTTTTCGTGCGAGATTTCGGCTTCTTCAGAAATGGATCCAGACTGTTGTTGTTTTGTCTCGGTTACGACGTCCTTTTCGCTTTCATCTTCTGCAGGCTTTGTTGTCTTTGCTTCCGCAGATGAGTCTTCTTCTTTGACGATGTCAACTTTAGATTCAACGGATTCATCGATTTTCTGGCCAGAAATGACTAGGACGTCCAATACTTGTTTGTCAGTTTCGTCCTTGGCTGTTTTCGCAGTCTCAATATCAGATGTCTGTTTCTCGTCAACAGTGCTACTTTCAGTATCAACAGCTTCCTGTTGTGACAAACTGGTTTCATTCTCATCTTCCTTGATATCTTCTGTGGATATTTCCTTCTGTTCCGTGACCTGTGATTCAGCAGAAGTATCTTCCGAAGTAGCTTCGGTGGTAACCGTAACCTCACTGTCATCAGTAGCGGGAACCAATATTATAATATCCTTTTTCTGTTGTTCACCACTGTCTGGAATTTGGGAGACTTGCTCTTCACTAGGCGCTATTTCACTTTGAGCTTTCTCTTCAGTTATTTCACTGACAGACTCGTCTCCTTCCTTGATAGCCTCAGTTTCTTTATTGTCTGTTACGTTTTCAGATTCTGCTACTATGTATTTGGATGTCACATCAGAATCGGAAGATTCTGTCAATTGTTCTGTTTTCTCTGTAGTAGAGTCATTCTCTGTAGATTCATATGTTTCTGGTTCGGTAACAATTTCGTCTTGTTGCTTCACCTCTTCGTGCGAGATTATGGCTTCTTTAGAAATGGATTCAGACTGCTGTGGTTTTGTCTCGGTTACGACACCATTTTCGCTTTCATCATCTGCAGGCTTTGTTGTCTTAGCTTCCGCAGATGAGTCTTTTTCTTTGACGATGTCAACTTTAGATTCAACGGATTCATCGATTTCCTGACCAGAAATGACTAGGACGTCCATTACTCGTTCGTCAATTTCGTCCATGGCTGATTCCGCATCCTCAATATCTGATGTCTGTTTGTCGTCAATAGTGCTATTTTCAGTATCAACAGCTTCCTGTTGTGACACAATGGTTTCATTCTCATCCTTCTTGGTATCTTCTGTGGCGATTTCCTTCTGTTCCGTGACCTGTGATTCAGCAGAAGTATCTTCCGAAGTAGCTTCGGTGGTAACCGTAACTTCACTGTCATCAGTAGCGGGAACCAATATTATAATATCCTTTTTCTGATGTTCATCACTGTCTGGAATTTGGGAGACTTGCTCTTCACTAGGCGCTATTTCACTTTGAGCTTTCTCTTCAGTTATTTCACTGACAGACTCGTCTCCTTCCTTGATAGCCTCAGTTTCTTTATTGTCTGTTACGTTTTCAGATTCTGCTACTATGTATTTGGATGTCACATCAGAATCGGAAGATTCTGTTAATTGTTCTGTTTTCTCTGTAGTAGAGTCATTCGCTGTGTATTCAGATGTTTCTGGTTCGGTAACAATTGCGTCTAGTTGCTTCACTTCTTCGTGCGAGAATTCGGCTTCTTGAGAAATGGATTCAGACTGTTGTGGTTTTGTCTCGGTTACGACGTCAGCTTCGCTTTCATCTTCTGCAGGCTTTGTTGTCTTTGCTTCCGCAGATGAGTCTTCTTCTTTGACGATGTCAACTTTAGATTCAACGGCCTCATCGATTTCCTGACCAGAAATAACTAGGACGTCCAATACTTGTTTGTCAGTTTCGTCCTTGGCTGTTTCAGCAGTCTCAATATCAGATGTCTGTTTCTCGTCAGTAGTGCAACTTTCAGTATCAACAGCTTCCTGTTGTGACACAATGGTTTCATTCTCAGATTCCTTGATATCTTCTGTGGAGATTTCCTTCTGTTCCGTGACCTGTGATTCATCAGAAGTATCTTCCGAAGTATCTTCGGTGGTAACCGTTACTTCACTGACATCAGTAGCGGGAACCAATATTATGACATCCTTTTCATGTTGTTCATCACTTTCTGGACTTTGGGAGACTTGCTCTTCACTAGGCGCTATTTCACTTTGAGCTTTCTCTTCTGTTATTTCACTGACAGACTCGTCTCCTTCCTTGATAGTCTCAGTTTCTTTATTGTCTGTTACGTTGTCAGAATCTGCTACTATGTCTTTCGATGTCACATCAGAACCAGAAGTTTCTGTTAATGGCTCTGTTTTATCTGTAGTAGAGTCATTCTCTGGAGATTCAAATGTTTCTGGTTCGGTAACAGTTGTGTCTTGTTGCTTCACTTCTTCTCGCGAGATTTCGGCTTCTTCCGAATTGGATTCAGACTGTTGTGGTTTTGTCTCGGTTTCGACGTCATTTTCGCTTTTGTCTTCTGCAGGCTTTGTTGTCTTTGCTTCCGCAGATGCGTCTCCTTCTTTGATGATGTCAACTTTAGATTCAACGGATTCATCGATTTCCTGACCAGAAATGACTAAGACGTCCAATACTTGTTTGTCACTTTCGTCCTTGGCTGTTTCCGCATTTTCAATATCAGATATCTGTTTCTCGTCAACAGTGCTACTTTCAGTATCAACAGCTTCCTGTTGTGACACAATGTCTTCATTCTCATCTTCCTTGGTATCTTCTGTGGAGATTTCCTTTTGTTCCGTGACCTGTGATTCAGCAGAAGTATCTTCCGAAGTTGCTTCGCTGGTAAGCGTTACTTCACTGTCATCAGTAGCGGGAACCAATATTATGACATCCTTTTCCTGTTGTTCATCACTGTCTGGACTTTGGGAGACTTGCTCTTCACTAGGCGTTATTTCACTTTGAGCTTTCTCTTCAGTTATTTCACCGACAGACTCGTCTCCTTCCTTGATAGCCTCAGTTTCTTTATTGTCTGTTACGTTTTCAGATTCTGCTACTATGTCTTTCGATGTCACATCAGAACCAGAACTTTCTGTTAATGGCTCTGTTTTATCTGTAGTAGAGTCATTCTCTGGAGATTCAAATGTTTCTGGTTCGGTAACAATTGTGTCTTGTGGCTGCACTTCTTCGTGCGAGATTTCGGCTTCTTCAGAAATGGATCCAGACTGTTGTTGTTTCGTCTCGGTTACGACGTCCTTTTCGCTTTCATCTTCTGCAGGCTTTGTTGTCTTTGCTTCCGCAGATGAGTCTTCTTCTTTGACGATGTCAACTTTAGATTCAACGGATTCATCGATTTCCTGGCCAGAAATGACTAGGACGTCCAATACTTGTTTGTCAGTTTCGTCCTTGGCTGTTTTCGCAGTCTCAATATCAGATGTCTGTTTCTCGTCAACAGTGCTACTTTCAGTATCAACAGCTTCCTGTTGTGACAAACTGGTTTCATTCTCATCTTCCTTGATATCTTCTGTGGATATTTCCTTTTGTTCCGTGACCTGTGATTCAGCAGAAGTATCTTCCGAAGTTGCTTCGCTGGTAAGCGTTACTTCACTGTCATCAGTAGCGGGAACCAATATTATGACATCCTTTTCCTGTTGTTCATCACTGTCTGGACTTTGGGAGACTTGCTCTTCACTAGGCGTTATTTCACTTTGAGCTTTCTCTTCAGTTATTTCACCGACAGACTCGTCTCCTTCCTTGATAGCCTCAGTTTCTTTATTGTCTGTTACGTTTTCAGATTCTGCTACTATGTCTTTCGATGTCATATCAGAATCGGAAGTTTCTGTTAATTGTTCTGTTTTATCTGTAGTACAGTCATTCTCTTGAGATTCAGATGTTTCTGGTTCGGTAACAATTGCGTCTTGTTGCTTCACGGCTTCCTGTGAGATTTCGGCTTCTTCAGAAATGGATTTAGACTGTTGTTGTCTTGTCTCGGTTACGACGTCATTTTCGCTTTCATCTTCTGCAGGCTTTGTTTTCTTTGCTTCCGCAGATGAGTCTTCTTCTTTGACGATGTCCACTTTAGATTCAACGGATTCATCGATTTCCTGACCAGAAATGACTATGACGTCCAATGCGTTTTTGTCAGTTTCGTCCTTGGCTGTTTCCGCAGTCTCAATATCAGATATCTGTTTCTCGTCAATAGTGCTACTTTCAGTATCATCAGCTTCCTGTTGTGATAAAATGGTTTCATTCTCATCTTCCTTGATATCTTCTGTGGAGATTTTCTTTTGTTCCGTGACCTGTGATTCAGCAGAAGTGTCTTCCGAAGTAGCTTCGGTGGTAAGCGTTACTTCACTGTCATCAGTAGCGGTAACCAATATTATGACATCCTTTTCCTGTTGTTCATCACTTTCTGGATTTTGGGAGACTTGCTCGTCACTAGGCGTTATCTCACTTTGAGCTTTCTCTTCAGTTATTTCACTGACAGACTCGTCTCCTTCCTTGATAGCCTCAGTTTCTTTATTGTCTGTTACGTTTTCAGAATCTGCTACTATGACTTTCGATGTCGCACCAGAACATGAAGTTTCTGTTAATTGTTCTGTTTTATCTGTAGTAGAGTCATTCTCTGTAGATTCAGGTGTTTCTGGTTCGGTAACAATTGCGTCTTGTTGCTTCACTTCTTCGTGCGAGGTTTCGGCTTCTTCAGAAATGAATTCAGACTGTTGTGGTTTTGTCTCAGTTACGACGTCCTTTTCGCTTTCATCTTCTGTAGGCTTTGTTGTCTTTGCTTCCACTGATGAGTCTTCTTCTATGACGATGTCAACTTTAGATTCAACGGAATCATTGATTTCCTGACCAGAAATGATTAGGACGTCCAATACTTGTTTGTCACTTTCGTCCTTGGCTGTTTCCGCAGTCTCAATATCAGATGTCTGTTTATCGTCAACTGTGCAACTTTTAGTATCAACAGCTTCATGTTGTGTCACAATGGTTTCATTCTCACCTTGCTTGATATCTTCTGTGGATATTTCCTTCTGTTCCGTGACCTGTGATTCTGCAGAAGTATCTTCCGAAGTAGCTTCGCTGGTAACCATTACTTCACTGTCATCAGTAGCGGGAACCAATATTATGACATCCTTTTCCTGTTGTTCATCACTTTCTGGAATTTGGGAGACTTGTTCTTCACTAGGCGCTATTTCACTTTGAGCTTTCTCTTTAGTTATTTCACTGACAGACTCGTCTCCTTCCTTGATAGCCTCAGTTTCTTTATTGTCTGTGACGTTATTCTCTGTAAATTCAGATGTTTCTGGTTCGGTAACAATTGGGTCTTGTTGCTTCACTTCTTCGTGCGAGATTTCGGCCTCTTCAGAAATGGATTCAGATTGTTGTGGTTTTGTCTCGGTTACGACGTCATTTTCGCTTTCATCTTCTGTAGGCTTTGTTGTCTTTGCTTCCGCAGATGAGTCTTCTTCTTTGACGATGTCAACTTTGGATTCAACGGATTCATCGATTTCCTGACCAGAAATGACTAGGACGTCCATTACTCGTTTGTCAGTTTCGTCCATGGCTGATTCCGCAGCCTCAATATCTGATGTCTGTTTCTCGTCAATAGTGCTACTTTCAGTATCAACAGCTTCCTGTTGTGACACAATGGTTTCATTGTCATCTTCCTTGATATCTTCTGTGGATATTTCCTTCTGTTCCGTGACCTGTGATTCAGCAGAAGTGTCTTCCGAAGTAGCTTCGCTGGTAAGCGTTACTTCACTGTCATCAGTAGCGGGAACCAATATCATACCATCCCTTTCTTGTTGCTGATCACTTTTTGGAATTTGGGATACTTGCTCTTCACTAGGCGCTATTTCACTTTGTGCTTTCTCTTCAGTTATTTCCCTGACTGACTCTTCTCCTCCCTTTGTAGCCTCAGTTTCTTTGTCGTCTGTTAGGTTTGTTAGGTCTTCTTGTGTTTCTTTGGAATCGTTACACGTGACTTGAGTTTCTTTAATGATATTATCTTCTGCTTCTCCTGAGGGAAATGCTTCGGTTGTTAGTGATTCTCGTCGTGAAATGACCTCCTCCTCAAGTAATTGTGTAGATCGTGCAATATGCAGATTGTTTCCAAATGTTTTCTGTGTGTATTCTCGATCGGGTTGTGTTGTAGTATCTTCTGACGCCTGTGTTTGTATATTTTGAGATGCGTATGTTTGTGTTTCCACCGAAGGAGTTGTCTGTGTTTGTCCTTCACAAAGTGTTTGTGTTTCTACTGTATTATTTGTTTGAGAGGATTTCGTTTCAACTGTTTGAGACAGCACTGAATGTGTGTTTTGTTCAATTTCTTGACTTCTATTTGTGACTTCATTGGTATCACCAACATATGGTAATGGTTTATCTTCCGCGGATTTAGATTCTTCTGCTTCTTGCATGATTTGCTTGTTTTCGTCTGTTATATTCAAGTCAGTTGTTGATGTTGTTGCAGATAAGGTTGGTGCCTTGTAATTTACTCCAATGTCTGTCGTTTCTGTTTTGCTGATACCTCTGACTTCCTGTAGAAGTTGCTCCTCAAGTTGACTATTGTTGGATATTACGAGCGTTTTTATAGATGAATTTGTAATGTGAAGAGATCCTATTCCGTCACGTTTGCCTGCTGTTGATTTTATCTGCACACCGGGTTCGCTATTACTATTCGACGAAGTGTTAAATACTTCATCATGTGTATACTCCACTTTCGTCTGACGTGTACGGTCGATGTTCACGTCATTTAGTTCTTTTTCGCCACTCACCTTGATGTCATTACGATTCTCTTTTTCTATGTCCCTCTGAACACATTGTTCTGTGACTGCCCTCAAACTTTGTTCACTCTCACTGGTTTTTACATCCTGTAGACTTAGTCTGTCAATATCTGGTATTTGTCCAGAATTAGTTACCTCTGCACGCGATGCCCAGTGTCCTTTACCGTCATTTGTTCCAACAATATAATATAGTTTGTCATCCCTTGGCGAACGGTCTTTCAATTTTTTTGAAAGTACCTTTTGTGCTTTTTCCTTTTTATTTATTCTTGGAGACTCTGTCCCACTCATAGTTGGTGAGTCTTGTTGGCGAGAGGTATGTCGCTTCTTTCGCCTAGGAGTTGTTTCCTTATCACGTGGACTATCTTTTCGTGTTCTTTCTGTACGTCTTTCTTTTACTTTAGATTTATTTCCACTATCTCTTGGCTCGATTGGTTTTAATTTTGGTTTACAAACTCTTGGACTGTCTAGAGACAGTGGCGATAGTTTACCGCTAGCATCCTCCTCAGGTAATTGAGCATCTAACGACGGTGTTATTGTTCTCTCGGAACTGTCATGTTCACTTTCCTCAGCTTTGTCGTTAGATATTGTGATTTCTGTCCGATGAAGAGATTCAACTGATTTTGTAATTTCCACTTTCTCAAACGTCTGAGTTGATGTTTTCTCTTCGCTAACTTTGCATTTTTCGTCTACTGAAACTACAACAATTTGTTTTATTTTATATAGTTGCTCGTTGTTTTCAATTGATTCTTCTTTGTGTATTTCGATGCTATTGGCTTTATCAAGTTTAGGTGCATTTCTATTTTCAATTTTCTTGTCTGGTTCTCTTTTTATATGAACGACTTCTACTGAATCGTCGCTGTCAAAATTGTCACTTGAATATTCTCCGTCGTATTGCTTTGGTTGTCGTTCTGAATGTTTCTGTTTGTGTTCCAGTGTTGGTACGCTCTGACATCTATCGTTCCACTCCAGACTGCCGTCTTTATTGAAGTTGACTTTGACTGATGACGTGATTGATGAAATGGACATCGACCTTGCCGTACGCATGCGTGGTGATGGTGGTTTGTCTATATCCGATGGTCTAAATGGATCGTGACTTGATGGGAATGTTTGTTGTTCTAGGTTGTGATGTGAACTAGTGTATGTTGGTGTCAGTGAGTCAGTGGATAGTATCATCTGGTCGTTTCTCTTCATCTCCGCCATGTCCTCCGTCTCCGGTATCGGATTCCTCTGCCTCATCCTATCATAAAAATAAAGTAAACCGTTGCATTAAATCAAATACAACTGTATACAATGTAGTGTCAATGGTCATTGGTGATCGTATTGCTTGTTTTTACAATTTAAGTTGTAGTTGTAAGCAGCTGTATACAGGGGTTTTCATATGCCAACCAGCTAGCTATTGGTGAATGCCAGGCTACATTTGTTACTTCATCCAATAGATTGCCGGTATGCATTTTGATTATGAATACATGATCTTCTCTATTAGACTCATAAATATTAAAAAAAGACATGACAACCTATGCCAATGACAACTCGCTGTTAACAATCGATATAGAGGATATTACATGAGTGTCTTTCCATATTGAATTTATTAAACGAGTTGAATAAAATGATAAAATGCGAGGCTCTGCCGAGCATTTTATCGATTTTTTCAACGAGTTTCATAAATTCAATGTGGAAAGTCACAAATGTAATGTTCTTTTTATCACATGTTAGCCTTTTCCGGCCGAAACATTAAATAGCTACTTATTTTTCACTATAATAAACGCGCAACTTTGACGACGTCGCCTATCCTTTGAATGACGTCGCGTGATAGCTTTATTACACTAGTGTATTATCAAAAATAAATAATGGCTTTATTACGCTACCGCGACGTCAAACATGTGATAAAAATGATTCTTCAACAGAAACATAATTCTAATTAGAAAATCTTATACATGTATATATAAGCTACATAATAATGAAATCATTTAACTTTGACGTGAACATGCCTTACATAATTTGTAGTGTAACTAGGTATCCCTTAATATTTGAAATTGAATAGTTGCAAGTAAGCTATTGCATTAGTAGACATTATTGTAATGTTTTATATAATGCAATAAGTCGTATAATTTATGAAAGTATGAATTAAAATGAACCTTTGAGGAAGCAATAAGCGAATAATGGCACATAATGTGGTTTGATTCCGCGCGTTTGTAATACTAGTACATGTGTAACTTCAGCAACATTGTTTCCAATAAAACTGCGTATTATCATCATGGAAATGACCATTCACTAATAGCGGCTCTATATCCGTAGCAACATCAATTTTCTGACAGGTATTAAACGCGCTGTGGTATTATTGTCCTTTGTTGCGGTAAAATATTGGAAATTTCTGATGTGGTTTTTGTTCAGATCTATACGTTCGGTGAGATAGACTAAATGCACAGAAGGCGACAGAATGAATAAGGAATACCGTCGGGATTAAATCAACGATAGACATATAAAAATGTAAGTTATTTTAGAAATAATTTTATATAATAAGTATAAAAGGATAATTATTACACAGAGTAATTAACTGTCGATAATCACTGTAGTATGTTATATATATATATACGTATATATGAATCAATTAGAAAATATATACTAGTGTTTCATTGATTGGTAAACAATATAAAAGTAAGCATGCATTACACTTTTGTAACATACAAAGGAATGATATAATTTGTAGATTATGTAATTTCGAAATAATTATTCAGTACACAAACTACATACATTGTATTCGTGTACTTAAAATAAGTTACGATCGTATTGATATAGCTCAAAGTTAAGGCGGTTGTAGTAAATTTTATTCTAATGCCGAGTACATGTATTTACAATCGCATAAAATAATTTTAGAATAAAACATGTAATAACAAAGTAATGAGCATTTTCTCGTTAGATATACATGTAGATCATACCTCGTACAATTGGAGTATAATACTTTCATTTTAGCAGTGAGCGTTTGAGGCATAATCAAGTAATTCTATGTCAAGTCAACACATGTAATTTGTGATATGTATAATAGAGTACACATTATGGAACATTACGCGAGGTAAATTACACAGAAGGGATTACTAGTAGGTCTTTCATTAACTGTACATTACTAGAACTAGTCATAGTGGATCATTGTATTGTAGTATTCTGCAGGTGGTATTACTAGAACTAGTCATAGTGGATCATTGTATTGTAGTATTCTGCAGGTGGTATTACTAGAACTAGTCATAGTGGATCATTGTATTGTAGTATTCTGCAGGTGGTATTACTAGAACTAGTCATAGTGGATCATTGTATTGTAGTATTCTGCAGGTGGTATTACTAGAACTAGTCATAGTGGATCATTGTATTGTAGTATTCTGCAGGTGGTATTACTAGAACTAGTCATAGTGGATCATCGTATTGTAGTATTCTGCAGGTGGTATTACTAGAACTAGTAATAGTGGATCATTGTATTGTAGTATTCTGCAGGTGGTATTACTAGAACTAGTCATAGTGGATCATTGTATTGTAGTATTCTGCAGGTGGTATTACTAGAACTAGTCATAGTGGATCATTGTATTGCAGTATTCTGCAGGTGGTATTACTAGAACTAGTCATAGTGGATCATTGTATTCTGCAGGTGGTATTACTAGAACTAGTCATAGTGGATCATTGTATTGTAGTATTCTGCAGGTGGTATTACTAGAACTAGTCATAGTGGATCATTGTATTGTAGTATTCTGCAGGTGGTATTACTAGAAATAGTCATAGTGGATCATCGTATTGTAGTATTCTACAGTAGGTATTACTAGAACTAGTCATAGTGGATCATTGTATTGTAGTATTCTGCAGGTGGTATTACTAGAAATAGTCATAGTGGATCATTGTATTCTGCAGGTGGTATTACTAGAACTAGTCATAGTGGATCATCGTATTGTAGTATTCTGCAGGTGGTATTACTAGAACTAGTCATAGTGGATCATTGTATTGTAGTATTCTGCAGGTGGTATTACTAGAACTAGTCATAGTGGATCATCGTATTGTAGTATTCTACAGGTGGTATTACTAGAACTAGTCATAGTGGATCATTGTACTGAAGTATTCTGCAGGTGGTATTACTAGAACTAGTCATAGTGGATCATTGTATTGTAGTATTCTGCAGGTGGTATTACTAGAACTAGTCATAGTGGATCATTGTATTGTAGTATTCTGCAGGTGGTATTACTAGAACTAGTCATAGTGGATCATCGTATTGTAGTATTCTGCAGGTGGTATTACTAGAACTAGTCATAGTGGATCATCGTATTGTAGTATTCTGCAGGTGGTATTACTAGAACTAGTCATAGTGGATCATCGTATTGTAGTATTCTACAGGTGGTATTACTAGAACTAGTCATAGTGGATCATTGTATTGTAGTTTTCTGCAGGTGGTATTACTAGAAATAGTCATAGTGGATCATTGTATTGTAGTATTCTGCAGGTGGTATTACTAGAACTAGTCATAGTGGATCATTGTATTTTGCAGGTTGTATTACTAGAACTAGTCATAGTGGATCATTGTATTGTAGTATTCTGCAGGTGGTATTACTAGAACTAGTCATAGTGGATCATTGTATTGTAGTATTTTGCAAGTTGTATGTGTTGTAGACAAACGTAAAGAGATTGGCGAGTTTTATACAGTAATAAGTGTTATGTTGTAGGCGTGCGCCAGTTACAGTACCTATTATACTCCTGAGAAGTAATATAAAGACGAAACCCATGTCTAGTTGAATTTTACACTGAACCAATAACTTATCTCAGAAATAAATGTCACTGAGTCAATGTAATTTTAATATCAAGGTGAATGTATACAAACGAATACGTGACATTCCGAAGGAGTGAATAAAGGCGACGATGGTGTTTCTATTGGGAATTAATTTGAGATGGTAAGCGATATACTGTAAAATCATTTATTTTTGTGCGCGTTTAATTACGTGTTTGTTTTGTAAAATGCAGTCCGTGGATTGTAAATTCGTGGATCACAAAACATGAAAGGGGAAACCTTTGCTCTGTGTTTGGAAGGTTGATTAATCATGAGGATTAGATTTCGTGGTAAAGTACAACCATGAAATCAACGAAAAATCTAGCCCACTCGTAAAAATAATGATTTTACAGTATTGTTGAAGGAAGTGATGAAACAAGGCGTCGTTGTCATGGTGATAGAGTCTAGTTATCAGGGGCTATGTGATATTAGATCAATGCAGGTAATTATTAATACTAGACAACAGGTATATGTATCATTGATAGAGAAACAGATTAAAATTAACTTTCTTTGGTACAGAAATTGATTTAGATCTATATTGAATATCCTACTAAAATATAAATCAATTTCTGTAAAAAATGAAATCGTTTGCTATTTTCGGTCTTCTCAAATTACACTGTACATTTATACTTTCTTAAATGCGCGAATGTGTTTTCAGCAGACTTATAAACACGTTTCTGTTATATATATCGAAACAGACATGCTGTATTATTGTAAAAGATTGTATTGTCATTTTCAAGTTATCAGGGGAATGATCGAAGCACATTAGGTCGGCTTCTTAAACGAAGTCCTAAAATTCATTACCGATATAAACACGGACGCAGCTCTTATGGTGTAGTAATACCATACCGGATAGCGTAATCGGACGTCAAACAGATAGAAAACTTGTTATCCGGCGGTCAAAATAGTTGTCCGTTGACTGTCCGTTGACGTTATCTAGTAAAAGGAGTAGATCCACGAAAGGTCTGAATTGGCCTAAAATAATTTAAATGATCAAAGTATGTTATTATGTGTCATTTGTATATTTTTGTAATGTGGATAGCTTTATCCGTTTGCATAGGGAAGCATTTCTCATCAAATTTGATTTTTACCTGTCACCTATCCACTATTTGTTATCCACGTTTGGCCATTTTTCACAAAAATGGCATATTTTGTCCATATTTTTCCAGTATAAGTGATTTTTTGAATATGGGCACAGTCCTCGACCAAAATCAGATGACTAAAATGTGAAATTGTACTTTATAACACATTGTTTACAGCACAATTCATGGTGGTCGAGAGCTGTGCCCATATTAAATTTTAAGATTTTAGGTACCGCTTCAACGTTATTTCCTCTCGTCATAGAGCCATGAAGGCATGACATTCACCCCGCTTTTAGCCATATTCTCAATACATTTAGTACTTATTGTACAATGATTTATACGCTGTACACAATAATTAGACATTATACTTCAACGATACATAAAAAACTTACAAAAAATACGCCTTGCTGTTTTGATATACTCCACTGAACCCCACCCACTTTAACAAAAACGTCATTTTATTTAATTTGAAGTCATAAATGTGCATTTTGGGCATTTTTTGAAAACTGTTACCATGGCAACCAAATTCGTAAGTAAGATAAGTTTTAATTCTTAATATCACTCTATGGATGCGCACTTACATTTCGATTCACTATTTTGGAAATAGAAGCTTTTTTCCATTTTTTGGCAAAATATTATACCCGTTACCATGGTAACCGTTTCAAAAAAAAATCTTAAAAAATACCGTTTTTGTAAAATGCTTCAAATGATGGTATAAATTTATCATTTTCACAGGATTTGGACATGGGGCCATTTTGTACCCTTCGTGGCTTTACCCCTTTGGTAAAATTATTAACATTCGCGGCGGATGAATTTTCGTTCAGTTTGCGGATGAACTCCATCGCAAAGTATATTTTACCTCAAAATACGTAACAAGAGATCTTTGTTTCAAAATTTGTAAATAATCTAATTTAAAAAAAAAATCAAATTACAAATTTACCAAAAATCAGCGAAATTTAATACGACTAACATTAATGGTGTTACAGTACATGTTTATTTATACACGTAGTTGATTAAATCATCAATTAAACATATATTTATTAAATTGTGTAAATTACAAAACTATAAGAAATTTATTA
Source organism: Spisula solida (assembly GCA_947247005.1). Classification (NCBI taxonomy): domain Eukaryota; kingdom Metazoa; phylum Mollusca; class Bivalvia; order Venerida; family Mactridae; genus Spisula; species Spisula solida. The sequence continues at coordinate 4,678,907 of OX365958.1, read as the reverse complement.
GGGAATAAATTTGTTTTTTTTATAAACAATACAATTCTAGCTTTTCTAAAATATTCAGTATTTGTACTCCGAACTTTTTCATAGGCGGCAAAGCACTGAATAAATGATTCCTAATTTATCAATGTATAACTGATGCTATCCCAAAGAGGAATGGCTTTTCTAAAATATTCAGTATTTGTACTCCGAACTTTTTCATAGGCGGCAAAGCACTGAATAAATGATTCCTAATTTATCAATGTATAACTGATGCTATCCCAAAGAGGAATGGTCTAGCATACGTAATAATGTACAGTTGTTATGCACCAGTCAGTTGAAACCACGCCCCAAACCCCGGGGATTGGCGGGGATTTTCACTTCTGTTTTTTCAAACCCTGGTAAAATCCCTGCCTCCTCCCCCACCCCAGGGCCATACATATGGTAAAACCGCCGAAAATTACCCGGCCTATACCTCATGGGTATATCTCCCCGCCATTTTTGCGCGAAACAAAAGTCGCGTACTGACACAGCAGTGTGGGGAAATCGGAAAGGTAAACCCACGGGAGAGTTCCGCCCTCTAGCCTTCGCCCTTCCCCGCGGGGTTGGGTGTGGTTTCAATTGCTTTATAAATTATATAAAGAATCTGAAAAAGGCAATCATGCAAATCAATGGTATATAATAAACAAAACATGCATTACAACATTATATGAAATAATTGTAAGTAAATTAATAATTGTTGATTAATATCATTGGGAGTGCGGGGCGGGGTTGCAGACGTCCGACTCACCCTGGGGACGAATCTAAAAGACCGCTAACTACGGTATGGCGGGATCGTGTGACGTCATGAGCACTTCTGGTCACGTGTTTAGTTCTTGCACCCCTATTGGGTGATCTACTCTTCTACAATTGCATAATAACAACAACAATGTTTAACAATTAAAACAAAGTATTAGTTAGGATTATGATAAACGTAGACATGTGTAGGGAACATGGACTGTGTATAATTGAATTCCTATTTATATGAACATAATTGTGACAGAATGTTAAGGCCTGTGGACATGATGAATGCACCTTAAGCAGTACTGTACGGACGTTAATAAAGACCAAAAACGTTTAGTTTGGTGAACATTGTGTTGTTTAACCGACGTATATTTAGACATTTTATTCAATTACAACTTGTACATGTATATAATGTCATTTTGCAGCATCATACAATGCTGTCGGCAGAACATATGTCTAACGTTTGCCAGTGCATTTTCTAAATCACTATATGCAAGTAATTAGGTTTTGTTTCCCAGCAACTTGATTGTAATATTAGAATACGGATGGAATTTATGCACATCCAAGTCAAACAAAAAATGTAATTGACCACCAGCAAGAAATGTCTATTTAGGCGTACTTCCTTCGGAATGCTTTTTGTGACCAACAACCCAATCATACTCCAGCGCATGAGTATAACCGTAAGTTTTGTATTCTTATCTTTCGTCACCGTCGTTAACCCGTATTGATAGTCGCCCGCGAGCTTTTATTTTTGGAGGATAATGCATTGTAGATATATTGTTCCCCAGCATTATCAGCACCTTAGCATTTTAACTTACCGATGTTATGTATTCTATTTTTGGTTCCTTGTTTATCTGATACACTTAAGGAGGAAGTTGAAAATACAAGCATTTGATTGGCTGATTCAGAGCATTACGTCATAACTGACGTAAGATATTATTTTTTTAAAAAGAGTCCTATTAAGATGTTTTGTGGAAACCACGCCAGGGGCTCTATCTCTCGAATCTCACGAACATTGCCATTTTCACGTTTCCTGAAGCTATGTAATAATACTGATATTGGTGCAGTACTATAGGGTAGAATGTTTATGGAATGACAAACGTTGTTACCATGAACATTAGTAGGAAATGTTAATAGTAACTGGATCTATTTTTGTAGCTAAAGGTTAAACTGTATTGAATATTACATATTGTTTCTACGTGAGTTATACGACTCATCGAGGGGTGTTCTAGTAAATCGTGAACTTTGCTAATATTTTTCTAACGTGAAGTCACATGATCATGATGTTTTGTAGTTACCTTCGTTTGTTCTATTTTTATATTTTGTACGCGTATGCGGCGCAACCCAAACAATACGTTGTGATTCGGTCAATGTACTTAGCTTGGTTAAGAATAATTCAGTCCACTGCCACCACAAAAATAATGACAGGACAGGCTTACTCAATCATACGCATTCTAATAAATAAACACTAGTTCGCTACCTATGACGAGCAGAATAATTAATTAACAGTTAATTGTCTCTGATCCTTTAACAAAATACAAAATGTAGATTGCGTATAGATACAGAAATGTCGTAGTTTAATGGTTCTTTTGGTGTTTAGATAAATTTAAAATTAAAATAAAATGCCAAAACCTCTGCCAGTATAACCATACAATTTTTTCGTTGTATATTAAAATGACATAAAATATGATTGTAAATTGAGACAGTCACATGATCAGTTTCTAGATATGAACACACTCTTTACGTTACGTGACGGGACTGAGATGAACACACGTTTTAGCGCTTTTAGTGCTTGTTATGAAATACAGGAAGTTACTTGATTGTATACGTTTGTTATTCAGATTTCTATGTCATTTCTAATTTGCGATTTATCTCCAAATATGCGTTTGCAGTGTGTCACAGTTGACATCACCATGGGTTCGGCTAAATGATATGTCTGTAACATTATGCACCCCCGCCAATTTTGTCAATATCAAAATAGCGCCAAACAGCCAGTCTTGTTCCCAAATAAAGACAATGCATGTAAACATTGCTGCAGAAAATAAATATTCCTTCCATTTATAGCTACATTAGAACGATATTGTTTTATAATCGAGTAGATACGCAAATTAAGGCAGTAATAATTGATTTATTGCAACATTTGGAGAATTTAGCCTTACGGTTGATGCTTAAAATAAGTTCGCCGTTCTATTCCCGGATTAGTTTATAATTCCGTCGTCCAATTATCCAGCATTATCTCTTGGTCCAAAAGCGGGATAATAAAGTGAAGCTAAATGAATTATCGATTGACTACTTACTAAATCTGTGATTCCCTTGTTAACAACAGTTAACGATTGTTTTATGAAGATTTAACATCTAAATAAGAGATAAAACCTCCAGATTTGTGACTAAATAGTAGGAGTCAGACCTCAGAAAGTACCTCTCTCGTATTATTTGTAGTGTAGTAAAACCATTTGACCCGGGGACTTTTATTTAAACGGTATAATAACCTTTGTATTGATAACATTGTATGTTAAATTGTACTTTTATCTCAAGGTCTAGTTTGCAATTTTGAGAGAAAAACATTTTTGACATTGTAAAATGTGTTCACTGATTTAAGTTCATACTCGTGAAGTTTTTTATTCTCTTGTGTCCTGAAGTCTATGGTTTAATGTGTAGGTGTGTATTTATTCAGACCTTTCGGTCAAGGATAACCCGTAAAGTGCAAGCACTTATTCCAATGGGGTCCCGTGTATTGCAAGTTGAAGAGACAGTGGTGTGATACAAGATATCCGGGTACGTTACCTTAGATACAAGATATCCGGGTACGTTACCTTAGATACAAGATATCCGGGTACGTTACCTTAGCTCTATCCCAACGTGCTCCTTTGTTCTTTAACGTTCCCGGTGTAAGGCACCGATACCAGCGAGACTACCTGGGTTACCAACCAGTTCATCTCTAGTTGGGTGTTTCTGAAATATCCTGTGCACCGACCGAGAGTAGCTCAAACTATAAGAGTTTGTAATTTAAATGCGAGTGTACATGTGATGTAAAATACATAATTGAGTTGAGTTTGGTTTCACTCTCTAGCCAAGCATACCAATGATAGATCAAAATGAAAAGTATTTCCTTTAAAACAAATTGGGAAAGTGGCTGCTCTTGTTTTGTGTGGTTGAATACTAACATGAATGAGATGACGATGATGGTTAGTAAGTTGTACTAGTATAATCTACTTTACTATTGACAGGAAAACATAACCTACAATAAGCTGATCGATGATCAGCCAAATCTACGTGAGGCCACAGTTGTTTTATTGTTTGGTTTATTGGATTTCTTGGAGAATTTTGAGAATTTTGCTTTTTGGAGGAAGGAATGGAAACAATAACAAGAGATGGATAAAAGGTCCCAGTAACATCGAATGTCGTAGTGTTAGCCACCTATAATGCTAGTAACATCGAATGTCGTAGTGTTAGCCACCTATAATGCTAGTAACATCGAATGTCGTAGTGTTAGCCACCTATAATGCTAGTAACATCGAAAGTCGTAGTGTTAGCCACCTATAATGCTAGTAACATCGAATGTCGTAGTGTTAGCCACCTACAATACCCAAATTATTTTGCATTCCCCGTTCTTACAGAAAAATTTCCCCCAAAAATCCGTGAACCAAACAATAAAATAAACTATTTGCCATATGAATGATGTTAGTGAACCGTCTAAGGTTTAATATATTAATTATGTGAGTCCAACTGTATATTTTACAAACGATATATATATTGTATATGATTTAGACAACTTGGTGCTATGTAATTACCTTAATTGATCTGCTGGATTTCTGCGGAGAAGTATGTTCACTTTGGTTCAATGCTGAAATAATAATAGTAATAATGTGTCAGAATATAAGCTACTTAGGTTTCGTTAAGCTTTCGTAGTGTTTAACTTCTTCGTACAGCAAGATTTGTTGTGGCGAGCGTAACGGGCCAAACATGTACGTACGTATATTATATATTGGAAGAGCATAACTTTATTTAATAAGCTTCTGAAAGCATACCGAGTGAGACCCAAATACTCTTAGTTTAGACAGAAATTACTAAAATAGCAATAAGGATTTTTAGAAAGTTTTCTTTATGAATTTTAGGATCACTTAAAAGCCTGACAAAACCAACTGGCTCATCCGTAAACAAAGGACAACTCATGTGGAGGACATGACAGTAACTTCTACATGTGGAGGACATGACAGTAACTTTTACATGTGGGGGACATGACAGTAACTTTTACATGTGGGGGACATGACAGTAACTTTTACATGTGGAGGACATGGCAGTAACTTTTACATGTGGAGGACATGACAGTAACTTTTACATGTGGGGGACATGACAGTAACTTCTACATGTGGAGGACATGACAGTAACTTTTACATGTGGGGGACATGACAGTAACTTTTACATGTGGGGGACATGACAGTAACTTCTACATGTGGAGGACATGACAGTAACTTTTACATGTGGAGGACATGACAGTAACTTTTACATGTGGAGGACATTATAGTAACTTTTACATGTGGAGGACATGGCAGTAACTTCCACATCTGGAGGACATGGCAGTAACTTCCACATGTGGAGGACATGAAAGTAACATCCAAATGTGGAGGACATGGCAGTAACTTCAACATCTGGAGGACATGGCAGTAACTTCCACATGTGGAGGACATGAAAGTAACTTCTACATGTGGAGGACATGACAGTAACTTCCACATGTGGAGGACATGGCAGTAACATCCACATGTGGAGGACATGACAGTAACATCCACATGTGGAGGACATGAAAGTAACTTCCACATGTGGAGGACATGGCAGTAACTTCCACATGTGGAGGACATGAAAGTAACTTCTACATGTGGAGGACATGGCAGTAACATCCACATGTGGAGGACATGACAGTAACATCCACATGTGGAGGACATGGCAGTAACATCCACATGTGGAGGACATGAAAGTAACTTCTACATGTGGAGGACATGGCAGTAACAAAAATATAGCCTAGGAATAAACCATAAAAATGTTTCTGTCTTATTGAAAGTATAATATGAAATAATAAATTGATCGCATAGCAACTGATTTAATACCACCATGATAAGTACTAGTAAATACGCGAATTACCTTCTGGGGGAGAAATCCGGATGGTATATGATACGTCATATAGATTTATAAAGCAAATATCAAACTACACAGTAATGGACACATTCAATAATGAGGCAATACTACGCATTGAATTCGATGATTAAAAAAATAGTCTTTCGAGACAGTATTTGTTTACGGTAAACATGAATATAATGGCGACTTTATCTGCGCGTAAATCATGCACAGTGACACGCAGACAGCATGGCGTGGTGTTTATTCTCATACGGGATAAAAAATGATAACTGTTTTTCTAGCAACCGTAAGAACGCATAGTTTAACATCAAAAACTATTTTATTCAAAAACCTTTACATAAATCCCATTTCGTTTTTCTCCAACGTGTGTAAGAACAAATAAGGGGCGTCAACATCGTTATTTCTGACGTTGTTTTAACTCTGTAACTATGGTTATGTGATAAAAAGAAGCTACTGGTTGTCTTTGAGTTGAACGTTTTAGAAACAAACTAGTCACGATTCCAAAGACTTGACTAGTTGATCTTCAAAAACAACTCATGACTGATCCTATCTGAATTTCAAGATGATTCGTTAGTTCCCTGATCAAACTTGGCTTAGCATATCTTTAAGATGTTTCGTGGTCCCGGGCAAATATGCTAACTTTTAAAGAGCCTATAAAACAGGTTAAGTTAATATCAGTCTCAAGTGTAAGAACAATAGACTGCACGCTTAGTTTGCTTATTGGGTTTGAATTTTGGTAAGAAATCGACATAATCGTTGGAGCCAAACATGAAATCCCGTTCGTAAGAGTACAAAAACAGATCTGCGACAAGGAAAGCTCAACGTTACCCATGTGAATATCCGTGGTTTCTTAAAGAGGCTCACAAGGAAGACTATATATACACAACTGTCATTAATATTATTATTGTTGTTGTCATTATTATTATTATTATTGTTATTATTATTATTATTATTATTATTATTATTTTTATTGTCATTATTATTATTATTATATCTCACCTTCCTTGTTGTAGTAATCAACAAAATCTTTCGACTTGAGTATAGATCCAACATGTCGGCTGAATCCTTGATATCTTGGTTCTACATCTTGATAGGATGGTCTGTACCTGTGTATCACTGACACCTCTTGTAATGGTATATCTTGCTGTAAAATATATCTTACCACGTACATATAGTAACACATTTTCATAGAACAAATGTTCTATGAGCCATTTGAAAGTATTATCAGCTTTTGGATTTGTTTCTACGATGATACTGCTGAAGGAGACTCAATAAAGTCGAACGCAGACTAGAGGCTAGAGTTTGTTTTATATTAACCAATTTTGGGGTTTTGATGAAATACGTATTTTTATTGGTTGATTCGTTTAACATAAAGCCCCGAACGATGTGTGCCTTCAGAACGGGTGTTTACATATGTGTGAACATCAACAAATGGTCTTATGCTATATACGGACACCTAGTAAAAATGACATCTACGCCTCGTTCCAGCCTTGTATTTAACATATATGTAGACAAGTGGTAATCTTAGATTTTGCTGGGAGGGATGTTTTAGGCCCGAAAAGGCTACGCTTGCTACCTATGTTCTGGAGAGGTTGCAATGTATACTTACAAATATATCATTGGCGTAGTTTGTAAGCCGATCATATTCTCTATGTAGTACAACGCGTCGTGTGGTGTCCGACAATCGCGGTGAAATCAGAGGTTTCCTTGCTGGTGAGGCTGATGAGTTGTCTGTAGAAAAATAATAGATACACTATAAAACCTCAATAAATATGAAGTGTGCTGTTCACACTCAACTAATTATCGGCAAGGCACGACCTTCTCAATATATATCACACAAAAAGCTTGCAATATATTCATGCGTAAAAGAAGTTAGTCAGGTTCATTTGTTCAGACTATATGTATTAAAACCTCAATAAAAAGACAACATATGTGACCTTTAAAACTGCATGGTCTTAATATTGAGGTGAGATACATTGAAAAACAGTGACAATGGACCTGCAAGTGTGGTCTTAATTTGGAGGTGATCATTTTATTGAGGTGGTTATTACATACAACGTATATATCTCTATACTCTGGTAAATAAAAATATGAAAACGTAAATAAATTAACTCGGGTAAGCATTTAAACCATTCATGAATGATGAAAGTATCATGCTAAGTCTGTGATTAACAATACCAGTGCTGTCCCATCTGGGTGAGGTCTAACCGCCTTTGTAGAATAATACAATTTGTTTAACGTTAGGTATAACGTCTTTGTAGGATAACACAATTTGTTTAACGTTAGGTATGTCGTCTTTGTAGGATAACACACTTTGTTTAACGTTAGGTATAACGTCTTTGTAGAATAACACAATTTGTTTAACGTTAGGTATAACGTCTTTGTAGAATAACACAATTTGTTTAACGTTAGGTATAACGTCTTTGTAGAATAACACAATTTGTTTAACGTTAGGTATAACGTCTTTGTAGAATAACACAATTTGTTTAACGTTAGGTATATAGAGGATATTACATGAGTGTCTTTTCATATCAAATTTATTAAACGAGTTGAATAAAATAATAAAATGCGAGGCTCTGTCGAACATTTTATCGATTTTTTCAACGAGTTTAATAAATTCAATGTGGAAAGTCACAAATGTAATGTTCTTTTTATCACATGTTAGCTTTTTTCCGGCCAAAACATAAAATAGCTACGTATTTTTCACTATAATAAACGCGCAACTTTGACGACGTTGCCTATGCTTTGAGTGACGTCGCGTGAAGGCTTTATTACACTAGTGTATTATCAAAAATAAATAATGGCTTTATTACGCTACCGCGACGTCAAACATGTGATAAAACGTCTTTGTAGAATAACACACTTTGTTTAACGTTAGGTATAACGTCTTTGTAGGATAACACAATTTGTTTAACGTCAGGTATAACGTCTTTGTAGGATAACACAATTTGTTTAACGTTAGGTATAATGTCTTTGTAGAATAATACAATTTGTTTAACGTTAGGTATAACGTCTTTGTAGGATAAACAGAGGATATTACATGAGTGTCTTTCAATATTGAATTTATTAAACGAGTTGAATAAAATAATAAAATGCGAGGCTCTGCCGAGCATTTTATCCATTTTTTCAACGAGTTTAATAAATCAATGTGGAAAGTCACAAATGTAATGTTCTTTTTATCACATGTTAGCCTTTTCCGGGCGAAACATAAAATAGCTACTTATTTTTCACTATAATAAACGCGCAACTTTGACGACGTCGCCTAGCCTATCCTTTGAATGACGTCGCGTGATAGCTTTATTACACTAGTGTATTATCAAAAATAAATAATGGCTTTATTACGCTACCGCGACGTCAAACATGTGATAACACAATTTGTTTAACGTTAGGTATAACGTCTTTGTAGAATAACACAATTTGTTTAACGTTAGGTATAACGTCTTTGTAGAATAACACAATTTGTTTAACGTTAGGTATAACGTCTTTGTAGAATAACACAATTTGTTTAACGTTAGGTATAACGTCTTTTTATTATTTGCTTTCAATGAATTACGGAGATTTTTCAGTGAAAATAACAGTGAAAATAACATGCAGGTATGCTTAGTTTCTACAAGTGTGACAGATGAAAGGTGTACTATGACAATAATGTGAACTACGTCACACAGGTATACGGATGCACGGGCAACATAATATACCATCGTCCTCGGACTCATAAAATTTATTTAAACACTCATTATCGATTCTTGCAGAAATCATGTTTCAACTACTAGTTTCATGTAACTTTACATGTACACGTTTTGTTTAACAAACAAATGATAAGTAATCACTTATGGCGTGAATTGGCCCTGAGTTTTATCGAAAAAATGAATTGCATGTTCCTATAAATATGTCCTATGTTTCTAATAACCTAATACTGTCTTTCAAAATTTAAGCAAACATTTCCAAATTTCCCTCGTAATATGTCGACAAATCTACTTAAAAAAGTCATGTTTAGCAAAATATGTCATTTTTAGCCATTTTCATGGTTTTCCATGGCACCGTCCCAAAAACCACGATGATATTTTTGCGACACTTCGATATTTTGTAAATATATAAAAACTTGCAGAACACTGGTTATGTAAAAATATAAAAGTGTCGCAAGACTGCCATCATGGTTTTTCGGAAGGTTTTCGTCATTAATAGGCGTGAAAATGGCAAAAAAATACATTTTGGGCTAAATATGACATATTGATGATATTCTTGGCAGTGTTGTCAACAAATTACGAGGGAAATTGAAATATGTATGCGCATTTTATACACAGGAAATGTTAAGTTATTTGAATTCTAGGGCAGATTTATAGGAACATGTATTTTTATTTTTTGAAAAATCACAGGGCCAAATTAAGCCATTAGTGAACCTTGTCCTTTAAACGGTATCCTGTACATGTACGGTTAGATACACGAGCACGTTCTCGTACGCGTTCTTTTCACATCCTCCGGCCTATAAGTCTCACGAAACACACCATATGACGTAATAATCCCCATATATTTCTCTATCTTATAATCATAAATAAAGTAAAACAAGACAAACTCCAGAATTGCTCAACGTTCCGACTGTATTCTCAAGTCTTCATCAGGAACAATAATAATAATAAACAAAGAAATAAACAACGTCATGGGTTATGATATCTATCTTATAATCACAGTTTTGTTAGTTTGTGAGTTTTAAAAGATTCTGTACAAGCAAAGTACGCAATCAACATACCACATTTGAACACGCTAGCTTGGATACTTTTCACAAATTTGTTTCCATGGCAACCAGTATATCAGCCAAAATCAAAATCTTTGAAGGCGTGCATATTCTCCTTACTCCTTTCAAACCGTATACTAAATTTAATGAAACTTACTTGCTAAACCTACCTACTACATGTTTGAGTTGTTGCATGATCTAGATATTTAGTTATTAATATTGTTTTGTTACCATAGCGACAACGAAACTATCAGGAACATGTTAAAACACACATACACAAATGTCATAACATGAATGTTCTGAAGTCATGTGCATCGTTTGTTGTGAATAAAAATTGAACTATCCTAATGTATTTCTGGAACTATTTTCCTTATCGACTCAGTTCTCGTTGTCCTGACAACAATGGAAAACGTTTTTTCTCTCTTTCATATCGCATTGTTGCTTAATATCAGTAAAACTATTTAGTCATTTAGACCATTTCACTACTGAATGGAATAAGACTCATGCATAATTACGAAACTAAAAGTACATAACGTCGCGCATTTTTTCACTCTAAGCAAAAAGTTTGAGTTTGATTTAACGGAAAAACTGACTCGTTGACCCCATCGTTTTATTTGACATATACTTAGCAATTGCTTTGTTAAATATCATAGTAAAATTTACAAAACTTTGACCAGCCCGTTTTTTCGACATTTGCATTTTAACACAAAAATTACGGCGTTTTTTTGGACCGGCCAAATGATGAAAATGGCGCGGATTTTGGGACGTTACTCGAATAATATTTAACTTAGCATAAAATGAAATACACCAAAATATCGAAACGTAAGAATGTATTGCGAAAACGGAGCAAACGCGTCAAAACCGCTGCGAAAATTACGTCCCGCCAGGTGGCGCTTTTAACGTTGATAAACGTATTTTTTTGGTCTAAAACCCGCGAAATTGTAAAGTTAACATCTTATACTTTAATCATACCAAATACTATTACAATCTGACGTACATTTCTATTTTTGTGGAAAAACACAAATTGTTTAACGTGAATTCTAACGTCTTTGCGTTATGTCTGACCACCTTTGTAGAATAACACAATTTGTTTGGTGTGATTTCTGACCCCCTTTGCAGAATAACACAATTTGTTTGGCGTGAGGTCTAAACGTCTTTGTAGAATAACACAATTTGTCTAACGTGCGGTCTAACGTCTTTATAGAATAACACAATTTGCTTAGCTTGCGGTCTTACGTCTTTGTAGAATAACATAATTTGCTTAGCGTGAGGTCTAACGTCTTCGAAGAACAACAAAATTTGTTTAACCTGAGGTCTAACCGCCTTTATAAAATTTGGTTAGCGTGTGGTCTAACCGTAGTAATGGAAAAACACAATTTCATTTGTTAGCATTTGGTAGGAGCGAGTATTAATAATTGAATCTACTTTTCTAAAATTGTAGGCTTATTGTTCTGCTGAGAACAGATTGGCGTGGGGAAAATATTGTTTGGCCAACCCAACTGATTTTTCTATAATTATTCGTGCGTGCGTATGCTGTAATTGTGTTCAATTATATAGACTGTACTAGTCATTATCCTAGTAAATGCCAACAGGTGATTTCAGACAGTACATCAAACAGTAGGCAGGCAATTTCACAGAGAATAAATCAACAGTATTTACTTGACATTTTGTTTATTGAGATTAGTAATATTTTTTTCAAATTGATACGAACTGCATGGCAAGGGTTGACAAGGACCGACATTGACTGAAAAGGACTGGGAAGGCTTTTACAGTGGTAAAACGTTTGAAATAACTTCTTCAAAGGGATATGATACTTTCCCCTGCGTTTGAATTTGGTGAGGACTTTTGACTGTTGAAGCGTGTTTTGTTTCAATTACTGTAAACAAGCCGAGGAATTGACACTAAATTGAATTGTCACTATGACATTTAAACCCCATATCACTTGAAATCCTTCTACGAAGTCTTAATAAGATTTATAACTTATACCAGGGGTTTTATTATTCTGGATAAATCCTGAAATCGTGATTAAAGGGATCTAAAGAGTGTAGTTGCCAATAAACGAAAAATCGGAATTTGAAATGTTTAGACGGAATTTGGCATTCAGCCATTTCTTAATACATCAGAAGTTACTTCCCATACTTATTAATGTTCCATTGGCTTTCAAATAAAATATGTAAAATCGTATTTTGATAGGCATGCTGTCAAAATCCCAGACACTTTCTTAGAACTGAGAAGCAACGTAATCTACATGACAATGTCACGTCAAGAATTCAGGGTCCTTCTTTACAAGTTCAGACATTGGACTTAAACTTTGCAAGATTTAGAAGAGTAGCATGTCTTTTCTAGAATATCCAAAACAATAGAATTTTGTATAATTATAGATTATTTTAATATTTCTTACAAAGAATAAGGTTTCACAATCAACCTCAAACTCAAAATTGTTTTATAAATAATACAGAAAACATGTTAATATAACGATAAATTGTTTTACACAGAGCGGACAATATTGATATTTCTAAGACAACAGCTATCGAAAAAAGTGCTTGATAAATAAAACCTAAATTTCGATTCTGAATAGTTGAGATCAGTCTAAGTTTCAAATACAATGTACAATAAATTCCTTTTTATAAGAAAATAAATGTTTTGAAGGTGTTCAAAAAGATTATATTAAGTCAGACAGGGAAGGCAGCACTCAACTTAACCAGCCGAGCACAGAAAACATTAAAAACACACAAAACACAGTGCCCAACTGAACCAACCGAGCACTGGAAACATAAAACACATAAATACACAATGCCCAACTAAACAAGCGCAGATCCGCCCAAGTCCAAGCTGTCGAAAAGTATAATAAATTATAACTAGCTGATTTATCCAGTTTTCACAGCAAAAGGACTAACTGCTATCTAGAAGATGCTTAGGAATTATGTATTATGCTAACGAAAATAAAATTGCATAAATTGAAAAATACTTTTTAAAAAATAGCAAAGACATAATTGAGCTTGAGTCTGAAATCTAATAATTTGTAAGAACGGATCTGTATGAGATGAGTATCGCCAAGACGCAAGAATCCAGGAAACTTGTGTCTTGTGTATGAAACTGCAGCTGAGCTTGCGGGCTTAAAATGTAACTATAGGACGTAATTATGTAGGCTCCCTACCATGAGTAGCCCGGCCACTAGCCTCCGTGGAATGTGACATCTGTGACTCATCCATTTTAGCATCGGATCTGGGAAAACTTCGTCCAGCTTTATGATGTGCATCGTCTCGTGAAGTGGATCTAAATATATAACAGAGTTACTTACAGACCTTATAAAGAACATTCTTCTTGATAATTAGTAACACAAATATACACATGGTACACATACTCCAGGTGATAGATATAACCATGTATTCACCGACCCTGGTAGGGGGTTTGGATGTTAAAAACGTCTTACAAATTTCTGTTAAGGGATTGTTTTTCGAAGGATATAGCCAATTTTTCATGAATCGCTGGCTAAGAAGAAGAAGGTCGTAAGCACAAAAACGCTATTTTGAGAAAACAAGAAAAAACTGTCTGAAATCTACTCTTATGGTAAAACAAGCTTTTCAAACTTCTTGGTCAGGTCAATATGACCTGTTCCGATTTTCATGAAAAAGGTTCATGAGAAGCGCATTGTGATGGAAATTTCTAATATGCATGAGTCTTATAAGGTCGCAAGTAGCTCTTACGACATTTTCATTCTATGCCAGCGAAATCAGCGTTAAGTCTTTCATGATACGACCAGTCTCAAAACATCTTAAAACCCCTTGTGTAACATTTTAAAAACCTGTCTTGGAAAATATAATGTTATTTAAGTGAATATGATTTTCTTTAATAGTGATATGACGCTATGTTTAACATATCGACTATAACTGTGCACTTATTAAGTTGAACTTTTTATTAGAGTGTAAACATGCGATGTCCCCTCATAGTGTCAATATATGAGTACTTATAATTGTTTAAGTGTTCTTAACTGTTTGCTCAATCGTTTGAAATATTGGTTTAATACGCCCGATCCAATGTATGTATATTTACCAATAAGCTTTATGATAAATGTTTGGAATTTTGTAAGTATCAAAGTATCGACTTTTTATTGGATGCTCACACAATGTCTAGATACATTGGGACAACGGGTTGACTGGTTTGTGGGTCATTGTGTTTCATTTGTAATGTCTGTCTCTATGTGCAGTTACTAGGGTGACCAGTCTGTTGTTGTGTATACTATACTACACCTATCAACGCATATTTGTAGTTTATAAATGTTCATATTGTATAATAACCAGTTTGAGACAATGTGACAGTCGTATGTGTTTGGTAGACTTGTAAAACACGGCATGATGTTGTTCTGTGTAGATTAAACGATAAGTAAACACACAGAGATATCGTCACTATATGCAAAAACAACAACATTTGTATATACATGTATTTAGCTATGGAAATGTACACATAAACTATTTGAGATGGTAAAATAGTGCTGAATTTGCGTTCGCAGATTCATTTAATACTTTAATAATCAGATGTTGTCCAAGTGAAACTACATTGGCTGTCAGTTGCCCTAAATGAGTTCCCAAAGTTGAACAATCACAAAAACATTGCTTAATTTACTCATCTACAGTAAATTCAATATACACACTTTCAGACTATCCTTACTATCACAAAGTCTCAGTAAAATGAATGTCAGATCAACCCATCTTTTACGCCATTTTTAGTTGAAATTTGGTATTTTCTTACATAAAAATGTAAATGGGAACTAATGGTGACATATTTTACCTTAAATGGCAGCGGGGGTTAAACACTGAACTATAAATAGCTTTCTATCTGACTCGTTATGTTGACAAAACGACGTTTAAATATAATTTTTTTTCTCTAGATTAAATGTTTTCGATAAAAAAACAACTCTTTTTTGTCTCTAAAACTAAGATATAAAGTTATACATTGTAGCAGAGCTACAGATAAGCTGCGTATTGGGGTAATTACCCAATTAATTTTCTTAAAAACCCAATTGATTTTGAAAGGAGGGAGTAAGAAAAAGCAAAGACAATCTAAAATATCCAAATAGAAAAGGATGTTACAGTGAAAAACAGTACAAAAAAGATCATTTACCCTTTAAGTTTTATTAAATACCCAATTAAAATTTGTTAAAATCCAATCAAAATTGAAACTCGGGGGTAAAATACCCAATGGACTAAAACCTTATCTGTAGCTCTGCATTGTAGTCTGGTTTGGGACTGAAGAAACAAACTAGATTTTTAATTAAATTGAACTTCATTTTCTCAAGCATTTTGTTGCATTTTAACTGCATGTTCAAATATAATAATTTCGATAGAAGTAGTTTACCGTTGTTCCTTGTTTCGTCTTTTGGCAGAATCGTGAGGACCAGGGGAGACTACTCGTCTAGAACTTCGTCTGTCCCGTTTCGGACTCACTGAAGATCGTACCAAACTGGATTTCGCCCGCTCTGAGGATTTGCGAGCAGTTTTGGATCTTTCTGGAGACTGAATCAATGAAACGAAAGCATCTTTGGATATATTTAGATAGCATGTACGCAATAATCCGTTATGAATAAGTTAAATAATTAAATATTGATCTACATCAAGTGCATATAAATTTAATCTAAGTAAGTCATTTTTACTAATACACCGTATATAGTTATTTCATAATTAGATCATGGTAAAAACTGTACAGTTACAATTGTATAATACATTATAGTCGCCTACCTCGATGTTCGTCTCGAAGGTTTTTGTTATCTCGATTTTCTCAAGGTTTAATCAGGTATTATCCTATAATGTATTTGATAGAATACTAATAGACGATTTTAATCATACCTTAACAGATGTTTTGGGTCTGCTATTCTCATCTTTACGTTGACCATATCTTGACTTCCGGTGTTTTGTCTCCAGAACTGTGGAATCTAATACTTTATACAGGAAGTCATACTTGTGCTGTAACAAATAGAAAGTAGAAAGAATCTATGAACAAATCCTTAGTGATGTTAGTGTAGATCATGCAAACTAGTGATCTTATTGTTACCATAGCACTGTCTAGATTTAATGTGCATTTGTGATGCGAAATTTGAAAGATTTATTCGTACTTAATATAGTTCGTCCCTGCATTATTTTCTTGACATAAGTTAACCCGCAATGCAAATTTGCGATGAGTATGAGATTTCAAGTGTATTTCAATCAGATATCCTATTAAATAAACATTTTTTAACCCCCCCCCCCCTGCTTGTGCATTACTGTCACTACAAGGAAGGTATCCACTGCGAGGAGTTTGGACTTAAAGATCAGGAGTCAGTCTGTCTTTTTACCCAATGACCTCTTTTCTCCCTTCTATTTAATTCGTTGATAAACTGTACTAGTATAATGACCATACATAAACATATATCAATTACATTGCCACAGAAAATGTAACCAGCAAAATTTGAAAGACTTATTTGTACTTAATATTTTTCGCCCTGGCATTATTTCTTGACAAAACCCGAATCGTGGTCTGTAATTTGATACTAGAATTATTAGTTATAATTACACTTTGTGCACTATGATTGCTACCGCTGAAAAGGAATCTATTCAACTCAAAAATTCATTTTAATAGTTTTTAATTTCCTTAACGGTCCTTTTTTCGCCGGCAAATCTTACCATTTTTGGCGTGGTTGTGAACCTGCCCCGGGTGTCAAATCTGTTTTCTCGTCTCTCGACATTCATGTAGAGTTCCCTGAAAGGAAGACAAAACAACTTCATTAATTACAGGAGTGATTAATATCTTCTTCTTCTTCTAAATATCCATTTATAGAAAGTAACGTTTTAGTCCTGATGACACATGTAATGGCAATTCTCGCCTAAGGGGGCCTCTAATACTGATTATTAACTCAAAGTCAGGATGTATTATGTTTAAGATAATAAATGATGCTGCTCAAAGTATGCCGCCTTCAGCAATATGACCGTACGTAATTGGTCATTAGTGGTGTCTGAATACTCTTAATTATCCATTTTCGGTACATATATCTACTATAGACATTTCAGACCGATGCTCTCGGCACAATATTCGCCCCCAGTCGAATACTAAAACCCCAAAACCAAACATGAAGACAACAGTCGAATACCAAAACCCAAAACCAAACATGAAGACAAAAACGAACAATCATGTACCCTTTACACTACTTTAAAGAACCAATGTCTTTAAGTCCAAACAAAAAATGTCCCGACATTAAGACCCAGATTAGCTGTTAAGACTGTTTTTGTAGAATCTTATAAGCAGAATTTAGCTGTTGCGCGGTAATATCGTTAAATGCGTACTCTGTTCATCTGAATAATTCTGTTTTAAAACTTTTGAATCCTTTTTGTTATCACATTGGCTGAAACATCCGTATTTGGAAAAAAGATAATATTAAAAAATATAATATTAAGTCAGACAGGGAAGGCAGCACTCAGCTTAACCAGAACACAGAGCACAGAAAACATAACAAACGTACAAGGGCATTGTGTCCACCTGAACCAGCCGAGCACAGAAAACATAAAACACACACAAGGCACAATGCCCAACTAATCAAGTAAAAGGGCTGCCCAAGAATCATTGTGATGAAATTACAGCCGAAAATATATCTATGTACCATTATTATGTGACAAAACTAGCACAATATTGCATATAAATTGCTTACAAAACCAGAATGATTTTTGTAAATTATTTTTTTTTCAGGTGATAAAGCTATATAGATAGTTATTTTCAGTTGCAATTTTTTCACTAATTTTATCGCTAATTTTATCTCTATTTTACCATTAATTTTACCTCTAATCTTATCACTAATTTATGATATCTTAGCTACTGTAATAAAAGAAAAGATTTGATTTTTTTTTGGAAAATAAATGCTCAGATGAGCATAGTAGATTTAATACGTTTAATTCTGTATTTATTTAGTTACATGCTTATTTTATGGCCAATCATTTCCTGATTATTGGGGCTTCTTGATAATAACCCTAATTGCATTATTATGGAATCGCAGGTTTCAACATATTATTTGTGTAGCTTTGGTATTTGTAGGCGCCCTCCCACCGCGGAGAAAATTACATTCTTTTATTACTCTACAGCTCTCTATTTCTCGACAAATACACGACGAAATAACGAAAAAAACAACAAGACAAAAAAGCCATCTGCAAATGATTAAAAGTACATTAGTCGTAATACTTCCCTCTCAATAATGTCGCCGTAAATTGCAATATCTAATTGACAGGAGGGTTTCATTTTCTCTCATGTTTGCGTGGCAAACAAAAACAAAAGGGACGGATGGGGAATCTCTTAAACACATTTACGGCATTGATAGAGCTTATTCTCCCTTAACTAGCTAATCCCTTTATTTGTAATCTACAGTTTATGTTGAATGTTGCATTCCCAGTTATTTTTTTAGTTTGCCGCTAAAGCCATTACAAAAGAACCACTCTTAACTTCTACCAATCTAATATGTCCTCGTTAAAATACAGGAATTTGAAATTCTATCCACAAAATATCATAGCAGTCGATCCTTCAAAATCGCTCTATACATTAATTATAATTACAAGGAAGGCAACGCATTCCCCACGTCCAAATGAAATCCCATAGCCAGTGCGAACTAAATAAAAGACAGAGATGCGTGACTTGCAATGTAAATATGTTCACAACATATTCCATGTTTGTCTGTAAAGGTACCATAGCGGATTAGGTGGCGCATTCAATCTTGATAAAGCTTATCCCTTAAATTCAAATAAATCTAATATTTCTTCGCTTTAATAGAATCTATTTTTACTCCTATGACATGAACGTCATGGAACTGTAAATCCCACAAGGTTTGTTGAAGTAATGAACATAGACTGTTTAATCCGACATCAATCACGCCACACCATTACTATAGAAAACGAACGCCATAGCTCGTGTTTCAATGTGTAATCCCCTTTGGTGCGATACAGAAATAGCCGAATGAATAAATGAATGAAAATAAATAAGTCTACTTCAAAGGTGCGTCTGGTACTAGACTAGAAACGTGTTGTTTAAATAGTGCGGACCTGCCTTCCATACATAACGATATTTTCCAGGAAATACTTATAAACCGATCACGTTACCAACCAGTTCATATCTAATTAAGTAGGAAGCACTGAAAAGTGATTAAGAAATGACCAAGTGCCCTAACAACTTCTCGATATATAGTCAAAAGCGTTACCCCTACTTGATCACCGTGTCACCCAGCCTTACTGGTATTTAAAGATTGAAGAAATTGATGTTATGTGATGCTTCTTGTTTCTCATACCCTCGTGGCGTAGTATAACATCAGGAATGAGGTGTCGAGAGCGATAACTAGTAATTTAAGTTTGAAAAACGTGTTTCACAATCGACCTTAAATAAATTAGTTTAAATAAAATAAATTAAACTTATTAAAGCCAAAGCTGACTGATATGGAATAGTGCTGGCATACCACGTGGTATGTGACGTAATCAATGATACAATAGAACACAATTCACATCATAATTAAACGAACTTGCAGATCAACCCTCGTGCATTAAGATATTCTGATACACAGACAGAGCACAGAATGATATTTACGCAACCAAGACATATATCTAAACACTTAATCTACCATGGTATACTCTAGGAACTATAATAGACAGTTACTCTTAATGTAAACATTGATTGTGATGCTACCTACTTACTTGTAATAGACTAAAACTGTCACATACAGTGACTGACACCCCCGCATTGTCTTAGAACTATAAAAGTCTAGGTTTAAAGACAAATGCCTCTATTCGACAAGGACCGTAGTGATTATGTACGCAAGTCTCAAATCAATAATTAGTTTTTGATAGACGGACAGACGGGCATACGGACACCTCACGGTTGTTACTTTAGGTTGTATTTTCATTTTTTAAGATCAAATGAATAACAAATTAACGTGCGGTAATTTTGACCGTAAAGGCAAATATAAGTTAACATTAGGGTCTCCGGCTGAAGATTTTAATCCCAAAATAGTGGGCCCCACGAAGTTCTCGTTTTCTTTTCAGAACTCACGGAATTTCAACTACATGCAAAAGTTAATATCCGCGAAATTAAATATCCGCGAAAATTTAATATTCGTGAAATTTGATATGCATGAAATTATATACTCGCGCAATGTGATAATCGCGAAATTGAATCACCACGACATGTGATATTGTTTACAGCATCAAGTCTTATCTCTAGCATGCAACTGAGTAAATATTGTAAAACATGTATATTATATTGTATATACACATTCCAAGTTGAAAGCTGATATTTATTATGCAAAAGATAGGGTACTGAACGCTTAAAGCGCATGTACCCGTATCTATCCATGTCCTAGTTTAGAAATTACTGGTTTATATTTTTATGCGACAAATGCAGAAGAACCTATAGCTAATATTATAAGGATCACTTGTTTATTCCAAATGTTTTTAAAACATTTATTACAAACGTTTCTAAACATATATTACAAATGCTTTAAAAAAACAAAATTAAAAGCTCGCGAATACTGGTTAATATTTGATATTTGTAAAAATACGGCGACATCCGCTTTAAGCGGTTGTGAGTTTAAAGTACGTAGATCTATATTACTGAAACCTAAACTAATATTGACCAAGATTACATTGAATAGCTTCTAAATTTGTAATTTATGTTTATGTATACATGTGTATTTAGACTTTTAAAGGGTTGTAGCTTTCCATTGTTATTGTGTTTAGGATTTGAGAGGTCCGCTTTCAGCCTATTCTAAAACAGTTTAAATAATATACTTGACTCA